>VWZW01000499.1:87637-479491 GCA_013397115.1 Edolisoma coerulescens
TCCCCGCCGCCCCCAGGGCCCGGGTGGTCGGGGCCCTGCGCTGCCCCCGGCCGTCTGGGCAGAGCCGTGTTGCGCCCCTCGGGCCGCTCCCGCACCTTCCAGCCTCTGTGCTGTCTGCCGTGCCTTTTCCGCCCTGGCCCCACGCTGTGTGTGAGGAAAGTGACCGCGCACTGGAACAAATTGCCCGGGGAGGTTGTGGAGTCTCTCTCACTGGAGATATTCAAGTGTCTCTATACACTTGTGTATTCACTCTATGCACAGTCCTGTGCAATGTGGTCTAGGATGGCGCTGCTTGAGCAGTGAGGTTGGACCACCGTGGTCCCTTCCAACCTGACACATTCTGTGATTCTCTGAAAGTGTTTGGGTAGGGACTTTTTGGGTGAGTTTCCTTAGCGACTCCTGTCTTAGAGTGGTGAGGTTGGAGTGAGGGTGTCAGGGGGTGTGCCTTGCTCCTGAGCTGAGGTCCCCTTTGGCATGGGGAGGGACAGGAGAAACCTTGGGGTCAGGCAGTCTGAGAACTCATGTGCTGCTTGTTCAAGGAAAGGGATATATTCCCAGAGTTCTTGTTAATTCTTGCTTTGTGGTGGTCTTACACACAGCGATGTCCAGTCAACAGCAGTTTTATCAAGCCCCTTGGTTGCAGTGATGCTTATGGCAATGAGCATTTTTGTCAAGCCTCTCCAGTACTAGAGAAACAGAAGTACGTCTGATGCTTTGAGGGTACTCAAATTATTTTAATAGTTGTTGTATGTGTTGAATAAAGTTGTATATATTTGCTCTAGGTGTGCTAGGGTTAATCCATACCTGTTAAAAAAGATGTTCTTGGCTTTATAGTGACTCTCATCACAGAGTTTAATTTTACAGCAAAGCTTGCCCCATGGTCATAGAATACTGTTCATCCTGACTCTCTGTAGCCCCAAAGTTGAGGTTTTGGCTGAATAGCTGGTCCTCCTTATGTCCATCCTTAGGTAGTAAGCTGCATAAACACGATGAATCAGCAGAGCTGGATCAGTAAATCCTCCTAGATTACAGCAGCTGCTGTAAGCTCCACCAAAAGAAAGAGAATACCTCAGCTTTGTACAAAGATGCATTTGCTCTGTGCACTTGAAGATGCAGTATGATACATTTACTTTTTGTCAAAGTCCATAAGTGCTTGTCAGTATGTATAGCCCAGATGCATAGACATGACTAAAACAGTGGTTAGCTGTGAAACACAGAACCAACATTATTTCAGAAAGCTTCAGAAGATGGGAAGAAAACCCAAAGGGTCAATTATGGGAGATAAGAAAGCACAAAGTTTTGTTGGAAGAAATTCCTTTACAATTTGCACCAGCCACAAGCAGTCGTGTATGATTTATAATAAAGGTGTACTTTAATTTTTTATATTCATGGAGGTGCCAAAGGTTCCATTCTCACCAACCCCATAGCAGAACTTAAAGCTGAATACACGCTCTCTTAACTGCTTTCAGGAATACATGATCTCTTTGTCAAAACTGAAACCTAAGCCCAGAATTCTGTAACAGTCACTGAAAATTGTAACACCTTTAGGAGCTAACCCACACCAATCAGTTCTCTTCATTATTCTCAAATCTACATCTATATGGTGAGACATGTTGCTACAAATAGTATTGTTGGTTGAAAGCTTTGTGTTGGCTGGTGAGTTGACTGGTTTCTTGTTCTGATTTATCTCTTGGTTACTGCCTGTCCTTGCCAAATGGGTAGGAAGCTAAATTATAATTGCTTTTCTACTGGTAGGTATATTAAATTGGATCTCTATTGATTTACTGGCTTTCACAAATCCCAAAATAACTGAAGGTTTGAGATCCATTGTTAAATTTGCTTAAAATTTGTCAGTGACTTGTTCATCCTTGTGGTGGAACAGATGAACTAATAGCACATAATCACATAAACGTTCTTTCTCTCGAAAAGCAGGATAGCAAAATATGGTTTAATGCATTTCATTTTCCATTCCACACTTAATGCTACAATTCATGAAAGACTCCATCATTTGCCCATATACCCAACTGCAGCAGTAATTCCTGACTACAGCTGTTTCATATACAACTATCAGTGCATTCCTCCACATCGAATTTCTGATAAAGTTGCAATCCTGAGTTTCTTTAAAAGTTGTATTAGTCAAATTCTATATTATATAGTATCCAGTTTGAACTAGTTAACATTTCCACTGCTGAAATCATTTAATATACTATGTGTAGTATTAGGGGGGAAAAAAGCATTAGAAGAAGGTTAATTCCCAACAATATGTTTAATAGGAGAGACTTACTTTAGTTCTTAAACTCATATTTGGTTTTACAAATATTTTTTTTACAAAATCATGTTCTCTTTATTTTTATAAGCTGGAGCGTTGTTAAGAAGTAGCTGTCTTCTCTAATCAACAGTGTTTGTTTTTGACAAGCAAACTTTCATTGAGGTGAGCCATTCATCAACTCATGTGAACATTATCGTAGCACTGTCACTCTGAAAGAAAAACAAATTTGAAACATTAATCTCAGCCCTTTAGTAATTGCAGCTCTGGTGTTCATTTGCTTCCATTCTAACACCTCATCAGACTGAAAATTAAAGTAAGAGTATATGCACAAGAAATGCTATAGAACATGATTCATACCTTTCCTTTAAAAACATTGTTTGTCTCATCTTCTTGATATTGACATATTCATTCCAAAGGCTGTGAATTTCTCAGTGACAATTTCATTCATGAGATGTTTAGTTGGATCTCGGTCCAGCAAGGTGCTCTGCATTAGCAAATCACAGTATTTTCATACTTGTAGCCATTTTTAGGTCAGCATGCGAGACCAACCATTGACACAGGCCCAGACTAGGTGTGGCAGGAGTGAAAGGATGCCATGCACTCCTTCATCCTTCACAAAACCAGGACTGATGACAGGATCCGATCCTGTCTCTTTCTGTACCTTTTACAACACTTGCTCTCCACTGAAATGAGAGAAAGCAATCACTTTGCTTCCAGAGCCTACTTTTCCCTCAGCTGTAATAGTTGACAGGAGGGAATTTTTTTTTCCTGTGATATTCTTCAAATTTTCTCAGATTCCATACTCCGTAAATGCCAGAAGGTGGTCTCAAATATAATATCAAAAAACAAAGAAAAAGACCTTTATCCATGTTCCTATGTTTGCCACAAGCAGATGGGGAAGAAAATAAAACTGACAAAGTTTAAAGTTTTAACTCAATTTTTATTTCAGTTCTAAAATAAATTCTAGCAATACTACTTCATTTTTGGGGTAAAAAGATTATGTAATCATTCAACTGTGAAAGCTTGAAAGAACATGCTTTAGAAGACAGACTCTTGGCTACAAAACATGGAACTATTTCAGTAAATAGGGACTGCTCTGTACAGGCATATATTTACACTGACTCTTATAAGTGTTTTTTTTTTAAATAATGAAATTATATAGATCAAAACTGAACCATGATTGAAAGAAGAAGAGAATTTTCATTTGTCTGCCACTGTGGCATCAAAGTACTGCTTGCTTTACCATGTCCATATGAGGGCTCCTGTTGTTTTTAATTAGATTATTCTCATGTGTAAGGATAATGTGATTTGTTCCTGTGCCAGGATCAGGAAGTGCTATTAGCCCCTTTCTCTTGAAAACCAGGATTTCTTGTAAGTTCAAAAAAAAACCCGCTGGCAAATGTAAACAGAAAGGCCATCACAGCATCTAAATTTTCCCTGCTATGCAAATAGGTTGCACCAGATAGAATCATGGAAGGGTTTGTGTTGGAAGGGACCTTAAAGATCATTTGCTTCCAAGCCCCTTCCATGGACAGGGATACCACCCACTACACCAGGTTGCCCAGGATTCCACCCAACCTGGCCTTGAACATTTCCAGGGGTGGGGCATCCACAATTTCTCTGGGCAACCTGTTTCAGTGTCTCACCAGCCTCACAGTTTATTTCCTTCCTAACATCTAATCTAAACCTACTCTCTTTCAGGTTAAAGCCATTCCCCCTTGTCCTATTATTAGATGCCCTTTTAAATTGTCCCTCTCTAGCCTTCCTGTAGGCCCCCTTAATGTTCTGGTAGGTGCCATAAGGTCTCCCCGGAGCTTTCTCTTCTCCAGGGTGAATGACCCCAACTCTCTCAGCCTATTGTCATGGGAGAGGTGCTCCAGTCATTTGATCATCATCATGGTCCTCCTCTGGTCTTGCTCCAACAGGTCCATGTCCTTCTTGTGTTTGGGGCACCAGAGGTGGATACAGTACTGCAGATGTGATCTCACCCGAGCAGAGTGGAGGCGAAGAGTCCTCTCCCTTGACCTGCTGGCCACACTGCTTTGGACACAGCCCAGGATGTGTTTGGCTTTCTGGGCTGTGAGTGTACATTGCTGGCTCATGTGCAACCTCTCATCTACCAGCACCCCCAAGCCCTTCTCCTCGGGACTGTTCCTAATCTCCATTCTCTCCTCAGACTGTATTTGTGCTTGGGATTTCCCTGAGTCAGTTGCAGGACCTTGCACTCGGCCTTGTTGAATTTCACATGGTTTGCACAGGGCCACCTCTCAAGCCTGTCAAGGTCCCTCTGGATGGCATCCCTTCCCTCCAGCATGTCAATTGCATCACACAGCTCAGAGGTCTTTCAATCACTGTTTTTAACTTCCACATGGCAGGGTGCATTAAAGCAGAAATTTAAAAAAAAAAAAGGTTAAATTTTTTGCTACTCTAACTGTAAATAATTTCTTCATGCTTTTTCTATAATTTCTTACTTTAGTCTTGAAAGAGAGCAATATTAAAAAAAATACCTTGTAGGTATTTCTTGAGGTAAGTTGTTATACCCTGTGCAATTTCAGGAACACTGTAACAGACCTTCAGTGTGAGATTCTCTACATTTCAATCATAGTAAAGCAGATGAAGACAGTATGACTTCAAGAAGTTATTTTGGTTTTATTGCAATAGGTTATTCAAATAGTTCAGTTGAAATTTAAAAAAATATAGATATTATCTGTAAGAAATTTATAATAATTTATATTAATCTTTCTGACTTTTACACTCAGAGTATTAAAATAGACATTATGTTTGTTCTCATGGTTATAAATTCTACTGAGAAGAATTCATTAAATACAAGCTTTTAGAGTAAAAAGAGGTAATAGTCTGAGAAGTAGTTGAACAGTAACCAGATCTACATAAAACAGAACTTTTACTTTTAAATGAAGATATGTATTCTATATTTCTTTTTTTTTCTTAATTGCTTTTATTAGGGTATAAACATAGTAAAAGTTGCATAGATGTAAATAGCAGGATTTTTATGTTTTATTACAGAAAACATACAGCGCAATTTGTTGCAGTAATGCATAGCTTAGGTTCTTGGCTTTGAAATAGTTTATTCTGTGACTGTTTCACAAATCATGCTTTAAAACCACTAGTTTGAGCTGCTTATTCCATTTAGACATTTTATTCTCATCTCTCTTATATTTTGCAAGAGTAACCATGACAGCCTTTTTAGTAGTGAAATTAATACAGTTATTTTTAGTATTGATATTGTTATTAAATAAGTTATTATGAAGGTCAATTATTAATATTAACCTCTTTGTTGGTTCTCCATAACTGATTTTTCATTTCATTGATATTGACATCTCAACTCCTTGATCTTTAGATGCCTCAATCTATGTTGTTGGCTCTTGCATAATGGAAATGTGGTTACATGAGGGCCCATAAAGCTTTATTTTCTAGACAACAGTTAGGATCTTAATAAAAGTCCTGCTGGTCTTCTCTCCTCCTCTTATATTTTCTAATCTTTGTCAAGCACTCTTTTTTTCGTGCAGCATGTCGTGCTGCCAGCTAACTTTAAGAATTATCCTGCAATGATTATCACTGTGGCCAAATCCCAGAGAAGTCAGTCTATGCTGCCATTGTTAGTCGAAGACAATTTTTACAAATAGATTTCTATGAGCTTTTTTTAGCATAAAATATTAAAAAAAAAAAAAAAATCCAAACTCTAATTAGGGTTAAAAACACATAAATTCTTGTTACTTCTGACATGCTTCTTTTAATGTGTTTCTAGACAATAACCAATGATGGAAATTAACTTTTGGTGGAAACACTGCCATAACGCAATGAACTAATTGTTGCTATGAAACATATATTTGTTGAAGAAAAAGACCTAATTCATCAACAAATTATGTTTATTTTATGTGCTCTGCATGCTTTCACTTTAGCTACTCTAAACCAAATAAATGCTTAGACAGAAAGGATGTTGGTCATGCACTTTGTCTATATGCTGCAATATGAACAACAGTGGAGGCAAAAAGGATCATAAGCTCTTGTATGTTATTAGAAACATTTTTCCAAACACATACGATTATGTTATACCTTTAAGGACTTAACATTTATAATACACCAAGGAGGAGAGATCAACAGAAGGTTTAAAATTGATAGGCTAGTTTATCTCCACAAAGTATATACAATTGATGGCCTAATTTTATTATCAGGGAGCACTCAACAGTTATTGATATATCATTGATATTATCAACAGGAACCTACAGTAACTATGAGTATTATTTGACATTATTTCACGTTCTACTCAGCACTTGTCAGTATGCAGCCAGAGTCCCATTCTAGGCACCACAATTCAAGAAAAACATGGACAGACTGAAGAGGGTCCTAACCAGGGCTGCAAAGGTGATCACAGGCTGGAGAACACACCCTACAAGAAACAGCTGAAGGAGTTACATATTTTCTCTGTGGAGAAGAGAATGCTCAGGGGGGACCTCATCACAGTATTCCGGTACCTAAAGAGCATCTACAAAGAGGACAGAGACTCCTTCAAAAGGAGTCACATGGAGAAGACAAGTGGCAGTGGATACAAGTTGTACTGGGAAAGTTGACGTAAGAAATACATTTTTTTCATTGAGAACGCTCATTAGTTGGAACAACCCCCCCAGGGATGTGGTAGAATCCCATCACTAGAGGTTTTCAAGATGCAATTGGAGAGGGTGCTAGATAATCTCATCTAGGCTCTCTTTCCCACAAAAGGCAGGACCAGAGCATCTGTGGAAATCCCCTTCAATCTGGGCTATTCTATGATTATCTTCCCATTTTATGCATTTAGCTATTATATCTGTAACTCTGGAAATAGTTTACTGAAAAAACCCAACAAAACACCTAGTAAACATGTTTGATATATTCCTGAAAAGCAACTGATTTCTGAGAAGTTTTCTGAATGAAAATGCATGCAGGATTTATCCAAAGGAATTTATCTAGTTTTTCGTTTGCTTTCACTAAAAGGAAAAGGTGTTATTCAGGATAGTTCTTTTGTTTTCTGACATTATTGCCAAAAAAATCCCCCAAAAACCACCACCACCAAAAAAAAAGCCATCTATCACCTAGAAAAGAAAGAGCTATGAAACACTTCTTCCTCAATTTCCAAGTATTATTTATTTTTCCTTGCTTTAGGATTACCTTTCTGGATATTTTATTGATAATGCCTGAATGATTTCCATCTATGACTGTAAAAGAAGAGATGTGATCCCTGGGAAAAGGATGCATTTCTGGATGTTTACAGTTTCACCAAGAAAGTAAGTCAAAATTATTACTCTGTCATCAGAATCCCAATAGGGCTTAAAGTCATGATCTTCCATTAATTGTTCAGCTTCTTTCCTGAGGTAGTGTTTAAAGATGGGCTGGCTACCACAGCTGAGACTTTGCAGAACTGTGTAGAGGGGAAAGATTTTTTTTCATTTCTTGCAGATTACAACTTATAAAGAAAAAAATGCCAGTGTTGTTTGCTTCTATTGCTGCAACATGACATTGTTGACTCTTTCTCAGCTTGTGATCTTCTGTTGCCCTGAATCATGTTCTGCAAAAGTACAAACAAGCTGGATGCACCACATCCTGGATTTGTGTAATTTAGTATGTCTACTAAAAGTAATGCCCCACACTTGTGTCTGGTCAATAACATCCTGTTTTTCTCAGACCATTCCTACAGTCTGTCAGGAACGTTTTGAATTCTAATCTTGTCCTCCGATGTACACAGTTGCTTCCAGCCTAGTATTGTTTGCAGATTTAATAAGCACACACTGCATTCCATCATCCAGATCATTAATGACATTATTATATAGTAGCAAACTTTGGTCACCCCTGCAGAAGCACACATGGCACCATTTTCCGTGTGGGCAGTGAGACATTGATATCTATTCTTCATTATAGTGAGCAGTATTTACAGGCTTATTATAACCTTATCATAAAAAATCACATAAAGACCATGATTCCAAGTCTTGTTTTCAAAATACATTCTAAGACATTCCTAGAATCTGAGTTAAAAATGAGGTGCATGACATAGATTTAGGCTGTCAGGGTCCTTGGAAGTTGACCTGATCTAAATCTCCCTTCTCTGACCTCTCCAATCCTCAATACTGTGAGTAACTTAGGTTGCTGAAGAACTTTCATCCAGTCAAGTTTTGTATATCTTCAGAGTTGAAGTTTTCTCTGGGAATCTTCTTCCAGTGTTAGGCCATACTCATGGTGACTTTTTTCTCCTTGTACTTATCGGGAATTTGCTCTCCTGCAATTTTTGTTTATTGCCTCTCCTATTTTCACTGTGTATATCCAAGCAGCCTGGCTCCGTCTACTCTGTTTCCACCTCCTGCATAGTTTAAGACAGCAGTTAACTCTCACCCAGCCTTCTTTTATTACAAATGAACAAGCCCAGCACTCTCAACCTCTATTTGTATGTCATGTGCTCTCATTTCCTAACTATCTCTGATGTACTCTGCCAGTTTGTGAATGTGTTTGTTATACTGCGGACACCCAAACTTGAAACAACTCTACAATAATCTTGCAAGTGCCAGGGAGAGGAGAATAAGCACTTAAACTAACCTGCTGGTTATGTTCTTACTACTGCAACCTTATTTGTGTTTAAGCTTGCATTGCTGAAGAACTTCACTGCGTATTCACACTCATCATCCTAAACCTAGGTTTCTTTCTACAGATCTGCATTCTAGATCATCAGCCTGTGCCATTACAATGTCATATCCCAGATGCTGAATTTTGCATTTGCCTTTGCTGAATTTCATGAGATGCTGGCAGGTTCCTGGGCACATTTTCCCCTTCTAGTAATTGGCTGAGCTAAGGAGTGTAGCTGGCTCGGTCCTAGGTCAGCTTCCTCATTGTAAGAGCTGTTGCAAAGCAATACAGAAATGAGGGCATGCCCCTCCATTCCCTTGGGAACTGCTTTTTAGCAGAGGGTGTTTTGCTGTACCCTGCCTGTGCTACATTGCTGTTGTGTAGCATCTACATCTGTGCCTGATCCTGTACCTTCTTAATCCTGACCCTGGCCCAGAATCTCTGGTTTGACTTGGGGCCTATCTAACATGACATTGGACCTGCCTTGTGAGTGCAGACTTTTGAGCTATACCTGTTCACTCAGACCTGATCCTGATCCAGATTTAATGACTCAGCCTTCTGGATCCTTGTTAGTGAGGCCTGACCCTGCCTCCCTTGCTGCCAGCTAGTTTTTGCTTGCTAGGCAGCCAGCTCCTGTTGCTTCCTGCTCTACCTGTCAGTAAGTGTCCCTGCCTTTTGAGGTCACTCCAAATGGAAGCCCAGGCCTCTACTGTTATCAAATGTTCCTCTTGGTGACATTGTTCGCAAAACTGAAAGTGAGCTGCATCCTGACATTCTAGTCTTTAATAAAAACAGCAGTAGTATTCAGTGTGAAGGCCCTGAGAAAATCCTCCCTCCTGGAGGTCTGGGTCCCTGGGATCAGGGTCAATTTAGGGATAATGCAGTGGAGGGCCATTCCCCTTCCTTTGGTGTCCTTGGACAGAGTGGTCCCAGACAGCTCTGAAACAAGGCCTCAGAAAAGGCTACTCCCTTCTCTTGAGAGCTGCTCAGAGCTGCAGCTCAACTGTTTGGCTCCTACCAGAGCTACAGCTCCCCCTGCATTGCAGCCATACCTGTGCCTGATCATGAGCCCTGATGGTCCAGACGTGGACCCTGATCTGTGCACTGTTTTCCTGGCTTGACCTGTTCCTCTTCACTACAGACTTGCCTTGTGATGACTGCACAATGTCTGATGCTGGATACCACAGCCAGACACAATGTGCCTCATTTAGGTGCTGGTGGACTGGGTTCCTACTGTCCAGGCTCCTGCCCTGCTGCCTGTGTTGCAGTACTCTGCTCCTGGCTCCCCCTTACTTGTGGAACAATGGACTTTCACTGCTTCCTTACAATCACCCCAGGTATTTGTCCATCCTTGAAGATTGCCACAACTGCCAGGTGGACTTTGAGGTGCTGACCACAGCCAGGACTGCATGCACTTTGTAGTCCACCCATCCAATACCTCTGTTTCCTCTCTACAAAGCTACTCTGGGAGATTATGTCAAAAGCTTTTCTAAAACTAAGTTAAACAGCATTCAGTGTTCTACCCTTACCCTCAGAAGGCAATCAGATGAGTCAGACATGTCTTATTTTGAAACGTCACACTGACTGTTCCTAAACATGTTGATCTCCTTCACATGCCAGAAATTGTTTCCAGGAGGACTTGTTCTGCTGTTTCCCTGGGGACTGGTGTGAGGCTGACTAGCCCATTGTTCCTACAATCTTCTTTCTCAGCCTTCCTGAAGATTTCCAGTCATCAGGAATTTTCCCTGATCATCAAGACCAAAGATGATACAGGGCAGCCCTGTAGTGAGAGTGGCCAGCTCCCTCAGCAGTACTGAATACATATGTATGCCCAGCTTGTTTAAATTATCATCAGCTCACTCTTACTCTAGCATGAGTAGCACTTGACTGCCACAAACTGTGCAGCTGGAACTGGGGACCTGGGAGGGACCAGGGACTGGGAGCACACGTTTCCAATAAAGTCTGAGACAAAGAAAGTACTTAAGCGTTTTCTATATCCTTTGTCACTTTTCCCTCAAGTTATTCAGCAATGAGTCCCCATATTACTTACTGTTGCTTTTGTTTTACCTTTAAAAGCCTTTTTCCCCTTTCAGGTTCTTTACCAATTTGAATCCAAACTGAGTTTTTGCTTTCTCAGTTTCTTCCCTGCAGCAGTATCTCTGTAATCCTCTTGTATAGCTTGTCCTCACTCCAGATCCCTTGTCTTTACTTCCACCTTCTGTACACTTTTTATTTTCTATTTGAGATCAATCAGGAGTTCTCCATTAACTCAGACTGATCTTCTACTGTATCTGCTTAAGTTCTAGAACACCATAATGGAGCCGTTCTTGCATTTTAAGGAAGATATCTTTGAAGATCAGTCAGCTTTCCTGGTCTCTTTTTGTTCTTCTGGGCAGCCTCTGATGAAATCTGGCCAGGCAAATCCCTGAACAGGTCAAAATCTGCTCTGAGATCAAAGATCTCTATGCCGATTCTTGCCTTCATTGATTCTCTCGTGATCTTGAATTCCCATCACCACATGGTCACTGCAGCCCAAGTTACCATTGATATTTATGTCACTGATCAGTTTTTCCTTACCTGTTAGTAAAAGACTTAGCAGATTACCTTTTCCAGCTAATCTCATGTATCCCCTGTGTTGAAAGACTGTCCTCTTGGATTCCAGAAAGTTCCTGGACTGCTTGCACACCACCGTGCTACCCTTGCAGCAGATCTTGGAGTGATTAAAGCCTGCTCTCTCCTCCCCCCCCACCAAAAACCTGTCCCTGCAATCATGAGGCTTCTTTCTCAAGTCTTATTCTTGTTGAGGCAGTATATAATAGATGCTTATTAAAGCTTCTCTATAATCCTGTTGCATGGCCTGATGTTCTTGTTCACCTCTGGCAAATGTCCTTCAGTTCCACATCCACAGTAATAGAAAGACCTTTCTTTCTGTTGGTGGAAGTCACATGTTTCCAGCCACCACCCACTCAAATGTAGCTTCTGGATGACCTCTGACAAATCTTCATGATGAACTTGTAGACTTCCTCCCCCTCACTCTCTCCAACATTATGCAGTCTTGGGAGCTTCACCTGGTAGCTCAGTGATTCAAGCAGAGCATACCTCATACAGCTGAGGTCACCATCACTTCCAGTGGAGTCTTGGAGAGAAGCAGCAGGCACTCTCTGCAGCCTGAGACCTGAATGACTAGGACGCCTTCCAGGACCTTCATCTCTGTCAAGACTTCTGCACCAGGAGCAGTCAGTCTGGCTCCTGCTGGGGACCACGTTTTGTGGAATGCTAACATCATCATTGTGCTGACTCTTGCAGACCTATGCTGTCCCAGAAAAGGACAGCAAGCTCCTTTGGTTTTTTTCTCTAAGGTGAACTGCTTCACTGGCTGCAGAGTTCCTTTTTCCCTATAATTTGTGGCGTTCCTGGTCAGTGGCACTCCCTAGGAGTCGGTTAAATAAGAAGCTCAGCACAACCACGTTTCCCTCCCACACACACTAGATTACCTGCCTAGCAGGCAACTTCTAATATTGTTTTTTTGGCTGCTGGCCATGATACCTTCACTGTATGAATGATAACTCATTCTTTGGAAATTACTCCTACATGTAGGTTAAGGGGAAAAACCCCACAACTTTAGGGTGTTTTACATTTGTCCATGAAACACGTGTTTCATAGGAAGAAATTCTGAAAACTTCTTCAGCAGATACATCCCCAGCTGAAGTTATGGAATGGATTTGGTTGGTATTATCAATCTTTAGTCCATCTTCCTAGGACAGCAATAAATAAGACAATTAGAGAGAGAAAGGGGGTGGGAGGTTAATGAATACTGAGTTTCACTGAAGCTATTTGCAGGCTTTTGTAGTGTGACAAATTTGTCTTCACTTTCACATTTACATATAAATTTTGTGATAAAAGTACATAGTACATTTTTTCAGAAATCTTTTTATAAATGCACAAGTTTTTTGTATGGGAAAGGCCATGAATAACCTTTATTTACCAAGATACCTGGTGAATTAGGGAAAGTCCCCAGTAAAACCATTCCTTCCAAAATGTCCCTCATAGGAGCTGTAAAAGTTATTGCAAGATTTTCTAATGTATCATAGGAAATAGTACGTGATCAAGCAATTACATTGTCATAACATGTAGGCACAAGGGAGCAGTTATAATTGCATAGGACAATTCAGCTTCGGCATTTTTGGGCTGCAAGTTTGTCCATTCTACAACTTTTTTATTTTCACCAAGTAAATAGAAGTTAGATTTAAGAATGCATTAATACAATATATTTTGCATAGAGCTTCATCAACTTCCATTTATTTTCATTTTTTTTCTTACATTGAAATAACTTGAATCTCTTGCTGTTTATAGTAATATGATGTAGTATAGCATCAGGCTATTTTCTCTGCAGGTTACACAGACCTGGTGAGTAATAACTAAATTACAATGTTTGAACAGTGCTTATGTTGTATTTGATCAGAGCTGTCAGTCTCACTGTTCCATGTACACATTCCATCCCAAAGGTTTGCGTGTTTAAAAAAAAGGCTCATCAAGACTCACAGCTTTGACTCATTTCCTTGGATACCCATTGTGGGGTTTTTTTAACCTCTGCACAGTTCAATTACTTGCAGTTTCCAACTTGAGGAAGACACATCAATGCTATATTTAATTTCTTTATAGATAGCTTTCAAGGTGTTTGGGTTTGATGTAGATGTGAGGGAAGCAGGATAATCTTGACTTTAGCTTTTATCTTCAGTGTTGGGTATAGATAAAGTTTACATAGATAATTTCTTCTTTCATGGAGTTTTTCCTCCACCATTTAACAGAAGAGCCCAACAGATCTTACTGCAGTATCATATTTGCGCTTTCATTTCTTTTTTAATCTTTAAAGATTCTTCATATTTTCCCTATTCATGACAGTTTTCTTTGCACCCAACACTATCTGTGAGAGCTGTTATCCCGGTAAGTGGGCTGGGCTGGCTAACCTGTACCCTTATATTTGAAGCAAAATTATAAGTAAGATATCTTCCTCATACCTCCTTTTTTCCCAATTTTTGTTTTGTTTCTTTTTGTTTTGTTTTGTTTTGGTTGTTTATGATGCTTTAAAAGTTTAGATACTCTCTGTTCTCTACTTACTACAGAGTAATGTGCTTGCTTATATTCTGGGTAGGTTCATTTGAAGTTATTCTTAACCTCTTGAAGTCTTATTAAGCTCAGCCTGAAGCTTTCTTTTCAGACACAGTTAGTTCATTTTGTGAATGGTTTGTGCTATTGATTGGACTTTCATTCTTTTATTTGAAAACAAAAAGAGACACATTACCTTATAAATTTCTGGCTAAATGTTTCTTTAGAAAAACTGATAAAATCCTATTTTGACTTGCTGGTCATCCAAGACACTCTGATAAATATTTCTGTTTGTTCTGCCATCTGCTCTCAGATAGGTGCCCTCCCACAATATAATTTTGTTTCAGCATCCATTTGCATTCTCCGCACAAATACTGTGTGGAGGGAGAGATACTTCTATCTAGTTTTCTTTTTTTCCCTCTGTTTTCATAGAAATGGTCTGGTTGACTGGCCAGACTTTGTGTTATTCTCTGTCTGCTATTAAGCCTAGTGATTACAGCAGTGTGGTTTGGCTTATCTGTGGACTGTCTCTCTGTAGAGAAAAGATGTCTCCTAACAAACTCTGCCTTGGAAGATATAAACGAGGTACTTCTTTTTCTCTATTTTTCTTTGGGGCAACTAGCCCCTTATATATTTTCTTCCCGCAGTGGCAAGTGTTCTCATATCCTGGGTGAAGAACAGCCTAGAGCTGACCGATGAAACGGTGACTAACAGGGTGTGATTGAATAAGAACTTAAATCAGGACTGCACAGTAAGCATCTCCATGAAGTTCTCTTCAGCACCTTTGGGGCTCTGCCTTCCTTGGGAGCTTTCTAATCTTTCAACTGGAAAGTCAATTTCTTTTGTTTTATGACTTTCCATCAATTTTGCACTTCTTTCTCCTTAAAGGTCCAACTGTTCCACCACATTGTCATTCCAGCATGGTGGCTGGGGCAGTATCCTAGCAACTGGCAACCAAGGGTTCAAAACCACTCAAATTAAGAGATTACACATACTGTTAAGTAGATTACTAGGAGAAAACTGAGTAGTGCCAACATAACTGTCTGCATAGGATATAAAAAGCAGTTTCTACTGTATCCTCTTTGATCTCTGATGTAAAATGAGCTCAGTCTTAACTGTTAGTGACGGACGCAGTCGTCGGTGTACCACCTCATATATTCAACTCAGTTAGGTGTTTCAATGGTGCTATCCCGTGTACCATAGAGTTCTATAACCTTCCATATGAAGTTTAGATGTGCAGCAGCTCAAGCTGAAATGTCCACCTCAAAACCAGAGAATGGTCCCTGCTTCATTTATGTAAGGGTGTATAAAATACAGCTGCCACGTAGTATTTTGTAGACAGTACAAATAACCTTTGTTCCTTAAGAAGAAGCACAGTTGAAAGTATTAGTCAGCCTCACAATATAGGAACTTGACAAATATCAAAGTCCCAGCAACTTGTTATCCTAGATAATCCAAATATTGCAGCTTTTTAAAAATTTTTTGCTTTGGAAATGATTTTCGTGATGTGATTTTACAACATATAATCAATATTTCTGTTTTATCTTTTAATCCTTTGGATTGGTTCTCTGCTTTCTAACTGTCCCATCCTTACACTGTAGAATAAAAACAATTTTTACCAGCGCTGGTGTGGATGCTCTGCACCAAGAGGTAGAACACTACCTTTCACTCTGTAATAGGTCAAGGTCTATTTATCAAGGTTACTTGAGGGAGAAAATTTCTATTTGTGTTCTCATGATACATGCCAAGTTCCTGGTTTAGTAGATTCTCAGTACCTGTTCTGTTTTTCATATTTGCTTGTAGATTTCTTTGTTTATGACTTATTTACTAGAAAGTAAAATAATTCCTGAGCTCATACAGGCTTCTTCTAGACAAGTTTCTTTGAAAGCATTCAATTCAGGTTCTCCACTGAACTCATTTACCCTCAAATTATTGTATCCCCTTCTACATTTCTTTTCCTAGTCCTCCTTCTCAAGCCAATACACAGATTTGTATTCTGGGTACAATTATACTGATTTTCTTATTCCTGGGGAGGTCTGGAATAGGCCAACAATTACATTTCCACCGAAACATTTTCAACATTTTCAGAAAAGTGGGTACCTTCAAAGAGTTTGACTGGGTTTCAAATGGTGAATGGACATAACTCATTTTAATAATGAAGAATATCTAGAATGTGTGCCAATTTCTATGGACTGAACTCACATAATGTCTGCTGTTGAGTTCAATCTGTAGTTTGGTACCGCATTGTGCTATTGTGTAATACTTAGATACAAAAGATTTGATAGACAGCTCTTTCTGTTGATACTGCAGTAGGCTTCTTATTTATCTCCACAAATAAGGCACTTCTGTGCAACTTACCAATTTTCTGCCATATAAAAAAAAGAAAGAATTCTGTTCATATTATTGTAGCTAAGCTTCTCAAGCATGTGTTCTGTCTTGACAAATTTGGATTCCTAACAATGAGGTGTCTTTATTACTCAGCAAAATGGGAAGCTCGTAAAATTGTTATGCCTTTTACTAGTGTATTAGGAAAGAATTACGTTTCTCATACCTGGGATACAGATGGAATCTTTGTAAATCCTGCATCCCACAGAGCTGGTTACTGCAAGGTGGACAATAACTTGCCTTTTGAAGCATTACTAGGCATATCTAAATAGATAGTATTCTCTGCATAGCTACCAGAAATAAATTTAAGGAGAGATTTTCAAGTATTGCCTTTGTTTGAGACAATGATTTGTGATACTGTTTTACGTGAGTTACTTGTCTAGGCACAACACAACTGAGGAAAGAACTTAAAGAAAAACATAAAAATCCATCATATGTGATAATTTTCATCAGAATATGAAGAGGTCTTCATTGCCATCAAAGTACTAAAAATTCTTCCTGGAATAAAAATAACTGTATTCATTTTCAGCTTCTGTTTGGCTTGTATATATTTATTCCTGAGAATAATTTTCAGATTTATGTCTCTAGTTTATCACATAATCCAAATGTTCATGTGATTTGCACAAATGTGTCTCATTTTGTGGCTTTTATACACATTGCAACAAAGAAGTTTCACATACTTTACTGATGTCTGTTATATTTATAAAAAGAATCATTTTATAAATATGATTCTGAACCACCCAAGCTATTCATATGGCTACATTATATTTTACTATTCAGCCTTTTTTCTCCTCCTGTTTTCAGTGTTCATAGTGTCTGATTATAATTTTTGTTCTTTGACCAGGTTTTAGGATACCCAGGAAAATATGATTATTTTCACTTATTTGAATAAATTAGATGCAATAGAAGCCAAATTTGACCTACAGTTTCTTAGTACTTTGAAACAGCTAATTCCAGTTTTTAAACACTTACTTTTAGTCAAACTGTAAAACAAGTGATGCACTGGTACAACAAGACAAGTAGTCCTATGGGAAAAGAGGATTTCTTATCGTATTTCTGATGCCTGCTGTGGGAATACCAGCCTTAATGTATCCAGAAGAAAACAGAAGAGGAAAGACTTGCTTATGTGACTGAGAATTTCTGCGATATTATCACTGTTCTTTTCTTATGTTAAAATTGAAACTATAGAGGAAAATTAAAACATATGAATCCATGTTTTTAGATTTTATGTTGGAAATTGTGCAATAAAGCATCCATACAGCCTCATCCTAATGGAAACTGAGTGGCTGTGCTGGGGAATTTGTCACCTAAATATTCTTATTTATTGCTAGTAGTGATGCTGCAACTCTTTGTAATATAAAAGGCTAGCTATATATGAGGTATACAAACCTTGGAAGGTTTTCTTCTTCTGTAACCCATCTTTAAAAAGCAAATAAAGTCTGATAAAAATGTCAAAAGAGCATCCTTCTGCTCTTACCCCTCCCCTACCTTTACCTCTCTTCCATTAAAAGCTAGATTCTTAATTCATTAAAGTTTTCATTTCAATGGGTCACTGCCAAAATCAAGGTCATAACATGTATTGCTGTGGATAAGAAGCTGGTCCAAGAGATTTTCTACAGTAATCTGATAATATGAATGTAATTCCGTGTTGAAGTATCTTGAGGTGTTTGCAGTGTAAATATTAAACATTGATCACCTGCTGATTTAATTTATGAGCATACACATATTCCAAGACAGTGCCTTGAACTTAGGCAGCACACTGACACAAAAAAGAAAAGTGGGATTGAAAAGTCATTGACATTTCTGTGAGTGACACTGGAGTGGAAATTCTCAGGCCAGATCATTTATGACAGGAAGGAAATTCCATCATCAACAGCTACAGCACAAGGAGCAATAAAAAATTTCACCTCTTCACTTTGCAAACTCCAGAAGTATATCTTGCTTCCTTTTCTATGTTGATACTATCGTGATAATTTTTAATGAAGTGGAAAATCTGTGGGTGACACTGGCTGATTTCTTTTCATGTGGTACTATACCAAATAAGTAATGAATGCATTTATTTAGTGAATCATTAAGCTACTTCAGCACATCTAGCAGAGTGTAAATGTTTCAGTGACAAAACCAGCAAGCTAGGAATTGCTTATAAAGAAAACTCAATGTACTTGAAATATTTATTCATCAACTAAGACTTTTTAAAAAAGTACTTGTAATTTATTCCACCAAAAATAAATATTAATTTCATCCAAACAAAGTCCCCATAATATTATATTTAGAAAAAATTTGCAGACATGAATGATGAATTTCCCACAAAGTGAAAATAGAAAAACAAGAAAACTATTTAAGCCAAAATTCTTATCTAAAAGATATGAGTCTTCAAGTATTATCCCATAACTATGTATTTGGAGCATTCCTGGGAATGCTTATATCTCTGGTTCTAACTTCCTAAATCTGTATTTGGAAATCATTTACCATTAACTATAATAAGCTTCTCACAAGTTTGTTATCTATACGTAAGATTTTAAAAAAAATCAGAAAACATTAGTGATGTGTCTTTTTTTTCTTAACAGAGCTTCTCATATTTTACATAAGGACTTCCAGGGTTACCTTGTGTACACAAAATACATGGGATCTGTCTGGTCAGACTTTAGGTATCTAAGTCTTATTAAGTCTGACATGCATTTATTTGGCTGGCAATGCTGTCTGAAATAGGTCCTAGCTTTACTGTATGCTTTACCTTCCATACTGTACACTTGGACATCTGTTTGTGGGCCACTTATGACTGTTTTTAAGCTGAAACTGCTGAAAATCAACATTCATCGAATGACAAATTGTCTCAAAGGCTGTTACCGTCATGCTGTTTCTGGAGTCAGCAAGAACACCCACAAGACTATTTGTTGGTTCTGGGTTAGAGTTATGGCTTGTTTATTGCAGGTGTCTTTACCATGGGTTGTAACGCTGTCCAAGGGTGCTGGCGTTCAGCTGAGTAGGCCTCTCAGCTTAGTCTGAGTGAGAGGTGTATATTTCTGGTTGTTCTTAGCTGCATTTTCCTTCCTTTTTATTCTACATTCCTCATCATGTGATGAGGTTGTTCAAATTGTCATGACTACATTTTTATACAGTTAAGTTTTAGATGCCTGAATAAAATTATATCACTCTCAGTATAAGTTTCTGAGAACACCTGCCTAAGAACCCCATCTCTATTACATAGTTAGATGTCTTCTTATGACGACGTATGAGTGACACAAGAAGTTGCCTCCCTTCAATTTCCAGTTACTGTATGCACAGTTGGGAAATGTTAATTGTTGGGCCCTTAGTTTGTGCTTGTGTCTTTGTGCCTAGCATCAGAGTTTAAGGAGGAGAGGAAATAACAGTAGTGGAAAAGAACTGATCCTTAGACATCTTGACCCATCAAAATATGTGGGACAAAACAGGACACCTTCAAGGATGCAGAGGGTGGTAGGGTGGTAGCTTTATCATCTTTGAATGGCCACAGAGATTGGGGCAGGGAGGCTCCTGATGACTGAAGAAAAGCAACTGTACCTGTACTCTAAAGTAGGAAGAAGCACAATACAGCGAACTTCAGTCTATTCCCTAAGCAAACCATTAAACAAGTCTGCTTGAAAGCCACTTCTGGGTGCACAGAAAAAAATGAAGTAATTAACAACAGTCAGCATGGATTTGCTGTGGGCAAATCCCTGAACAACTTGCTCTGAATTCACTGTTGACTCTGCTTTGAACAGAAGGTTGGACTTAAGACCTCCCAGGATCACTGCTAGCCTGAATGATTCTTTGTCTCAATGACAGGGACTGGATTTCCACTGCGGAGGGTGATAAATGGGACTAGCAACTTTCAGCTGAGGAATTACAATTCTTTATGCTGTCTGATCCTATCTGCATGAAAAAAAAGAGGAAATATTTTAAAAATTCAGGAGACTTACATATACGGTAATTTTGCCTTAGTTTGATATTTACAAAGCTTTAAGTAATATCAGTTTAGTGAGTGGTTTCAAACAAATACTTTGTTATATTCATACCTTAGGAAGAAAATCCAGTGCAGAATTACACTTTATGTTGACTAACTTCTGTGTACTTTTGTTTGACTGTTCTAAAGCTACTTCAAGGCAGTTTGCAAAATTTCTGCTTAGAAACTGAATTACCTACAGAATAACATTTACTAAGAGTAAGGCAAAGGTCAAAAGTTTTCAAAGATAATGTTACAATTTTGTGGTAGTTTTTGTTGACAACAATTATGCTGTAATTGCTGTGCTTACACTGTGCAATTTTATTTTTCTTCCCCTGCGAATTCATTTTCACATGAAAAATAATAACTCAGATCAGTAAATATATCTGAGCAGCTATTTATGCAATACAAAGTTTTATAATCTCCACTTTCTAGTTTGGGCCTTGTTCACAGTTTATTGAAGTGGTGAAAATTAAATTTTAAGAAAAGCAGGAGTCATCTTAAGGGCTTGCCTATGCCTATATGTCCAAATGCTGTCTAGTTAAGCAATTAAATCTGTATTTGCGTAACTGTGAGTGAAAATCATTAAAGCCATCTAACTTAACTTCATATTTCTGGAAACTGAACCTCTGAGACCTGGCTATTCACCATCTTTTCTGTTCATAATCAAGTGAGAGAAATAAGCTTTTGTTGAGTGTGGAATATGCAAATTTAGAATCACAGAATGTCTGAGTTTGGAAGGGACTTCTGGATATAACATGGTCCAACCCCTCTGCTCAAGCCAGGCCGCTTAGAACTGGTTTCCCAGGATCATGTCCAAATGGCTTTTGGACATCTCCAAGGAGAGAGACTCCACAACCTTGTTGGACAACCAGTGGTCCATCAGTCTCACAGTGAAAAAGTGTTTCCTCATATTCAGAGGATATTTCCTGTGTTTGTTTTTGCCCATTGCCTCTGATCCTGTCACTGGGCAACATCAAATAGGATTTGGTTCCAATTTTTTTTTTACTCCATCCCTTCATGCATTTATATACATTTATGAAATTCTCCCCTGACCCTTTTATTCTCCTGGTTGAACAGCCTTAGATATCTCAGCCTTTTTTTCATTTCAGTTGGTTCAGTCCCTTAGTTGTCCTTGTGGTCCTTTGCTGGAGTTTCTCCAGTATGCCCACATCTGTCATACTGAGGAGCAGCAACAACCAGACGCAGCACACCAGGTGTGGCCTCACCAGCGCTGAGGAGCAGGAAAGGATCATTTCCCTCAACCTGATGGCAACATTACTTCTAATGCAGCCCAGGATACCATTCACATTTGCCACAAGGGCACGTTGCTAGTTCATGTCCAGCTTGGTGTCCACCTGGATCCCTGGGACCTTTAATGCAATGCTACTCTTCAGCCAGGTGGCCACCAGCTTGTGCTGGTGCCTAGGATTGTGCTTCCTGGAATTCCTGCAGGGCTTTGCACTTCTCATTGGTGAACAACATGAGGTCCCTGTCAGCCCAGTTCTCCAGCCTTTTGGTGTGTCTCTGGATTGCAGCGCAAGCCTCTGGTGTGTCAGCGACTTCTCCCAACTCCATGTTGTGCAGTCTCCCTGAGGGTACACTGTGCCACATCATCCAGGTCATTAATTGTCAAGGATGCTTAGATGCCTCACGATGAGTTGATCTGTTCACTGCAGATGCCTATTTCCGTTCATTAGCTATGGAGAACATCTGCTCTTACCAACTCCGACTTAGGCATCTAAATTAGTTAGCTTGGTTGCTAAAACTAGAACAGATTACTCTGACCTGAAGCAGACAATCTGGATTTTAGAGAAGTAAAGCATTCTGACCTCTCCATGCCTGCACACAGCTCTGAATAGTCAGGTTAAGAGGACTATGTCTGATATCATGACATTGTTTCTGACATTACCCACCACATGCTTCTTAGTATCATTTGAAATTACTCACAATGAAACCTGCACTACCCTTTTAAATGATCTATTCATCATGTATTTGCTCTCACTGTTTGATTTATTTGTTCTCACTGTTCAGTCATGTTCATTTTATACAGCTTTCCTGTTTCACCAAGCCAGAACCTTGTGGAACAACTTCAGCTACTTCAGCTATACCCTGTATTTACACTTTTCTGTATTTTTTGAGTGTGGTTACCTTTTCACTTCTTCACTACTTCCAGAAAAAAATCACATTTCAAAAAATGATATCATCCTCTTTTTTTTGCATGTGATTTCTATATTCAGTGGCAAGAATTATTGCTAATGCCAAGTTAAGGTTTCCTGGTCTTACACCCTTCCAGAGTGTAGCAAAATCAAAACTGTAGGTAACCAGAGAAATGCAGCTGAGAAACAGGCAAATGCAAATTTAAGTTTTTCTTCCAGTGAATGCAAAAAAAAAAAAAAAACCCAAGCAAAAACAAACCCTAGAGTGTTTGACTTTTTTAGTTTTTGCAGGTAACATAGGGAATTGAGAAAACAGTTAAAGGAGGACCTCTAATACTCAGATTTCACTTCTCCATTGCATGCTTTGCTAACTGTTCTCACTAATACCTTTTGAGCCGGAAAACTGCCATGTGCCTCCACCACTACAAGTTTAAGATTCCATCAAGGATTCTTTCCACCTAGTGTTAGACTTAACTGAATTATCTAGGTCAGAAGCCAAGTGTTTGCACATCCATTTATAATCCACACAGAGTGAAATGCCTACTGTAGTTCTGGGTCACTCTTTGCAAATACCTCTCTTTGTTGAATACAGAGGTATTTTAGTGCCTGTACACCACAATGCGCTTAGAATTTCAGCTAAAAATCCAAATGTACATGAGATGAATCAGGTCTTACTTCTGAAAAGAGATAGACTAGATCGTAGAAGTGCCGGAAGGAAAACCATGCTAGCCCTTTTGGCATTAGTTTCCCAGGAGGAAAAGACAGAGGTTAATTTTTTTTTTTTTTTTTTTAAGAAATAAGATTATTTGAAGTTGTTGTGCATATTGTAGGCATTTTTGTACTATTGTGGATAGTTAAACACTCTGTAACATACTTTTTAGGCTCCACCTAGACAATCTTTCTATGGTTCCTTATAACGGAATGGAAATAAAAGTCTAAGTACAAGTTATATGGAGGATGGACTTCCTGAGAGGTTACAGAGAGAAATTACAGGTCCTAGTTCTCAAAATGTTAAGGTGAATGTTATATTGGTTAAACTAACTTTAAATACAGGACAGATGATCTTCTAGTCATCATTCCTTCTACCATCTTCAGTATTTGGCCATACAGAAGGGCAGGGTGCACCTAATTCGCATCAAGTTGCAACATGTTCGCCCATGATAGTTTGGGTGTGGCTTTTTCACTGATTGGTCTTGGTTAGTCTGCTACTTGGTTTTGAGAAGAGATGGAGTAGGTCTGGTAGGGTGCTTGGGAGGGAGATTATGCTTTTCATGAAGAGTAACTGAGCATCCTCAGGAAGAAAAGGCTGGAGGCTGCTGAGTGTTGCAAGGAGAAGCAGGAGAGAAAGAGTTATGGGAAGGAGATGCAAAAGTTCAGCAAGAGAGAGTGATGTGAAGAAAGAACAATAGTTGCACTTCTTGCCTTGCAGCCCCAGTAGCGTGGTACTAAAGGCAACTGCTTGAATCCAGAGGTTCCTGTGATAATCAGCTGTCTGCAGTCTTATTTGCCTTGCCGTGCCTATGAAGCTCCACCTTTTTAATAAACATGTTTCTTGTAAGACCTAAAGAGTTCATCTAGCAAGATAAGCTTTTAAAGAACATTTTCCTTTTCACTTTTCTGAATCATAGTTGAGACATAGTTGAAGATAAACACAAGTATGTAAAATTTATTCACCTGTCATTTGGGAATTACAGTTTATGATAATACATCAAAAAAATTAAGCTTGCCCACTCTTTATTTGCACTATACTACTGCCAAAGAGGATGTAAGTGCCTAGAATGACAGATTAGTCAGGAATAGTCTTTGGTTACTTGTTCCTGGTAATCAAGAAAAACTTGTTTCTGTGAAAGCAGAATGCTAAAACTGAAAAACAATTGTAAAAAAAAATCTTCTTTTATTTTCTTACCATACACTTCATTGGCATACATCACAAATTCTGTCAAATGTTCAAACCTGATGAACTGAAGCATGCCATGTATGGGGTTGCCTTTGTTGGTGAGTCACGAGCAAGGAATACCCTTGAACAGCCCAGCATTCCCTGAGGACTTCAGAAAGACAGATCTTCTCATCTACCATTATCCACTGAAGGGCCAGAAATGCTGAGAAAGGCTGGCAAACAATGTCCATTATGTCCATTACAGGATAGGGGTCATCTGTACATGGCAAGGTGGCCCTTGGGAGAGCTCGTAAGTGTTGTTTAACTGGCAAGAGAAGGATTGTCTAAGGTGTCATCTCTATGCCAAGAACTGTGAGGTTCATATCCTTGATCTCCATGCACTGTTATTCTATAGTTGATATAAAATATGTTAAATTTTACTGATTAGTTCAATGAATTACAAAAAATAGGATAAATAGTGCTACTGCTTCATTTTTTGTTTATATGGTATTGAATTAGAAAGACTCAGTACTTCTTTCATTTGCTACACTTAATGTGTTTGTGTTTTAAATGTTACCAGTGACACCAATTAGAGATACATCCTGTCATAATAGGCACTGTGCAAATATTACTTCCTAGAATAAATGGTTTTTATTTGCAAGAGAAAATTCTAGTATTCTTTATAGTTGCAGTCTTGAACATAAAAAGCAGATCTTAGGCACTTTGGGAGTTTTGTGTGACATGAGAACTGAATTTGGCTTTTGAGACCTGGAAATGTAAAATACACCTTTCTGAAGTATAAAACACCTTTTTAACTATAAAACACTGATCTATTTTTTTTGTAGATTAACAGGTACAGAGGTCTTACACACTCCCTTTAGATTTTCTTGCATGTAAAACAGACGTTTGACTGGTTTACTGGCTATCAAGACAATACAGGCAAGTAATTTTCAATTTATACAATGTTACCTTTAATTCCTAACATCCTGCAAATGTTGATACCACCATCCATTTATATGACTGTTCCTTTTCCTGGTGAAATTTTAGAGTACTGAAGGTAGTACCCCTGCCTTAATTTGATCCTTGCAGTTTTCTATGTACAAAATTATTTTTGTTTATATCCCTCGTGAATTCTCATGCATTATATGTAGAAACAGCCTGTGAAATTTCTTCTTGGAGTTTATTCACAGTCTCCAAGTCTGAAGCAGATTTTTACCTGTGTAGGAGATTATGTAGCATAGCATAGCATAGCGTAGAATAGAATAGAATAGAATAGAATAGAATAGAATAGAATAGAATAGAATAGAATAGAATAGAATATTCCAGTTGGAAGGGACCTGCAATGGTCATCCAGTCCAACTGCCTGACTACTCCAGGGCTGACCACAAGTTAAAGCATGTTGTTAAGGGCATTGTCCAAATGCCTTTTTAATCACGGACAGGCTTGGGGCATCAACCACCTCACTAGAACGTCTGTTCCAGTGACTACCCTCCCAATAAACTAGTGGTTTCAAATTTCAAACCTCACCCTGTCTGAAAAAACCTTGACCCATTCCCATGTGTCCTGGCACTAAATAAATAAATACCCGAAAGGAGAGCTCATAAACTCCGTCTCTGCTTCTCCTCCTCAGGAAGTGTAGAGACCCACAAGGTTGCCCCTCAGGCTCCTTTTTCCTAACTAGACAAGCCCAGAGTACTTTGCTGCTCCCCATAAGACATTCCTTCCAACCCTCTCACCAGTTTTGATGCCCTCCCCTGGACACATTCAAGGATCTTCACATCCTTTTTAATTTGTGGGGCTCAGAATTGCACACAGTGCTCAAGGTGAGGCTGCACCAATGCTGAACACATCATGACAATCACCTCTTTTGCCTGGCTGGTGATGCTGTGTTTGACACACCCCAGGATGCAATTTGCTCTGCTGGCTACCAGGGCACTCAGCTGACTTTTAATGAGCCTGCTGCCAACCAGCAATCACAGATCCCTGTCTGCAGGGCTGCTCTGCAGCCACTCCTCTCCCAATTTAATCTTGTGACTAGTGTTACCCCATCCCACTGGCAGAATCTGGCATTTGGACTTGTTAAATTTCATGCCACTGATGGTTACTAAGTGCTCCACTCTCTAAATCCCTCTGCAAGGCCTCTTGTTGCTTGAGAGGCTCAGCAGTGCCTCCAGCTTTGTTATCACCAGCAAACTTGTTAATGGTGCATTCAACTCCAGCGCCCAGTAAAGTATTGAACATAACCTCCCCCTGAGGAACGCTGCTGGTGACCAGGCAGAGGTAGCCCCATTCACTAGAGCCCTGTGGCTCCAGTGAACTCCTCAGCAAGTTGTTCACTCAGTGCACCAAGTCCAGAAGGATGCTGTAAGGAACAGTATCAAAAGCCTTACTAAAATCCAGAAAAAATATGTTCAGAATTCCCTTCATCCACTATGTGGGTGACCTTATCTGAGGACATAAAATTAATTAAACAGAATTTTTGCTATGTGAGCCCATGTTCACCATGCCTGATGATAGTGTTTTTCTGTAAATATCTTTCAATAGCACCCAGTATGATCTACTGCATAATTTTTCCAACCTAGACCAACAGGTCTGTAGCTCCCTGGGTCTTCCCTCATGTGCTTCTTGGAACTTGGAATAATATTGGCCACTTTCCAGAGACATGGAATTTTAGTGAACATTAAAAATTTCTTTACATTTATCCTTTAGATGCCTCAAATATGAACTTGGAAGAAAATCCTTAAGGGTAAGTAAGTTTCTCTAGAATACCCATTACAGTATTCATTCCTTCCTGATGGGAATGTCAGTGAAGATAGCAAATGCTGTGGGCTACAT
This sequence comes from Edolisoma coerulescens, assembly GCA_013397115.1. Lineage (NCBI taxonomy): Eukaryota > Metazoa > Chordata > Aves > Passeriformes > Campephagidae > Edolisoma > Edolisoma coerulescens. The sequence continues at coordinate 114,835 of VWZW01000499.1, forward strand.
CAGAAGCTGACAACAATCCACTAAGAAATTAACTGAAACTACAAAACTACAGAACCTTTTTCAGGTATACAGAAGCCATTGTTTCCAAACTTTGAATAACTACCCATTTGCTCTTTTAGAAGACAACAAGTAATGAGGTAAAAAGCATTAGTTACCAGAAAAAAAATTATAGATGTTTAATGCCAGAAAAATGTCTCTGGTGTTCTCTCATTTCTTTACGGTCACTGTCAGTGAATTAGAGAATTCACTTTAGATTACTTTAGGTTAAATTCTATGCGTAACTTCTCTAGAAATCCCTATATAGCTCTTGTGCTCATTGAATAGCTAGTCAGAGCTGTCGAAGCAGAAGAAAATCTGACCGAAGTCAGTACTTTCTGTACAAAACAATGTGCTGGTGAATATAGCCATTGTACATTCCAGCATCTTCTTACCTCTATTTTATAAACAGGTGTATTTAGATAAGCTTCATTATTTCCTAATTATACTTACTTCCTTCACTTTTTCCTTCATTAAAAACTGAGTAGTCAGCATCTCAGCAATATCATCATCACTAATTTTCTTCCTCTTCATTTTTTAATTAGACTCTTTTGCTCTAGCTGTTCTTTTTTTTTTCTCTGCATACAGAAGTAATTCTTCTTATTTTTATTTCTTTTGCCTAACATTTTTTTTTGCTAATAATTATTTGTTCAGCATTAATTTCGTGGTCAGGAATGATAAGGCTTAGTTTTATTTTTTATTTTGTGTGTACAGAAATCAAGAGTCAGGTTAAAAGACAAAGATAGAACAATTTAAGTCCAAACTTTCAGCAAAGCAAGCCTGCTTTAATCCTGAATACTCTTAGTAACTTGCCCTTCATGACCCTCTTTGTTTTTTAAGAGCCGTTCAGGAAACAAAATGAATCTAGAAATACTGAAGATGAAAGACCCCCTATTCAGATGATTCTGACAGGTTTACTAAATGTTGTGTCATGGCTATGAGGGAGGCAAAGCACTTCTGTGCCTCTGTTACAGCAACCAGAAAGATAACTGTCAGCAGATTTGCTCTGGCTTGCATACAGCCCTGGGGGCTGCATGCCCAAAGCACCCTAGGTGTATTTTCCAGATCCAAGTCTGCATTTTTCTGTCTGAAATGATTTTACATGCACAAATACAAAGAATGTCCCAAAGCTACATTATATCCATGCTAGTTGTTGTACATAAGTAATAAAATTAGTGTCATATAATTTTGGTGTAGTACAGTATGCACAGTACAGTAACCTTCAGAAGCCTCAGTCAAAATGAGGAACTCAGAATAGCAGATACTCTACGAAATACAAATCATCATACAATTCCTATTCCTTAAAAATCATATATATTCAGGTAAGCACAAAGCCCAAAATATTTGTCACATAAGACTTCTACAAAATGCTTTAGAAGAAAATATACTCCATGTGTCCCTTGATCATTTTATTCATTTTAATTTGATCAATATTTGCAATTTTTGGCAATTTTTTCCTGTCCTTCCTCCTGGTTTCCCTTGTATTTTGCTAAGTAGCTTTTCTGCTGACTCAAGGTTATTCCTACTCTAGTTCTCCTTCTGCTCACATGCTTTTGGCATATTTCTATGTTCTTCTTCAGTGTCTCCTGCTGCTGTCTAGCCATTTCCACAGACTGAGGTACATGGAAAGTGATTAATTCCATTTTGGTACAAATGATGCTTTGCATATCTCTCCATCTCTGAAACAGTCTCCGAACTCCTCTCTCTGATGACAGCATGCAGTTATGCAGGCCTCCTCCAAACCATTCTTGCCCTTTAAAAAGTGTTTCTCTGTAGTACTATGCTGCTCTCTTCAAAGATCCTTTCTTCTGTGCTGGCCATCCCAGCAGATCATGTATTTACTCCCATTCATTGTCATTACCTTCTTAGTAATGTAATGTTCCCTCATTGGTTTGTGCTTTCCCCATGTCTCCCAAGTGCCTTCTAAAGGGGAAATGGGTATGTGCTTTAAAGGTCATGCAAAGTTCAATTTTGGTATTATCAATAGCAAGCCTGCCTTCCTGTCCAAAATATCCAATGAGCAGTCTTTTTTCACTTTCACTCTTATTCTTTTGGACACTGGCTCTTTGCTACTTCTCTTTATCACTGTATTCAGGACTGAAGCTAAATGTGTTTCACTTGGCCTCCTCCTTCTGATGACATATAGCTCCTTTTGTTTAACCCATACTCATTTCTTGCATCAATAGCTAATCTTAAAAGCCTTCTAGGGAAAAGGAGAAGCACTGCAACAGGCAAGAGCATTTTTCAAGCTTACATTTATTTTCTCATCTTCCAAATCACATGCATTTCACGTCTCTAGCAGCCCTGCTGGAATGTTAGACATTCATCAGGGCTGCTGACATTACTCAATAGTCCTTCCTTTCCTTTAGCATACTCTTTTCATCCAGTGATGTGTTTTTTCCTGCTTTCTGTTTCACTGATCCTGCAGTGAGCAACCATGGGTAAGTGACACATAGATGAACAGCAATGACAGAGAAAGGCAGAGAACACGAGTGCCTCCAGTACCAGGGCTTTGCCTTTCAATCCTACTATATAGGCAACCCAGCTCTTAAAAACAAATGCACTGCCCAATATCATATACTCATGTGAACACCTTAGAGCAGCTGCAGGTGTCCTACTGCAATTCTTGCCACTCTGATATTATTCAAGCCTGCCTGATGCACTGAGGTCTTCCATAAACCAGACACTGTTCTTCTGTCCTATGCTACTCTCTACTACAACTAAATCAGTTTCTCTCACCCTTCCTTCCCCAATTATCCTCTCAGTCTCCTGCATGACCCAGGCTCATCCTTCTATATTTCTCCCCTTTTTTTAAAATACAAGTTTAAATTGTGAAGGCCATAGTAGCATTTACTTTTCTGGAATGTGCAGATTTTGTGTGCCTAAATCTGCACTCTTATCATTTGCCGGGCTAAGAGAGCAGGTAATTCATAATCTTCATTTTTGATGAAGAACAGAGATGAAACTGCAAAACTCAGCAATTCTACACAACCTCCATCTTTACTCATGTTTTCTAATTTTATTTCCTTCCCCAGTGCCACCTGTATTTCACCCCACAGATTCTGGTAATGCCTCCTGTGAAAAGACACACTACAAAGACAGTAGTGTCCTCTGCCTCTATTACTTATGTGGAAGATGAGTCACTGTACAAACATTATAAGATTAGCATCCTGTCCTCTCGCAGCCTACACTGTGAAAGTCAATATGGCGGCCATTATCCAGATTGTGTGAGTGGTGCCAGGAAAAAAACAATCATTCTCCTGCCAGAGCTCTGTGTTGCAGCTTTATTACACTGATCCTTTCTCCTGAATGTCATAAATATGACATGTTGCTTAAATAATTTTTCTAAAGAAAGTTCAGGATGAATAATACAGTGTTACTGTTCTGTACTGCTGCACCTGTATTCTTGAGGTTGGGGATTTTTTATTTGAACAAATATAAATAAATAATGAATCATCAGGAAATATTCATTCATAATTCAAATTCAACTGGACAGCACTGAGAAACTGAGCACTGCATGTTTGTACACACTTTCCTGGTTTTTACCGAAGTGAATCTTCATTGACACTACTTCTCGTGTCAGCAAATCTGAAAAAACAACCCTTGCCTAAAAATAAGCACCTCTTAGATGTCTGTTGGTTTGGTTTTTTTTAGATTTAGAATCACACTCTATTGTTTATGATAATAATATACTTCCTGATAAATTGGTGATATATGCTGCTGCTAAAATCAGTCTGAAATTCAGGAGGCTTTGATCAATCAAATGCTGGAAAATCTTTCTCTGCTAACTTTTTGGTTTTTGTAGGAATTTTAAAACCTGCTCATATAGAGGGACGAAAGAAGATGATATTTTAAGGAATGGCATAGACTTTTATATGATCATCCCTTTCTTAACACTAAGTCATTTTTTCACTACTTTTTTCTTCATGAGGGCATAGATGTTTGATGCTCCCTTATCTCCAAGTACATTCATAAAGCTACACTTTTTATTTCTTTTTTATTTAGAGATGAGAGAGAACATTTCAAAATCCAAGAAACCTAGATTCTTGTTTCTTATGTTTCTGGGATTACATTTATTTTTATACAAATAATTCTTACTGGGTAAGAGTGAAATTATTTGCCAGAGGTAATGCCTTTAGAAGTTAAAGTGTGTCAGCAACTTAGGTAACTGGATTTTTTAGACTTTGTCCAAACAGAACACTTTCACATCTAATACTTTATCTCAGAGAAAAATCAGTTTATATGTACACAAATAACTTACACTTCCTTTTTATAAGCTGAACACCTTCAGTCTGCAAGTAAAGAGGATTTTCCTAGCTCTGAATAATTTGATTCATATTTCTTGTTTCTACTGTAGTTTTTTGACAGCTTTTCTTGGTGTAAATACAAGAACTACATGCAATATTCTACTTTGGTAATGTTGTATAATGAGGGAAAAATATAATCTCTCAACTCTTCTCCAATACTCCTCTGCATTTACATTGACTAGTGATGCTGGAATATCATTCTGATCTGCTTGTCCACTGTGACTCTCCCCTTTCTCAGCTATTGCTTTTTGGTATATAGTCCTCATTCTACAGCTTTGTCAAACATGTTTTTCCTTAGAAGGGTACTCTTTATTAAGTAATATGAGACTGGCTTTCCACCACTATTTACCAAACTTAATTGTAAATAATAATTTTAAAAGTATATCTATAATATTGTATGATTTTTTCACATTCATTTCTGAAAGCACAGAATTGCATCTTACATTTAGCAATGTCTGCACAGGCTGAAGCCAATTCTGAGTTGTGGGACCTCAGTTTGATAGTTTAAAGAGTTAATCAACAATGTTGGCTTAAGACATTTTTGCATCCTGCATGCCTGTATTTCCCAACTCTGTGCAGGAGCATGCTCCTCTTTTTGTTGTGTCCATTGTATCAGTGAATTAATATGGGTTTAAGATTACTCAACTCATTTTTTAAACTCAGGACCTTGACTAAAGCAGGCAGTAAGAACTTCCTTAGCTGACCTTCCTGCCAAAGATTTTTTTATTGTGGAATCGCCAATTCCTTTAACATATGAATTATTGATATTTCATACTTAAATAAACCCCAGAAACCCAACACGTTATGCACATTTAAATTATTTTCCAGCAAATGTGGTACCACCACATAAACTGCATCCATGGATAGCTAATGTCAACCCTTTTAGTTTCAAAGAAGTCCCAGAGAAATCCTTTATGCCTCAAAGGGTTATTCTGTGTTGTGAGACATATTAAAAATTAGCTTGTGTAAATTGGACTGCCAATGCATTTTCAACCATGCGAATATGAAAAGGATTTTTATCTTAAGCATAATACCTTTCATGGGTGCTAGGAAATATTTTCTCTCTTCACTAAACACAGGAAAATATATCTTTAAAGGGTTAATAAGTAAAAAGGAAGGCTAAATAACGAAATAGTGCATTACTATGACTATTTCATGTTCCCTATAATGTGTTAATGGTTTCCGAGTAACAAAGATAAAGAAAAAGATAAAGGTATTTGAAATGGGATAGAATGCTGCCTACTGTAATTAGCAACTATTCAGCTTTTTGGAAAATTGAGACCATGAATGCCTACTTCATTTGTCTGCACTTGATTACTGAAGTATTACACATAATTTAGAGTTGTCTTTTATTATATTTTCACCTTAAATATGATATATTCAAATGATCTGCGAAGTTAAACTGCAACAGATAGCCTTGATAAACAGCATGGAAGTAGCATCTCTTCCTAAAACTATCATAAATTTTTGGTAAAAGTTATTTTTCAATTTTATATACATATCTGTAATTTATAATACACATAAGGTATTATATCAAGTTTAAAGTATTTTAACTGGCTTAGAAAGTCTCAAATGCAATGTGTAAGTGAATACTTAAGAGCCTTCTTTCATTTGAAGGCAAACTAGGGGCTTGCAAGAAACAGAATCTCATGATGGGCTTTTGTATACATGACTTTGGTAAAGCTAGACTTTTTTGAGAGTAGAAAATCTGCTGTTTCCTCTGGCAGAATTGTGTTAATATTAACATTTTATGTTTCATAGCATCATAGTACTTAAATCTGAGAAAGAAAGATTTCCAGAAGTGAAACAAGGGCACGAGGATAATTCTGCTTCTGGAGTTTAGAGAGAAATGTCCTTTCCTCCCATTGACTAAAGGTCTTATAGGCTGTGGTATCATTCCCTGAACACAGTTTACTAAAAAATGCATCTGCATTTTCTTCAATTTTGCCTCTGTGTCCATAGTAAGCAACCACAAGGATTTCTTCATACTCCAAATTCTCCATAGTATGTCCTGCTGTTTACACAGGCTCCTAGTTAAAATGTTACAGACCATTAAATTATCATTAACACTCTAGGGCATATATTGTGCACAGCTTTGACATAGTGGCCACACTAAAGGAAATTCCCAGAATTCAAGGCAGTATGTGTTATTCTTTAGTCCCTTGAATATGCTTCTAATTTATTTCTTCTGCTACTGTTAACAAAGATATTGTGGCATATTCGTTTAGATTACCACTATATCTGTAAGGACAGGGTAGAAACGTGTTGTTTGGAAGACCCAGAAATTATCAACATTGGCACTATATCAAAGACTAGCCAGTTTGAAAATACATTTTTGTTCACGATAAAATAGAGGATCAGGGAGATGATACAGACACACTAACATATGACTGATGAGGATAACTGAAACAGCAAAAAGCATTGTCAGCCAATGCTTTGCTTTCATGCTTTGTCTAGACTCAAAGTCCCATGCAGTAGTCTCAAACAGACTAATACTGACTGTATCTGAATGATAAAACTCCAGACATTAAAATTACATTTTTGTGATATCCATGAGGGGCATTTGCCAATGGTGTGCCATATAAGGAAAACTTGGAATCATGCTTTTTTTAGCCAACTGTTTCATATCTGGCTATGTGACTGTATAAAGAAAGGCAGACTGTATTACCATGATAAACCTCGTGTAAATAGAAAAAAAAAGTGAACTATACTTTTTAACACACCAAGTTTTCAGAGAAATGTGAGACTGAAGGGAAAGTAATTATCTGTGGAGGAGTTTCATTCAGTTGATGAAACCAAATGGCTTTTGCTCTGTGTTTATTTGCTATTTTGTTGTTCAGAAAGGTAACATTTTCACATAAAATACTTTGATTACTCTAATGCAGAAGTTTGTGTATGTTTTTTTCCAAATAAATGCAGTGCTTTTGTTTATATATGCAGCATAGTCTGCTGCATACATAAACAAAAGCTCACATGGACTGAGTTTTCTACCTCAGAAGTTCTCTATTTATCATTCAGTGGTATAGCCGAATGCTATCCTCCTGTGGTGGACTGTTTTGACAAAGGAGGATGTATTCCATTTTCTTGGGTACACACCATTTTAATTCTAAGACTGCAGAAGAATGAATGCTTTCATTTTGTCCTCCATCTTGTTCTGAATCCCCAGATCAGCATATACACAACCGTAGGCCAAGAATGGTCTCAAGCACCAAATGTACTGGAAGGTCATGGTGGTTCTAGGGATTTTAGAAAAGTGAGCAAGCAGTTCTGGTTTGTACACAACATCTGTAAACTTCCACAAGATTGTTATATCACAATTTAGAATGTGTAGGGCAAGGCTAGACTGGAACACTTGGCAAGGCACATTTTCCTTTGGACAGCACAGGGAAGAGAATAACAGATGTGAAAAAGAGAGGCAATTTAGCTCATCCTAAGAAAAATGTCAATGCAGGTAGGAGTTAAATGCCTTTATCCAGTAAGACAGAGGGAGCTAAGGTGACTAGTTTAACTGGCCAAAAAAAGGAGAGAATAATCTGTTTTTGATTATTTGCACAACAGTTCTGACCTCCAGTGAAGAAAGATCTATAGGTGTGAAGCATTTATATCCTTCCTGATGGATCAGAAAAAAATTATTTCTTGTTTGGAAACATTCAAGTTCATGGTGCAACTTTACAAGGGCTCATTTTAATACTGAAACAAAAAAGTTTCTGAGCTGACCAGGGAATGCAAGCCACTAGACAGACCTCTTACCAGGGTATGAAGTTTAAGGGAGAAATACCCAAAAAATAAATTGGATTTTTTTTTTCTTCTTGGTGGGGGTCATGATTTCATGAGAATACAATGTCATTGGATGGGACTTATTTCATTTAATGATGAGAGTAATTTTTTGCTCAAAGTGCTGCAGCATGGCGCAGAAAAAACCCCAAACATATACTATAAATTCTAAAAGAATTTTGCTTTTATTATTTCATGCATTTCTCTTCTTTGTTTTTAAGAAAGTTATTCATGCAAAAGCAAATGGCTTAACCTAAATATCAGAGGATGAGGGATGACAATTGAATTAAAACCAGTGCAACTCAGGGGAGGCAGAATGAGATCTGGCTGAGTAGAGGAAGCAAATCAGAAGTCATCTACAGAGTTAGGAAAGATATTCATTTTATTTGAAGCATGTAATAATTTTGGAGGAAATCTTGAAGACACTGAGCAGTCTATTTATGTCAATACTATTGAAAAACTAGTGATACACAAAACAGGCATTCTGTAGTGTTTGAAAAATTGATATTTTCTAGTACATTTTCTACAGACTGAACAAGAATGAGGATTGGAACTTAATCAAGTTGTAGTATATAGCAAATGAATTCATATTGCAACACTGAACTGGTATCTGCACAGGGCTTTGAAAACTGAAACACCCTAAGTTATAATTGATGAATATTGGTTTTTATTTAGAAATTTTTAGTTAACGTTAATAGATATTTGTTGCCATACCATTAGACCTCCATTCTTTTAAAGGCAAATCATAATTACAGGGCCAGAGAGCTTTTTCCAGTAATAAATGAGAAGAAAGTTGTGGTGGTTTTGGCTGGAATAGGGTTAATTTTCTTCACAGTGGATAGTATGGAGCTGTTTGTATGTGTTTTGGATTTGTGCCAAACACAGTGTTGATAATATAGTGATACTTCTGTTATTGCTGAGCAGCACTTGCCCAGAGCTAAGGCCTTTTCTGCTTTTTGTCCTGACACACTGGTGAGGAGGCTGGGGGTGCTCGGGAGGTTGGGAGGAGACACAGCCAGGACAGGTGACCGAAACTGATCAAAGGGATATTCCAGATCTTGGAGGGAGAACGAGGAAGGGGGGGGGAGGTTTGGAGCAATGGCTTTTGTCTTCCCAAATCACCATTACACATGATGGGGCCCTGCTCTCCTGAGGGTGGCTGAACACCTGCCTGCCCATGTGGAGCAGTGAATTAATTCCTTGTTTTGCTTTGCTTGAGTTCAGAGATTTTGCTTTCATAATTAAACTGTCTGTATCTCAACCCACGAGTTCTCCAGCTTTTACCCTCCTGATTCTCGCCCCCATCCCAATGGTGGGGTATTGAGCGAGTGGCTGTGGGGAGAGGCTGTGTGGGGCTTGGCTGCTGGCTGGGGTTAAACCATGACAGCAGTGAGACTTCAATAGCCTGCCCATGTATTGCTTCCATTTTTCAGAAAGCTCTGGTGCTAAAACTTTTCTTCTTCTATAAAAAATCTCTTATGTGAGAATGTGGCTGTGCATCTTTCTTGAGTGTGTTAGTCCTCTAAAGTACTGAACAGCACACATTAATTAAATGGTTTTGGTTAGCTGTGAATCATCATCTCCTAAGGGTAAGCTTGATATACTTGGGACTAAGCTTTCCTAGTGGTCGTCTAAAGAGCAATAAGGAATAACTTGAAAAGATTTGGTCTTTGTGTACTTTGTGTACAAAGTCTTGGAGCAACCTATTTGAAAAACCACACTCAAAAGTCTGTTTCAAGTTTTGCATGCAATCTAATGCATTAAAGTACTTGAAAAGAACATTATAGTAGTATGGATATTCACACAATTCACAGTCCATGGATTGTGACAACTTGGAGTTGAGTCATTCAATAGGTAGAAAAACATTCTAACAGAAGGTGGTACAAAACATTCTTCATAATCTGAAATGCTGGAAAATTTTTCTTTTCATCATTCAGTAGCTCATCCTGTTTTAAAAATATCTCGGGTAAGGCCAATGAGACTTGAAAGATTTCAATTTATTTTGCTGCAACAAAAAAATAGAAAGAGTGGAGGTTTCACTTTGACATCCACAGTATACATTTTTCAATAATCAAATTGATGACCCTTTTTGCTCATAAGAAAACAATGAGAGCTATGTGTACAAATATCCATTTTGGACAAATATGTCCAAATATGGGTTTGGAAAAGATAGGTGTTACAGGAGCATATATCACAGTTTTCTTCTGAAGTCTCCAGATCCTAAAAGCTTGTTGTTCCTAAAGTGGAGAAGGTTTGGCAAAGCAATCCTACAGGTATTCTCACGTGGGAAAGTCCATTTTAAGAATTTTCAAATCTGTGCATTCAAGTAATTCCTTTCTCAAGTCAAACAAGGCTCTTAATTCCCATCTTTTTCCAGGAAGGGAAAGCAAGATGCCACACTCCTTATGGCACGAGTCAGTTTCTGACTTTTTTTTTCCCTTTCCAGTCAGCTTTCATAATTGCTCCTTAAACCAACTAGGCTTCACAGTTGTGATGCCTGTTCTCAGTAGGTGGCCCTTTTATTCCTTTTGAGTCCTGGTAGGGAGCCTATACAATCACAGCAGGCAGTACAGACGATTCTACTTCTGAAGTGATAGCAATATGGTGAAACTGTATATAAACTTTCACACAATATTTTTAATTTATGCATTAAAATGAATTTAATTCTTTAGAAAAAATTCTAAAACTTTATGTGACATTACAATTGCTCCTTACTTTATGCCTGTTAAAGAGGAGTACAGATTGTAAAATCATGAAAACAAGGTCTGAATGAGATTTCAGGGGTCTCTTTCAGACATATTGCAGCTATACCAAATCATAAGTTATAAAAATTTCTCAGGCTTACAACGTACAGAGTAACACTTCTGAACATTTGTTATTTTTATTTTTTCTCTAAGAATTTATGTCCAAATTTTTAATCAAATCAAATTAGATGAAATAAAACTTACCTACCTTCAAAACTACCTTCTCAATTATCTACATTCTCTTTTCCTTTCATAAGTGTATTCATCATAATGGTTTAATACAAAAAATACTCTCTTCTTACTATATAACATTGACTGTACTGTTTCTTGGCCAAATGTACCTCTACACAATGAGAATTGAAGTAAAAGTAGTACATGGATCCTACTTGCTTCCTTCAGTCAACTTCTTATCACTGAAATGGCTAAAACAGTATGGATTAGTGGAGTGGCTTCAAAACAGCTTGAGATGATGTGGAAACAGGAAACATGAAATAATTTATTATGATATCGATTGTGCATTGCATGTCTGCCCACAAAAAAATGTATCACCAATGTCAATATATAGAGGTATTTGCACACACCTTTTACGTGTTTGTATAAAACTTGTTCCTCCACTCATTTCTGACTGTAGCTCTGAGTTGTTTTGACAACAGAAAGGAGAGTTGCTAATGTCAACAACTTTCTCAGCACTGACAGCTCTTTGAACTGGTAGAATGTCAATAAGCCTTCTATACCTAGTCACCTCTGTCAGTCAATTGGAAACCTGGTCTATAAAAAACCCATAAAAATTTTTCTTTGGAAACATGTATAGGCTTTCCAAGAGTTAAGAAATACTGACTGTAAATAACATCAGCTGCAGTATATCGAGAGTTATGAATCCATAAAATTTTAGGAACAAATTGTATTTGTAAGTGAATATAATCTCTCAACTGATAGCTTATATATTTTAATGAATTATTCTACCTTGTAGAATGTCCTTAATTTCCAAGAAATAGTTATATCAATATTGTATGAGATTCTCCCATTTAAGAATATCAGGTAAAATACTGGTTTCAGCACAATAAAAACAAGTGACTACACTAGAATCTGAGCTGGATGTATCTTTATTACTAATGCCTTTCAGCCATCTTCAAAACTAGCTGTTGTAAAATGAGTGTGCCTTCACTACTGGTGCAGTCTAGATGGGTAATCTGTGCTTCTCCCAAGACTAATTCTTTCCCTTGTTTGAGGTCTTTGATAGTTCCATGGTATTCCTTTCTGTCTCAGGAGCGTTTCTGAGATGTGGAAGAATATGCATGTGGAATGAAGTGTAACAAAAATGCATCTTGTGTTTTTCCCTCAAGGTGATCAGTTCATCCTTGCATGGTCATCACAGTGGTGGGATCTGTCATCAGCAAGGCACAAGCAGGAGATGCACTCGCACAAAGAGTAGCTCTTTTTCCCCTTGAGGATGACAGTGGGGAAAAAAGTCTCTGAGTTGGGATAACATCAGGACTATGTTTGACCTTGTTTGTGTGTCCACTGCCTCAGATATCCAGGGATGCTCTTGCCAGCCTGTTTCTTGGGAGACAGATTTCTGTACTGCACGCCAGTAGCCACCTCTATTTGAGACTTGATGGCTGCATTCCCCGCTAGATTGTGCTACAGTTGTAACAGCTGAACCCAGAGGATGCAAAGCTTTGGACCTCATACTGCTCACACACTTTTCACATCAGTACCTATGCTATGCACAAATGTTTTAAATATTTACAACTCGGTATGACAGCATCCCCCTATCACTTCAGCATTCCACAGTCTTCTAAATACCAGTTTTCTTTACTTTTTTCAGGTTATTTTTTTTCCTACTCCTGTCCCTCAAATACTGAGGGAAAACTGGATTGTAGGAAAAGGAGAAAACTTGTCAAAAAGGTCAATCCTGAATCTTGAATAAATCGTATCAAGTTATGACCTAGGCTAAATTTCTGACACGGGCTCTACATCCGTAATTTGAGTACAAGGCAGCTCTGCAGCCAGCATGTAAGCTTACATTTCCCTGTTGTTAACCTATGAAAGACATCAATCATATTAATTTGGCCTAGCACAAGCTGAGTGCTATGTTTAAAATAACCTAACTCACTCAATGTTTAAAACAGGAACATTATATTTTGTTTGTCTCCCTTTGATGTTAGGCAAGAGGTGAACTTTTTCCATGTTTTTATTCATCCCATTTATTCATAAGGTATTTAATGCCTGAGCAAAATACTCTCAGTTAAGCTATTAAACACTCAGAGTACAAAGGTATTTGCAATATAAGAAAATAACATCTGGAGAACCCCATAATTTAAAATTTACAGGATTTTTTAAAAAAGCTGTTCATTGGTTCCATTGGTTCCACTTCAATTTTTCTTAAATCCTATTTTCTCAATTCATACCCCAGAAGAAAGCCTTTTGCAGTGGACAATAGAAAGTTTGGTGAAGTTGGTACACCTATTGACAGTATTCTTAATTATAAATTGCGTCTTTGAGCAATAGCAATGATTCATATATATTATTTGCCTATATTTGCAGTTTGCATTTATATGAATGATTAACTGCTTTAAAACAGCTATTTCCTAGGCACAAATTTTCAGCATTAATCCAAATTTATGCCTTGTAGATGATGACAATTTTTATGGAGGCCCTGTGGGCATCTCATAGTATTGTTGGGGAAAAGATCAGATTCTTGTGAATTCCTTTATGTACTAAATCGTCTAAGTCCTCTAAGACCTTCTAAAGGGTAGAAAGCTTATTGAGCATGAATTCCCCTTCAACAACAGAGACCACCTATTTCTTACAGATTAATAATCTCTGATGTCAGTTAGTATGGATTCTTCAGAGCAATATCTAAACCAGCTTTTTCTAGCTATAAGGTAAGCGTATCACCACTTGTCAAAAGCTGCAGCACCAGGGAATATGAATTACTCTGCTGTGCCCTGACTCAGTGAAAGGTAATGGAGGGGAGGATAGCTCACAAGTGCTGCATCGGAGACTGGCTGAATGTCTCCCTGGTAAATGAAATGGCAAGACCTATAGGACTGCACTGTGCTCTCAGTCTGGGGTGAGCAGCATCTGCCTATTTTTCTGCTGGAGGACACCACCTACGTGAAATTCTGGTAGATCTGGTGTTGATTATGTAGCCAAATGGTCGGCCCAATGTTTGAATGAAACCTTAGAGGGTGTTATGCAGACTGACCATCCACATTGTTGCAGATGGGCTGGGAAATACTTGAAGATAAGTCAGTCCTTTGCATGGAGGTAACATCACAATGCCCGGCTTCAGGATTGTGGTGAATGTGGCCGTTATGGAAAAAGCTGAGATCCCTTATCAGCTCTGGTGTCGTTGACAGACTGTCACTCCTAGAAAGCACACAGAAGAAAGAACTGCTGTATCTGAAGCATGGTCTTGAGTGACTGGGTTAGTTCATGCACACACATATTGGAGGCACATTGAAGGTGGCAACTGGTGGAGGTAAAAATATAAGGTAATCCATACATAGCTACTGGCCTGGCACAGTATGGTCTGCCTTGAAATGCCCCTAGCTTCAGCCTTCAGGTGGTGGGACAGGCACATCTGCTGCCTCTCTGCATTGTTCCCATGCCATCCCTGACCAGCTCCAAGGGCATGTGCTGGTGGGACAGATCTGCCTAGGACAGCCTGTGGACTAGGTATTAAAATCCAGTGTTGATTTGCTATTTGCATCATTCTCTCTTTAGAATGTAATATACTACAATCTTGTTTCTTTTTACATGATTCTTGATATCTTTCATTCTTAATTTTCAATGAAATAATTATTTTTGGTTTACAGAGGAAATGGATGATAAAATGATGTTGGCCCAGCTAGGGGGGAAGCACTGAGTCTTCTATTTTGAGACAAAAGGCACTCAGGTTATAATATTGTTCCAGTTTACTTTCTTTTAAATCAGGTGTCCAATTGCTTATTCTGTGTCTGCTGTTGGTAGCAATAAAATTCCTAAGACAACCATTTATTGGGAGTTCCAGTAAACAGCAATTCATTGAACAAACCACAGTTCTGTTGGTGACTAGCATGACATTCCTGTGAGAGAAAAAGTTATGAATTTAGAAATATAACTTGCTGGTTTTCAAATACCTCATCTGAAGACTTTCATTTCAGAGGAACTGGCTCATGATGCAAGAAAAAAAATGATGTATCAAAACAGATAATTTTTATTAATTTTATTGAAAAGACAAGCTAATCTAGAAATAAATACATATGTCATTGATTAAAGCTACTATTACTGTCAAGGATTAATTAGTAATGGACTAATGCAAGGATTAAATCAAGGCAATAATTGAAATTGAATCAATAAATCAATTGCATCAAATTATCAAGTCACCAAATTATTACAACTAGTTAAATTTAATCATGAAGTCAGCAGCAGAAAGAAACGTTTGGTTTTTTTTCTTTACTTCTGCCTTAGTACCTGAAGGAGAAGTTGTTTTCTTTCACTTGAGTCTTAACTAGTGCTCCATCTTTAAAATGAGCACTGATAAAATTTTATGATGGAAATTATACACGACAGGCAGTGAACTAGGTTTTACTGGTTTTACAGAAGTAGGGAGACTAAGGTGGCTCTTTTACCACTCACCACTACTAGTTAAAACTCATAGCTGCTGAAGAAGTCATGTTATTTCTTCTGGTCAATTTCCTCCATACATAAAAATAGAAAATTTAAGAAACTTAAAATTCATTGGATGCTTTGGAATACTGCTGCTTGGTTTCTTTGAGAAGACAGCCAGGAATGACAGATTTCACAACTTGAGCTTTTAGTGTTGTATAAATATTCTTTTCTGTCCATACATTTGCACTAGCATGCAAAAGCCCTGACAACACACAAAGAGAGCAACATTTCTCCCAAAATAAAGCAGGTGAGTACTTGGTTTTCCTTGTCCCTCTGCTTTATGTGAATATGTACCTCAAATAAAATTATTTATTTCAACCAATCTTTCATGCAGTGATGGACTAAACGTAGCAAACTACTGTATTTTTCAGCACTTCTTCCTTTGGACATCTTGTCAAGGTAAGAAAAGAGGACCTCTCTACTATGTGGTCTTAACTGTAACAGAAAACGTGTTTCACATTATCAAGGTATTTTCTAGATGACTTTGGGACTAAGTAGAATGTTTGTGAACTTCAGGTATGATCTGGCCCAAGCCCCAAAGGGAGCAATCCTTGGGCTTTATGATAATTTGTTAAGTTCCGCTCAAGACTTACCAGTAACCTACAAAATCCATTATCAGAACACTGTGATAACATGTATAGGAACTGTAAGAGAAAAACTAGAACCAATCTTCAATCTGGTCTATGAACCATGGTTCCATTCTTGTAGGAATTATGAGACATCGTAAAACATCAAGTTAAACGTGATTCAATTGCTTAGTTACTTTTTTGCATCAGGCAATTAAGTTGTGGAAGTTATTATGTGGCTTCATTCAAAGCAAAAATTTATGGATTGCTCCAATCACATTTAATCTAACCACATACAGTTATGTTTGTATCTCTGTATGGTGGTCTTCCATTTTCTGTAGAGCAAATTTTCCATGCTGTGCTAAAATATGGACTTCTCTGACTGACATAACAATAAAAGTCTGTCAAGCTACCGCCAACATGCCAATCCTAAGGTGAACTATGTAACAGCATTTTCTATTGTAGGGATGTAAATCAGCAGCAGATATGAAATGCCTACTGGTAAAACATAACAATACAATGATAAAACTTTGTAGTAAAACATAACAATGCAATGATAAAACTTTGTAGTAGCATGCGGATTTCCTCAGTTCACTACTGTCAGCTCAGGCCTCCAGGGCTTAATAGTTGCATAAACCTTGTAAACAGGAAAGAGCCATTAATTTGAATGAATTCAGGCATGAACTTAGGGGGTAGAATTGCATCTCCACAGGGTACTCATTCTTTTCTTCTTGTCTCTGAATCACCATGATGTGCACGGAATAAGATCAGCCTCTTACAATGCCCACCTCTACCAGCTATGCTCTGCGAAATGCTCAGTCTGTAATGGTGTGAGGCAGGGCGTGCAGCCGGGGGGTGTTGTGCAATTGTTCCATTTCTGGTTGCAGAAGCTTGTGTCCTCTCCTGCCTGTATGCCCTGGGCATGGCCCACTGCCCAAGACCATTTAATTGCATGGGCTAGGATGTGAATTGCCAACTGCCATGTTTGGCACATGGAAAAAGCAATTTCGAGCTTACTGCAAAAGAACTGAAACAGTATGTGGTTGCATTCAGAGATAATGTAGAAAGCTTGGTTTATAATGTAGCTGACATTCTCTGCATACTGTGCAAATACAGAACCAGCTTTTCAAACATTTAATACTGACTGCTACTGAAAAAATTCTAGACGTGCCCTTCAGCACATGGGGAGAATGAGGAAGAAAAAAGTACCATATAAACATGTATTTTAATTCTCACAGAATTCCCATTCTCCTCATTACAGAATTAGCAACCACAGTTTCCCAGGAATTCTTGCAGAAATTTCCTCTGAGAAGAAGAAAACAATTGTGAATTACTGTGTTAGGGTGCAACTTGTCCATGGTTTCCCTTGGAGCAGTGGCCTCTCTACTTGTGCTGTGAACGATTTTGGATAGGCCTAGGAAACCACCAAGGAATGAAAGTAATGGATCAACCCAAGAACAGAGTGGCTTATTTTTATACTTATGCACGGACACACACAGGTGGCCAAATACTAATACCAAGACACTTTAAAAAAAGAAAATGATGATTTTTTTTCATCACATTAGCATGTGGAAGTGGCAATTAGACAAGAAGAATGAAATGCTTAACATTTTTCAAAACAGTTACATAAGTCTAAAATTACCAAACTCTGCACTACTGTCTGGAGTTGCTGATCTTTAATGGAGTACATTCAATTTTATTGAAATGTCTTTTTCTGAGAAATTACTTCATCAGCTTTCAAATTTCTGTGGTTTACTCATAGAAAAAAATTGACAACAAATATTGTCAGGTTGGATTCTTACACTAAGCTGACTTATTCTAATGAGATTTCAAACATATTTCACAAAACAGAAAGAGCATAACTAAATGAACATCATACATAAGATTTATGATATGGTTGCATCTTAACTACAGTGTGGATCCTCCTGCCTTAGTGACACAGAACAAGACACATTTTGAAGGGCACAGCAGCTTCTTCTTTTCCCATTCAATGGATTTCCTTCCCAGAGTGCCAATATTTCATTTATTTTTCTCTAAATGGATGAAGCTGCTGAGTGTTTTATCTCTTTGCCTCAACATGCTGTACTGACTTTTTATGCTTTCATTCTGAACACTAAATGAAGTGCACTATATTTGCCAAATTTCTAATGGTGGCTTTCCTTTCATGGGGAACTGACATATGTTTATACTATTTTATTGATGCTTAAAGAATATAGTCTGTTTGACTAAAAGTTCAAAAGCAAGCCACAAAACAGACGATAATTCAGTCAGAAAAAAAAAAACCCTGACTTCTCAATTTTGAACTTGGGTAGACATTTTGGAATTTAGGCTTTTTCCCTTCATATCAACAAAGCTTTAATGGTTTGTTTCCACTTACGGTGTAATGGTTCACTTCTGACTTGTATTTCTCTTTGATAGTCAATTTTTTCATCCTATGTGTATTTATTTTGTATTTGGTTTGTTTTTACAAAGTGCTTCCAATGAGGACATACTTTATACAAAAAACTTTTAATGCCTAAAATTACTTCAATCAGTGCTCAAAGAATTTGTTTTAAAGCAAAATAAACTCAAAATAAAATGGAAAAACTAAATTCAAATTTCTAAATCACGACACAGAAAAGAGAAAGTGATTACATTCCAGATGAAGTAGAAAGATGCCCAAGCAGAAAGGAATACTGTAAATTACTTTAATCACTTAAAGACTCAGTGAGGAAGTTGTTTGTGGTTTTGGTTAAATACATATCCTATTTTTCGCTGGCCTGGGGTTCTGCTTTGCACATATGGGTATGCAGACTGGAAAAATCCTGCTGCTATTCTACAAGAAAGGATAACTGTGCCTTCACTGCCACAGGGAAGACCCAAGCCCCAACTAATTCATATTAATTAAGTAGTTATTAATCATAGTATTGGCTATAGTGTAGTTTTTACTAGTCGTAACTTACTTATGTTAGGAAGAGGAGGCATATATATATACACACACATATTTGGCAATCTTTTAGGAAACCTTGCAGTGAGGATGTCAGGTATAACAAATGATTTGGGTCCTTTCGAAAGAGAAACCATGACCTTTCCTAGGAGCACTTTGATGTGCCAAGCCACAAGGGCAGGTGGAGTTGAAGGCAATCAGGACTTGGACTGAATTTAAGCTATTTACAAGAACAGTTTGGACACTTGATCATGGGTTTTGAAGAAAATAGAGGAGAAATACAACGTGGTCTTTGCTGACGTAGAATTCCTGCCCACATCTCCAGCATACAGCGAAACAGTGCAGCCAGGCTTTCAGAGGATTTGGGTGCTATGGTGCAATCCAGCACTAATATTAAATGGCAGGGATTTTTGATCTGTGTCATGGCTCTCTGTGTTCATGTCTCTTTTAAATTGCTATTCCTGTCAAAAACACATAACTTTTGCGATTTTGAAGTGGTTGCTTTAGTTCACTTGTGAACTGCAGTGTGAGTCTGGGGGATAAACCCTTGGAAGAAGATCGATAGATAGATGGATAGGTAGATAGATAGATAGATATAATGCAAATCCTTAAAATGCCACAAAGTGATTCTCTCTTGTATGTATGGATACATGTCCATCTATAAAATTACCGTTGCTTTTGTCAAAGAATCTCAGCTAATTCCAGCAAAGTTGTCAAAATTGTTTACCAAAGCAAAGCACCCTCCTACCCCTAACACACTGAGACCATTCATCAAATGCTGATTCCCTACAAAATATTTTCTTGCTTCATATTTTAATTCACACTAAAATGATTGATGCAGTTTTAAATTCTGTAAATGACTAAAAATTACTGAAATTAGAAAAACTATTAAAATACTGAAAATCAAACCCTGTGTTCTCAGGCTGCTGCTCCTGCTAGAAAAATCACGTCACCAAAAATTAGCAATTTGAGCTATGTATCTTGGCACATCCCTTCTTGCTCATTTACAATGTAATGAAGTTGTTTACTGTGAAGAGGAAGAGAAAAAAATCCTATCTAGGAAGATCAGTAGTGCAAGTATGGGAAGTCTAACAACTAATTTCTTTCTTCAGCAAATCTTCATAGGAAGGATTCCAGTGACACTATAAAAGAAGACAGAGATTAAAACAAATCAAATGTGTCCACGGAAACAAAATAAAAAATGTCCATAGCATGCAAGTACTCGGTACCTCAGAGAGCCATATGTCTGCAAGTTCTTTGGGGATTATAAAAATGAGAGGAAAATGAAACAACTGAAGACATTCTTACTGGATGACTTGCACCATACCTGGTGCATGTTTTATTATCAGCAGTGTAGCTGAGGAATTCCTATTTCTCTGATGAAAAGAGCAACAGTAAATGATTTTGTTACAGATTTCCAGGGTTGCATTGCTAAATCAATTGTGAGAAGCCAACCCTGACAGAAGCATGTTCAGCCTCATAATAGAGCTAAAGGACTTGGTTTATATGAAGGCAAAAGTTCAATTGGCTGATGCTGGAAATGCCAACATTTTTATACTGAATCTGCAGCAGTTTTGATGCATTTTCGTTTGCTGTCTGAATCACTATCAGTGGGCATGATATTTCTTGGAAATGGTCCTCATAGGCATGGATCTGATTGCAAAATGGGACATCTTTGCCTGGGAACCTTGTATAAGGATTACCTTGTACAAGAGTGCAACAGTGGCACTGTTATGCTTTAGAGGTGTTAATCAGTCAATTTTTTTATCCTATGTGTATTTATTTTGTATTTGGTTTGTTTTTATTCTTTGGGAAGAATGTGAGGGGCACTAGTTGTCACTTGATCCTAAGGCACATATAAAATGAGTTCAAGTACTTGGATAACCTTTGTTGCGCAAATGAGCAGTCTTAACTTCAGTTTCCCGTAGAGTTTCTGGCTGTAAGAATCTAAGTAGCTAAACCATCTGCAATTCTATGGGAAAGGTGTTGTATCTACACCTTGTGTCCAATGTTCAAGAGCCAATGTATCAATGAAAAGCTGTGATCAGGGTAAGAAACATAAAAAACCACCCCCCAACTTCCCCCGAAACATTCCCAGGACTTTGCTTGTGATTCAAGATGAAAACAGCCATGGGATGATCAGTCCATACTGGGTACTAATAAAATGTGGTGCAGTCTTCCCCTTACATAGAAGTACTCCTAACTAAGTTGGAGAGTGCATTTAAAAAATGCGTGTTTTCACGAGAAACAAGGGGAATTAATCATCCTTATCTTAAGCATCTAAAAATTAGAAGATCTGCACAACTTAGGCCCTTTTCATTATTAGTGGAGAGGGGAAAAAAAGCTGTCCTGTGATCAGAATTCAAAAAAGGGCACATTAATCCCTATTTGATATTGTGTATTTTTGTCTCTTGATCATAAAGTATCATTAGTTCAGGATTAGTTCAGGCTTGACAGCTCACTTTCAGACATCTTGCCAATACAGTTCCCACTCTACCGGTCCTCTCCCACAGGCTTTGCAGTATATTGTTGGTGGAAGGAAAACAATTTTATACTTTAATTACACTTCTAGGCATCTCTTTTACATGCAGCTAATTTTACTCTTTTTGATGCTTTTCCTTCTTCAATTTTATTTTAATTTTATTTTATAGAAATTTTAAATTCTGAACACCTTCTTAGAATTTTCCATTACCACTATTAATAATAACTTGAGTGTGTCATCTTGAAAGTGTCTGTCTGATGCTAGAGAAATTCTTCTAGTCAATTACCAAATCCATCAAAGATAGTAATATTCCCAATATTTTACTTGCTATTTTGCATTTCTCTAAGAAACTATGGGCATATATCTAGTTCTTGGTCATCTATGCAGCTGTAGAAATAATACAGCATAAATGAGACTTGAAAATTGAGTTAAAGTTAGCAATTTTATTTTTCTGTGGCCCCATTAAGTATTTAATATTTCCTTTTTGTCCTTCAGGGAATAAATTTAAGAAAAATTACTTCGCCTCTAAATGGTCTCACTTCTGCCAAGTGCCCCAAGTAAGCCTTTCCTGTGAGAGATTATGCTTGGTTCCATGGAGCTTCTACCTGCTCTATTTGGAGATGGCAATCAGGCTTGTCCAGAGGCTTTGGCCTCCTTGCCTGCTTGATAAGGACCCTTTGTGATAAATTTCAAAATAGCTCATTTGCATTCATGGTCTTAATGTTTGTGCTGAAAAACTGAGAGTGGTATACTATTTTAACAAAGCGTTTAAATTGAAGTATGAGCATTTGTTTCCTTAAATTTATTTAGGTGCAAGGAAAAACAAGGAATTGAAAATGAATGAGGAAAAATACCTTTAGTATTACAGAGTGTTTCACATCTATTATGACACATATGCTATTTACATTTCGTTATGTATTTTATCTAGTTTACATGTAGTGACTGTCCTTCAAAATATTCTTACTATATGTATTTTATAATTCATTTATAGGCCTGCTTTTGAGTAAGATTACTATATATTTGCTAAACACTAGTATTCTGAAACAATGAATAATAAAAAAAATATTCAGTAGCATTTCAACACTTTTAAATGTAATATAATTTTTTATTATTATTCTCTGTTTTCATTATCTTTTCTGTGACTGGAGAAAGAAATTGTTCTGTGTTCATTTGAAAGCTCACATAAAAAATCTGTTGTCAAGATAAACTTAATTACGAATCAGAAAATGTTTTGGGATTGTTCCTTCAGGTGAAAAAGATATATCATCCAATAACCCGAATGAAAAACTACAGAAAAAAATAAACCTACTATATTAAAACTCAAAGTCTTAGAATTATAGTCACAGTCTCCAAATATTCCATGAGAGAAGCTTCTTTCCATAAAAATCAAAATAACTATAAATAATAATGGCAATCCCTTTGGTTTACGGAAACTTTTATGGAACCTTGCAACAAATGTAGTGAGCCTGGAGTCAGCCACCTTTTCAAAGCAGGAAATTGGTGCCCAAGAACTACCCTTCACATTATCTACCAAGATAAAAATAGTATTGAAAAAATTGCCTCATTAGAAAACCTGCCAGAGGGATGCCTTCTTCTGAATTAGGTATCTATGCCATACAAAAAGCAGGAGGGAAACTACTTTTCTTCACATCTTTTCTTCTAGCTCTGGTTCAACGCTCTGCCAACACAGAGAGCTCCAGAAAGTCTTCTCTCTGTCCTGTGAATCTGACTGCTAGGTTAAGGACAACAGTACAGGACGAATCAATATAGACACAGGGAATTTAGGGTCCACGACATTAGAAAGCAATTCAGCAGAGGTTCACAGAGTCCAGGGGTCCCAGAGGTATCAGATTCACAGATAACTTTCCTGTAGTGTTGCAATCTAACTAGGCAGGGCTTCTTTCTCACCAGTTTCCATCTGTTCCACAGACAGAACAGAGAACTCTTCCCAGACAACGACCAGACAACAGGGACAGAACAACTACTGCAGACACAAATGAAAAAGAAAATGAATAAGTAAAGGTTTTATGTGGTTTTTTTTCCAGAATATTCACTTTGAAAATTCCTCACTAAATATGTTCTTTTTAAAAGGTGTTTTTGTACCAACATAGAATGCATTATCCAGTGAGTCTCCATGGTAACTTTTTTTCTTATTAAATGGAAGAGGAAAAAAGCCTAATTAACTCATATGACCTTGTATTTGTTGAAGTATTCTCCTATAACTTTAGTGACTCTGTCTGCTGTATATTGAAAGACACTACTTTACTTTGGCTGTTTTTCTTTTTAAAGAGTTACAGGTTTTCCTATTAAATGTAGATCATTGTACAAACAGCAAATGATATATCAAGGGAGAAAATGATGCCTCTCTGTCTCTTGATGCTTTTCTTAACTTTCAGATGTAGTGCTACTTTACCTTGGTGCTGCAGGAATAGTCATTATGCTCCTCATTCTTATCATAAAAACCTAAATGGTAGGCTTCCAACAATCGTATCTGATGCTAGTCAAGTGCAGTCCTTTAGACAATTAGTTTAACCCCTCTACCCAGGGAAATAAACTAAAATAAATAGCTTTATCCAAGCCTTTCAAAAACATTCCAGAGTAAAAATGATGAAAAGGAGAGATTAAGTATAAATAAAATCAAACAAATAAAATAAAATAAAATAAGGAATTTTCCAAAGGAAAAGGGGCAAGAAAATCTGTGGGCCTGGTTACAATTCACACTGTGGCCTCTTTACTTTTGTCATAGTCATAAGAAAAGTAACCATTGTACTTGTACATTAACACAACACTGGGAAACCCTATGGCGGCAGAATACCAAAACCAATATATTTTTTAAAAATCCAAATAATCTTCAAAGATCTTCTACTTCTATGAATTTTAGTGTATTAAAAGAAAAGAAAATAATTTGAGAATGAACCTTGAGTTTAATTTCTTAAATTTTCCACACATAGACTGAATGCTTGTAAGTCTGTGCCCTGGCTATCCCAGTGCAGTTAAAAGATTTTAAAGAAGGGCTTCAGCAGAAAAGTTGGACTTGGTGATCTCAAAGACTTTTTCCAACCTTACCAATCCTATGATTCATTACCAGTGAGGATGTGGGGAAGGAAGAGGAAGGCTTGCAAACTAAGGATACCCCAAAGGAGTTTTCAAAATACAGATATGTATGAGAATGCCTCCTCTCACCACAGGCATCCAAGGAACTACATGCTATTTACTGGAGGCCCATTCCTAAGCCAGCAGTGGACAAAAACAGGTAGCAGAATTATGGTCATCCAGGGCAAGATGCTAAACCTCACTTGTTGGGATGCAAACCTTGCAGGTAGTTGCAGAAGAGCTCTTGTGGATCACCCGGAACAGGGCTACCGTGATTCCTCAGTCCTCAACACAATCTAAGTCACACCTCCTCTGTGCCCGTGGGAGATATTATACCAGTGCTGCCATGTAACTCTGGTTTTTCAGAAAGCAGTGTGTTCCAGTTCCTTGCCTTTCTTTAAATAGCCTGCTGCAGCTGGTGTTTAATCTGTGTGTTTTGTCTGAAGGGGCATTGAGGGATTCCGGGTGACTCACGTAAATAAAGATATTTGAAATGTCAATGCTCTGAGACAGTGCTTGGCCTAATTGAAGCTGGCTCAAGCAAAAGAAGCAGACCTAGGAAGAAAATGTTTTGAGCCATTGATTCCAAGTAGTGCACAATGTTCTCAATACAAATGTAAACTTTTTCTTATCTGTTACACCTGGGTATTTTTCTTAGGAATGCTGGCTCCAGAAGGCAGCTATTCTTTATATATACCTGCTTTGTGTATTCATTTATGCTTCCAAATGGCACAGTGCCCTTAGACACAGATCATTTTTTAGGGTTTGCCCTTTTTCATCGGCCTGTTTATCTGTAGTCTTAGAGTTCATCTGCAATGAACAGTAAAAGCAGTTTTCACAGTTAATATGAGTTGGTTCTCTTGATACAATATCATTTGGGATTAAGTAGAACATGCCCTAAGAAGAATATGTGTGTGGTTAAAGGTAAATTTTAGTACATGCAGGTCGAAGGAGAAGATGTGTGGATTACTTTGCTGTGCGTTCTAGTCAGAGTCCAATGGATCGCAAACAAATGTAATTTCTATTAACAAACATTTGACTGATGAGAAGGAGCTGAGAAATTTGCCATGGTTCAGTCAAGGCTGTTATGAAATTTTTATGGCAAGACAGAAATGATGGGACGTGGAGAACGATGTAGGGGAAATTTTGTTTGAAGTCTAAAGAGGAGTGTTAATAAGAATAGAAAAGACCTTTAGAACAGGCCAAGCAAAGGCTGGTGAAGGTGTTAAAGGCTGTGGTGGTGTGTAAATGCCGGTGACACGAACAGGGGCTAAGCTTACAGAATTGACAGTGTCTGCTCCATGGTACAATGTTTAGTCCCTGGTGTAGAGTGGCTGGATTGTCACATGGCAATGTGACAATAGGCCCCTCTACATTACACTGACAGCTGCCACCCTACAAAGCTTTGGACTTCTTGCTCATGAAACAGAATAATACTTTTTCTATGAATTTTTTAATTCTGAGTGTCTCAAGTAGTTTGGAGGCTGCATTTCGTAGCTGCTGATTTATGTAATGATACTGAAGTTTTGTTGCACAGCCTGGAGTGTGGCATGACAACAGGAATACAGTTGCATGGAGGCTTCTGGAAGTGACCGAGAAAGAAGATTTTTGAGAGGTACTCACAGAATGATAGGGGGAAAATCTGGTTCATTCTCACCATTGCTGCCTTTTGATAGCCATCACTCATGCCCAGGTTTTGCTTTAGAGAAAACTAGTCCCAGGAATAAACCAACATCTATGCAACCAGGGGACCAGCATGCTGCAGAGCAGGATTGGTGCGGATGCTGAGGCAAAATGGAAGGCAGCTCCCTTATGGAGGAAGGAAATCAGGATTAAAAAAGCATATGAGCTAAAGAGAAACTAGATTATGACCTAAGAGCTGGAATGGCCTTGCCAAAGCTAACCCAAATCCTGCAGGATAACTGGTATTCCAAAAGACTCCCCATATCATATGCAACATAGAGATAGCTGTCAAGGCCAGAAGGTACTATATGAGCCTGAAATGTGTGAGGAAGATCAAGCTTCAATCTAGCAATCTAGTAGAAGGTAGCAAGCTCCACCAATTTGAGAAACATGGTATTAGAGCATTCATTCCCTCCAGTGTTGTCTACAGTTCTCGGAAAATCTGTGCAACTACTTTGCCTTTCTGCACTAATCCATTCTGTATCCATTTAAAATGGTAAGTACAGAATATGACTCAGATCAGGCATGACTCTATGAAGGATGATGTTACAATAATTGTTCCTGCAATAGCATTTTATACTGTTACAATTGTTTGGGTTTGTTTTTTTGGTTTTTTTTTTTTACAATAGAAGTAGTATATATATCTTCTGTGCAAATTTGTTAATAATTCCACCAACAGTAAATGATCTCATATTTCAGACCAATATAGCAAAAAATGGATTAATAAAACAATTGTAGTTTGGTGTCTAACAACCTCATCCTAGTAGATTTCAGTTTTTGCAAATCTTTGTTGTCTCCTCCAAGCTACTCCAGGTACTTCAAGACTAGAAGGGAACTCTTGGGTCATCAGCTTCCACAGGATCGTCTCCTATTATGTATGTATCAATTAACCTTTTTCTAGAGCTCAGAAGCAGAAAAAATCTGGAAGGTGCTCTCTCTTAAGCTTCCAACCAACCTGTTCAGCACTTCACTGCACTGTTTGAAAATAATCTGATCTGCAGTTAACATATCCATGGTTCATTCATACCTATGCCAAAGTGGTTCTCTAGCATAAATAGATCTGAATCGCTCTTGTTCTTCTCTGCTTTAGATATTTATAGACAGCAATGCCACCCTCACTCAGCTTTCCTCCTGCTTGTCTAAGCAAGCCACACATCTCTATCTCAGCTAATAAAATGTGTTTTGCATTCTCTAGAACAGTCTGGTTAATCTTCGCTGCGTTTAGCTTATCTGAGTTCATGAACACAGGCAACCAGAAGGGTGTGATCTAACTGATAGGACCTCCAGAGAAGTGCACTATTCTTTTTTTTTTTTTTTCTCTGTAGGAAGGCATACACTCTAGATTTAAATTTTCATTTTTCAATCTCCTCATATTGGAGGACATATTTCTTGTGTGCCATTCTCCCCTGAAATCCACCTGCAGTTTCCAAGTATAAACTCCAAGTTTACAGATAATTTCTCAGAGCTGTCTCTGCCTACATGGCACTGCACCTTGCACTATTAATCTACCATTCACTGGTTCCTCTTCAGTCTTCGTGGGCATTCAGTTTGGCTGCATTATATTCTGATCTAGCTCTGTATAACTAACTTTTGACTTCAGCTCACCAGCAAATTTATATATACTGTGGGTTTTGCATCATTATTTTTCTTTTTGTCTTGAAAGTGTTCCTCAGAGCTAATAGTGTTTTTCAGCCCTAACATTTTGTTCTATCAATGTTCATCAGATTCTTTGTTACTTTTTTACAATCGGTAAGCACTCTTACTGATTTAATAAAAAAATTGCAGAGTAAGTTATCACTTACCAAGGGGGGATCTGCATTTTACTTGAAATGTAAAAAATACAATCTACATCTAATTTACAGGCTAAGTAAGAAGTTACCAAGTACCTGGAGGATTATTCCCTCTGTTATACACTTCTGTTAATAAATCACTCTTTGATCAGAAACAATCGATTCTTCTGTATTAATATATATGTAGGAAAAAAAATAAAGTCTCTGACACTGTGTTTGCCTTTAAGCTGAATATTTCAAGAAGTATTATTGAACAAAGCACAGAAAAAAGACAGAGGGTTTATGATGTGTGTAAATGTGCTAGAAGCTGATGTGAGTTCATTTAACCTGAGGCCTCTAACGATAATGTAGTTGAAACAATTTTAATTATTTTCATTCTTATTGGAGACAGTAAAATAATTTTTTCATTAAAATCTGTGGCTTGCTAAATGAACTAAGTCAGGCATCTTAAAAAAAATGGCATTAGAAAGGAATATGCCATCCATTACAAGGAGGCACAACATAAGACTCTATTTACATCTTTTTTTCAGGGTCAAATCCTCATATGCATCACCTTATTATGTGTTTTGGGATTGGCAGAGTTTGAAGAGTATGCAGTAGGCATGTAATGCTTGAAAAGAAAGATGGTGGTATACACAATTTTCAGAGCAGGCACTCCCATATTTTTTTTACTTACCCAACTTTGCCATCAGCGCAATCATTTGTTCTGGCTGCTGTTTGAACTTGTGCTCTCCTGTACAATGCAAGTGCTTGAAAGTGTTTCATTTCCTTTGATCATGGTTTTGTTGTCTTTTACTGAAGCTTTAGTGTGGTTTGGCTGCTCCTTGGGGGCCAGGGGCAGACGGGCACCCCCAGGGGCATCCTGAGGGTCACCTGTCTAGCGAGTGCCAGGCAGCTGTAGTAGCAGGCAGCTCTAGGGTCAAGTCCAGAGCTCTGCCTGTGGGTCAGACTCCAGATCTGGTCCAGCAGGAATGTGCAAGGTGCAAGCACGGCTGTGGCTGGGGAGTGGCTCTGGCAGTACCTGGGGGAAAGCCTCATCTTAAACCATCTCCTGGGCTAGGGGGAGGATTCCTCACTGGGGTATCTTAGCAGAGCTGTTCAGGAGGAGTCTCCACTGAGGCTTTTTAGCAGAGGTTTTGCCAACAGCTCTCTCCAAGGCCAGGCACCCACACATTATCTAAGTTGGCCCTAAGCCCAAGCAGTCAAATCCCCCCCAGTGGGACAATGTGCTCAGACAGCTCACATTCAGTATCACTGTATATATTGACTATCATAGGGAAAATGATATTGTTGAGCCTAAAAAGTGCCCTCAGATGGCAGATAAACCAGGGGTACAGTTGTTTTATTCACTGAAATTAGTTGAATATGATTGCTGTCTGTCACTGAGGCTAAGTGGATTAATTGATTCCTGACCAGCTATTCTTCTCTCTGAGAGGGGCTCAGAGAAAAAACAATGGAAATATTTTCAATTTAGCTACCAGAAAACTTCGATATTTAATTATTTCCTTTAACTTTTTGAGACATTTCTTAGGTTTGTAATAATGTGAGCACATTAATGTTAACTTAGGTCTTGTGGTTCTACGATTTTCTCAAATGTCAGATAGCAACAAAGGAGGGGAAGGCAGACTGATGTGATAAATTGAAGAGAATTACTAAAAGTGCCACAGTTCACCACAAATAAGACAAACAGGAGGCCAAGATAAAAAGAAACACTCTTACATTTCCTCAGCTTTCTGCTATGAAAGGAAGCTATTTATTAAATGGTATTGAGCCTAGAAGGGGGTTGGAACTACAAGCAAGGAAACTGCCCCTGGCCTTTTCATTCCTGATGTTTTGAGAATAAAAGAACTTAGTCTTTATTGTTCATAAATAAACAGGATAGCAACAAAGGTACCTGGCTCCATCTATTCCTCCTTCTAACAGTATTAAGCTGCAGGACGCTGAATTTTGGGTAAATGCTGGGGCCAACAGAGGCAGCAACTTTGATGCCTCCTGCCTTGGT
This sequence comes from Edolisoma coerulescens, assembly GCA_013397115.1. NCBI lineage: Eukaryota > Metazoa > Chordata > Aves > Passeriformes > Campephagidae > Edolisoma > Edolisoma coerulescens. Next base: position 144,897 of record VWZW01000499.1, read on the forward strand.
ATCTGCTTGCGTTACTGATAACATTTTCCATGCACTATATTGAAAGAAATGTAACTGCTTCAAGTCAAAGAACATTTGGTGATCCAACTTGCTCTGCCTCACTGCTGCTTAAGTTTAGGCTGAGATTTTTACAAAAAACCCCAATTTTTTAAAACACTGGTCTAGTCTTTAAATATTTGCATTCCCAGGAAGACAGAATTTCTTGGTGGGGACTCCTATCAAAAGCATAAGTATAAGCTCAAGTATAATTTTTTCACAAATTAAAACTCCTCCCAAAGATTCAGGAGGAAAAATATCAATATAAAAGTATTTAAATGACAGAAACACAAAGTCACATATTAATATGTAATTAGAATCAGAAAAAAAGGGCAAAATTTTTCCCCATTGCTAGCCAGCTAAAGAGTACAACATTTTAAAAAGCAATGAAATCTCTCTTCTACAAGCATAAAAAGGACCAACACACACTCATGAAAAAATTATAACAAATTTTATAAAAAGTATAGGAAGACCTTTAAATGAAAGACCCTTTGGATAATTCCTATCAGACAGATATTAATTTTCTATTGATATTCTTATTGATAAATAATTAACTAAATTAAATGCTGCATGGAATATGCTTTCCTATAAGAAATGTATTTTGACCATGCTATATCATTGTTATTATCTTTTGCTCACCTAACTTTATCTATTTTGATAAATAGAGAGAGCTACTGTATACTAAGACTTCATTAGCTACTATGAAAAAGTTCCTATATTTCCCTTGTTTGTTGTCTGGAGGGGACTCAACCTCTCCGGAGAGCATTTCTGCTCACTAACCTTCCCTTCTTACCTTTTTTTCTTTTCCTAATTTGGTTGATTTATGGATTGCCTATCTGGGTGATAGTGAGTCAAATTTTGAATAACTATCTAGACATGTGCTAAACAAATAAAGTATCAGGAATTTTTCTGCCAAATGAATGGCTTTGATGAAATCTATCATATTGCAGATGTTCGTATCGATCTTGCTTACCATGTGCTTGGTAAGATCTCTTTCTTCACCTTCACTAGTATTAATGTGAAGTACATCCATTAAGAGGAAAATCCTTGTCTTATTCAAGCTCCAATTTGGTGTAATTGAAAAGTACTTAGTCTTTAAATATAAAGTTCCTGTTTCTGCAACATTGTTATTGTTTGGAGGAAGAAAAAGAACTAAGGATGCGCTTGTTCTATAATTGGACTCTTTTTCTAGTATTTATTTCTGTGAGAGACTTTTGTTTTCCTTGACTTCTTGTTCTGTTCTCAAAAGTGTATGATAATCTCACTTGGCTCTCCTACTGCTACTGTTTTCAAGTGGCTGCAGTCATAAGTAGCTAACCTGCTGAGACATAGTTTATTTAATACCTGAAGCTGTCTTAGGGACCAGACATTCCTACAGAATACAAACAATTGGCAATGGGCAAATGGATCCGGAAAAAATAAGGTTCTATTCAAACCTTCAGCAAGTGAGAAAGAGTGCTGGGGGATTTTTATGAACAGCAAATTTTAATCACTGAAAGTGTGTCCAGACTTTGTGTAAACTTGGCGAATTTTGAAAAAGATTCCTCTGATTGCTCAGTACTTTTATGAATTGTGTTCCTCATAAAATAGGAGAATAGACAAGCAAACCTTGAAATTTATATTCTTTGGGAAGAGGATAACATAAGATAACATGAAAAAGGAAAAATAAGAAGAGGGAATATGTCTTGTACCTGAAGTGTCTGACTTTTCTGTTTAAGTTGGCTGCCCACAACTGTGAATATTTGAAAAATTTTGCTTCCACTTTGAGATCACCCTTCCTGCCCACTTTGAATGCCAGAACACCTCTTCCTCAGGATCCTTCTTATTAATTACCTATTCTTTGTCAATTGCCTCAGCTAAGGAGGATGCTGGGGAGAGATGGAATAGTCTAGCTTCCTACCTGGGCCAAAGCATATTTCCAGCTAAAGTCAGGGCAGAAATATGTGTAGATAAGTTCTTGCAATTAAAGCATGCATTTGTTAATAAGTCATTATTTTCAAGGTTTGATTCCAGCGAGCATTTTGTCCCATTGCACTATGGAGATCAGAATTGCCTCTTTCAACATTTCAAAACCTCTAAATGAAACTCCAATTATCATCAGATCAATTTAAAAGTAATGATGCTTTAAAAATTTTCATTCCTTTTTTTTGTTTTTGCCTGATTGCTGAACTGTCAAGATAAATTTGAATATGTATTCAAACCTTTCTCTGTATCCATGAAGCACAGAAGCTTTCAATTTTTTAAATGAAAGCCTGAATTCCAGAGTGTCCAGGTGATTTCAGAAGTCTAGACTATAAGAAAAACATTGCAAATACAAAGGCACAGAGAAGTCAGTCCTCAATTCCATTCCTGAGACACTATCTGCCCTAGAGATGTCACAAACTGAATAAAAGGAAGCAAAAGAAGATAGGAGAGTAGTTTTTCTTTCTAAATAAGAAACCAAAGTATACAGAAGGAAAAGCTGCCACCTGCTAACACATTTAGGCCTAATTGTGTTCTTAAAACCCATCGACTTCACTAGTACTCCTCAGGAACTTGCATTTATGCCCATTACGACTTTACTCTGAACTGGAATCTGTCTCTCAGGTCCAGGTCACCTAACCTGCGGCACCAGACTGAAATTACCTTCTGTGGACTCTCTTCGTTGCTTAATAGAAAGTGATAACAGATGTTACACGTGTCTGAAAAATCCTTGCAGTTGTGTATAATACATATGCAGTCTTAGAGTCTCATATGTGGTTTGTGGTAGTTTGGAGATGTCATTCCAGATGCTTAACCACCAGACTGTCCTCTTCTGCATGATTTCTAGACTTGGCTGATTCGCTGAACTGAGGCAGCATCACCTTTGTTTGGTGTGGGTTATGGGAGGCACACCGTGGTGAAAGGAGAAGTTGGTAAAGGCAACCCAACGCATACAGGCTCAGGCAGTGCAACCACAGGACTAAATTCTTCAGCGTAGGAGGCCCTAGGTGGCAACTGAATGACTTCTTCCAATTTGAAATAGGTACTTCTGATCGAATTTTGCAGATCAATATGAGGTACTGGCACGGTACAAGAAATACAACAAATTTTTGCGTGTCTAGGCATGCATTCAGTAACATCAACTTTGTCCTATGGGGTCATGAAATCTTGTCAGACATATTCTTTATTGTTGTAGGTTCATTAAAGAAAGAGAACACTGAAAAAGAAACAATTTAGAAATACACTGAGAATTTCTCTGTGTGTATCTGAAACAGTTCACAGGTTCTCCTCCTTTGAAATACACCGAGCCCCTATTTACATGTCTCAAGTCTAAATGTCTTGTAGTGTCAGAATTTCCAGACACCCTCCAATGGTGCTTGATTATCATCTGAATACTGTTTTGGTTTATAGTTTATTACTATGCACATCATATGAACACATACATATTTTTAATAAAAAATTCTCCTTTTTTTTTCGTTTCAGTATCTATTCAAAGGGAAAACACTCCCTGCTAAAGTGAGTGCAAAAGCTGTCTTTGAGACCATACATAATGCAGGAGAAAAGTTTTAAAGTGGAATAATCTATAACCTGACATTAAATTTCAAAATAATATATTGAATAATTCATGTCTTTTCAGATTTCTTAAAAACTGGATCTAAAAAGCACTTAAGACTGTATGAGATTTTCAAGTTTCAAAAGCTGTGTAAGTTAACATTAGTACCAAAGGTTCTTAGACCATACCTCTGTCAGCTAGAAATATGTGCAAGGTCAAGATTTACACCACTGTGGGTTGTGCAAGTTTTTTGGGGGAGGGAAAAAAAGGAAGAATTCAAAATATTGTACAGAGGAGAGAGAAATATGATGGTTATAAAATATAGACACAAGAGAATCTTCTCGAGTAAAAAATTGAAGAAAATTGTAAAATATATTCTGAGGATTAGAGGTAATATGTGGCGTAAAAGGACTGGATGGGAACAGGAACAGACATCTCTGAAATACTGTTAAAAAGAAAATACTCTTTGGAATTGTGCAGTGGAAGAAGATTTTAACTTCCCATATACAAGCTGGTGAACAGAGACAATAAAAGTGAATTACATGGTCAAGATATTTCTAGAAATGTTGGCTCAAAGATTTATTCACATAAATACTACATAAGTAAGAAATTGTGTTGGTTAAGACTAAGTTTCTAAAGCACACCAGAATATAAAGACTGACTTTAGAGTACAATCTTGGACTGAATAATATATGTTGGCTTCACTCTGCGTAAATTTATGTAGGCATAAAATTAGTTTTTCATCTAAGATTTTCAGTCTCAAAGGAAAAAAACAAGCTTGAAAGACTTAAATGGTACAGTATAGGATCTCCAATATGCTGTTGGTTTGGACTTTCCTTAAATCAAAATTTCAAAAACTCTTCAGAGTTTGCATCTCAAGAAGAAAGGTGAGGGTTCTAGTTCTAACAGTCTCAAGTACCACCCCTGAAAAAGCATGTTATTATTTTTATCATGGCAAATGCTTAGTATATTCTTGTAAAGATGATATTGAGGGAGATGGACTTCCTGTTTTACCTGGTATAATTTTTGCTATGTTTCTAAGAAGGAAAATGAGAGAAGAAATCCTATACAATAACCATGTTATTGAGGTTTAAAAAGATTTAGTTATTCCTTCCTGCCATATTCCTTAGCTGTTTCAGTTAAATAAGAATCATGGTATAGACTAAGCAAGCGAGGGCAGTGGAAACAATGGACATGTGTATTCAAAAAAAAAAAAAAAATTCCTCAAGCAGACTAGAAATCTCATGCATGAAACACAATATGCTCCCATCAGAAAATCACCCTCCCAAAATCTGGGAAAATTGTGCAAAATCACAAATCTTGATATCAAGTTTTAAAATTTACTGTTGGCGCTGAGTGGTGCTTTATGACTGGGAAATTACCTATTTCAAAACAGGAAAATGTGGAGCAACATCAGCTGCAGTAGATTGATTTCAGTAATAAGCAAAGCTTTGCAATAAATTTGAAGAGATATTAATAGCCCTGAAATAAATGCTATAAGAACATAACATGTTACACATGCTAGATAACACGAGAATAACACAATGTCTCTCTTAGAAAAGAAAAATTATTTTTTTAGACCAGGAACTAACGTATCTGACATTCACTAAAGTGCTACGGTGGCATTTGAGACTAATACCAGACAAGAGAGAGAGAGGAAAGTTTGAAGAAGATAAGGATGAGAAGATTGGTTGTATCAAAAGAGGAATCATGAATCTAGGGAATTATCCCCACCAATGTTCCTAAAGAATAATTTCTGGGTTTTTTCTGTCAATTTATTACTGATGCAGGCAGAAATTATAGAATTCTACCAGTTAAACATGAAAACATAACAGTTTGGGCATTAAAAAAAAGAAAATAATAGATTTTCAGTAAGTACATTCAGTCTGAAAAGTCAAAAGAAGCTTTTAAATATAAATGTAGTGATGTTCTGCACAGCTGTTTATTAAAAACCAGGAAGAAGATTGGTTTAAGTCAGAGAGAGGTGAATTTTCAAAGACCTACTACATAAACTGATTGTCTGCAATAGAAAACTGTTGTCCTTGGTGACTGAGGAGTTCTCTCCCAGCCTCATGTTCCAAGGCTAAAAGCTAAAAATCAATACAGGTCTTAGGAGCGTCATGATAGTCACATGCTCCCTCAAAGAATCTTTCAAACCAGCAGGAGCTTCAAAATGTTAAAAGCCACCAGAAATCCTTCCAAAGGTTGCAAATTGCCTTACTTTTAAGGCAATTTTTTGTAATTAATTGCAAGGAGCTGCGATCCCTTGGAGTGAAATCCCCCTGAGAGACCCTGGCTGCAGGCAGCTGCCCTGCCTCTCACTCTAACACACAGAACTGAACCTTAGAAAAGATAAATCACTGTCAAGTATCCCCAAACTTCAAGTGTTAACCATTGCATTGGTGGCTGTTCTACCAGAGTAGCCATTGGTATGGAAGTATATATCTAAAATGAAGTTTATCTAAAATAATTGTATTTTATTTTTTGGTCTAGGCTAGTCAGTTAGCTTCTTCCATGGCTAGTAAAAGATATGTGCCTTAGCCTGAGAGTTGTCAGAGATGGGCGGGATAAATTGCCTTCTGAAAACTGCATTCTGTAAAGGCTTGTCCTAGCCTGTCTGCTGTTTAGACAGTCTTGATGTCCAAGTTGCCAAACCTAGGGGTCATTAATGCTGGATGGAATGGAAAACACATTCTGGGGGTTATTTAAAAAGACTCACAGTTGGCGAAGGAGACCAAGCTTTATAGGCTTCCTTCAGAGTCAGGGCACCAGTTGCAGTAGGGGATAAGGGAGTGCACGTTCCTAACTTCAGCCCCAGATAGTTGCTCATTTCTAGTACATTAATCTGTGGCTACTCGACCATCAGGACTGCATCCCACCTCACTTGACACAAGTGGAAATTGGCAGCTAAAGTACAGCTGTCAGCCTTTCTTTCCTTTCAAAATGCTTTTGCTCCAACATATTTAACTTGGGGGAAAAAACAAAAGTTTGTCAGGCGGCAGGGAGGGCAGAAAGCTTTTTAAGAGAAGCTATGAGCCAAGACAGGCAGGCAAGGCCGATCCTTACCAGTGAGACCATCCCACTGCCCAAGGTGATGAGCAGGGCAGCTGGGGGGTATCAAAGGGCAGCCCCAGCCCAGGGCATTGGCCACTTCCCTGGGAGTGAAGATGAACCATGGGCCAGGGTGTCAGCCCATGGGTCAGGGTCTGAATCCATGGGACCCCAGGCAGACAGCTGTGATGCAGTGCAGCTCTGGTAGGGACAAAGAACCAGAGTCTCCCAGTAAAGCAGCTCCAAGAGCTCCAAGGTAGGGAAACACAACTTGGTGGGGAAGTCTCAAAAATCTGGCCTTACTGGTCACTTAAATAGGACCTTCAATTCCCTGACCAAAATGAGAAACAATGTAATTTGAAGTCCCTAATAATTACAAAAATACTTGGCAATTTGGTAAAAACTGCATATTCCTCTTCATTTTAGGGGGGAAAAAGGTAACCCTTTTGTGCACCATGCGTAAAGGTGCACCAAATATAAGTCATTGACCTAGTACATTTTGGTTCTTCCCTGCTCTACAAAGAAAGGGAGCTGTGCTTCTCCAGATACAAATGTGAAACATTCATGGTCTGATAACAGTGTTGAAGTTAGAGCTTTTGCAAAATTAGGAATGGTTTTCATTATTTGCCATGGGGATAGTATTCCTCTACTTTTCTAGTTTTCAAAAGTAATTGGATTATTTGGCTTTAAACTTTAAAAAACTAAATTATTGTGGAACAGTAAAGCTACCTGAAAAACCTGATGGATGATAACTCCTGAAAGTTGTTAATGACTGAAATTAGACAGCCATGTGGAGAGCTGTGAACCCTCAGGACAAGAGCCTCCTGCACTCCCCTGGAGGTGAGATGCCTGAAGGCCAACCCCCTGCAACCTACTTTGGTTATGGTGAGGAAAAGAGCCACTCCCAAGGTGCTTTGCCCCTCTATGGAGATAACCTGTGTCCCGTTGGCTGATGGAGTCCCACCCCACCCCCTGCCTTCCCCATAAAAGAACCCCCTGGGCTCGCCCTGAGTTAGGGGAGCTTTTGCCTCTGGTCCCCTTTGCAGGAACGGCTGAATAAAGCTACCTGTGGAATTCGCTATGCAAGGCTCCCTGTCTCTCTGTCCCCGGGTTCTGCCCAGGTGGCACCACATGAGCTGATTTCACAAAGAGCTGGATCACCAAGAGCTGAAATCACTTTGTAGCTAAAGCAGCTACACTCACTGAAACCGCCTATCGCTCAGGAGAAGTTGCTAAGGCCCCTGGAAAAGCCTTTCCCTTGTGGGACGCTTTCTCTAGGAAGGTCGCAACCCTGGATTGCCCTGCCCAGGGCAAGCTCCGAAAGCAACAAGTGTGGATAGAAACTTACACAGCAGCAACAAGGGTTTTCAGTCTCACTTGTTCTATAACTGCAGTGTTATTCTCCCGATGATTGACCAGTGCTCTTACACAAATCATGGGCATACACCTGTTTTAGCATATTCTTTTTCTACCTAATCGATTCACTGTTTTCCTGCTGTGTGCAATGTTTGTTCCCCATCAGAGGTGTCAGGAGACAGCTTTCTTTCCTGGAACACTCTAACTGTTCTTTAGGTTGAAATAAAGACGAAATTCTGCCTGGAACGGTCCTAGTTTTGAGGAGATCCCAAATAGCTTGCTAAGCTGCTTTCCATAATACAGCTAAATATTTGTCCAAGTATAATTAACCCCTCTACAAACACCATCCTTTGTATTTTTTTGTAAAAAGAAACACTACAGGCTTTCTGTAATTGTCATAAAGGAGCAGAAGTAGCACATTCCCAACATGTTTCCTTAACAGATCTCCTTGGAGATTACTACACGCTGTCTTAGAGCAGTTTAAGTGCACTGAACCCCATAATCCATGCTTTCCTGTGCATGATGCTTTGTTAGGTAACAGCAGATTGGGTGCACAGCACTCAGTCCTGAAGAACTATATTTGGGGTTCTCTGTACTGAACTGGACATTGGTGTTTTTTAAGCTTGCATTAAGACATTGCGCTGTGGTTTAAATTTTCTCGCTCAGGAGAGACCTCATGAGGGTCAAGGATTGAGCTACAAGCTTAAGATGGGGTGGTGGTTTGAAAAATATTGATGTAGCTGTAGCCTTCTTTGAAGATTTTCGTTCATATCCTACAAAGCTTTTTCATTTGTTACCCTTTATGGTAGCTCTTTAATAGGCAGAGACTCATCAGTCTTAGTCTTAGTTTTTTTATGATAAAAAAGAGATACCACAGTTGAGTTAGAAATTTGATAAAGAAACTGAGATTTCAGTTAAAACATATTTTCCAAATATTCCAATTTGTGATGTAAGCTGCAAAAGCAAGAGAATATTTTCATATCCTGTTTTCAGAAACAGAGGAAATTGAGAAGTTGATGAATGGAAATGCTTTAGGTCGACTCACAATTTTCCTTTCTTAATATAGCTATTCAATTCAAATGTTCCTCATTATATTTTCTTTCACTGCTACAAATTTTAAATTTATTAACAGAAATATACATCTGCTGTCACACTGGTGAGCACTATTTTTTATTTTACTCATGCAATTCTTTGGACTTGGATTTCCTCTTGACAAAGAAATGAGGTTTGGAGCTAAAGACTTCTGGCAAGACTTCCTCATTGATTTAAAACACTGAATTGGATTTCTAGTTCTGGCTCACACTGAGGCTAAGTCAGTTTTGCAGTGGTTTGCAGGAACCTGGCATTGTAACAGGAATGAGAAAATGATGGCAATTCCAAAGAAGAACCTGGGTTTCTCAGCTCGTCACCAGCTCTTAGAGCCTCCAAAAGGTGGAGCAACACATTTCTTCGCATCTCCCCACAACAGTCTCTGCTTGTCTCTTTCATTTACATTTTTTGACATTTTGTTCTGACTTGGTTGTCGCAATGTCATAAATCGATTCTTGTTGAGGGTTCCAGACTCCAATGAGGGAATAAAATCATGGAGTTTTTATGCATTTGGTCAAAGACATTTAAGTTAAAAAGAGTTTAAATATAATAAAGTGACTTAAGTTTGCAATTATAGAACCCAAAGGGTTATTTAGCAAGGTGCAGCTAATGAACATGGCATAAAAGCAGTCCATAATCTGTAGCATTGCAGACCTGAGAAAAAATCCAGATTCCTGACCAGAAATTGTTTCAAGCCTCACTGCTGGTCATTTCAACATGCAGCACTATACTGGAACTAATCCAATAAAAACTCTGAGAGTTCACCTTCATCCTCCTTTACCCTCAAGGATTTCTCTTTTGGCAGAATCAACTGTGTTCACACTCTGTTTTGACACAGTTCTCTTCGTTCAGATCCTTTGCTAAACTGGAAAATGTTTCTCCTTCTGAACTGCAAAAATATTTGTAGTTAAAATTCCACTTGGACATGCTGATTGAAAACACCTTATTTCATTGATGTTTACCTTGCAGTACTCAACCTTCAGTTTTTTATTTACATTAGAGAATTACTTTGGGTTTATTCTACCTTCTAATTGTATGCACTCTGGGGAGACCCACTTTGCAGAAGCCATGAGTCTCGGCAGCGCATTCAACTCTCTTCATGTATCACAGACAAGTCCCTCTGCACCCTTGGCACAAGCTTACTTAAAGGACTGAGAAACTTGCTCTTCTCCCCAGGACGATTCTGTATCATCATGCTTTCATGGTCTAAGGCTGTATTAGCTTTATTCCATTTCCTCCTGTTACATTACAGTAATTCCTGCTGAGAAAATCCCCATGGCAGGTTCTGGGGTCCAGAGCTAGATCCTCCAGGGAGAAAGAAAGTTTATTCCACAGTATCTATAAAGACACTGCTGAGCAATCCCAACTCTAGGCTAGTAACACTCACATTGTTGAAAAGAAAGGAAGGGAAATGCAGAGCCTTCCCGCCAAGACATCAGGATAAACATTGGAGAAGCCTTTTAGATATATTCTTAGAATTATGAAAACTTCTGGAACAGAAGTACTTTTTCCAGGACAGCTTCCTTCCTTCCTTCACTTAAAGTAGAACAAGGTAAAAAAGGTGAAAAAGTTAAAAAAACCCACAGAAGTTAAACAAATGATCTTGGTGGGACGACAGGAAGTCAGCAGAGGCAGATGGACAATACTGTTTGGGTTGATGAATTGTGTATCCTCATGTAAAGGAGAGGACAGTAAATGATGAGGAAAAATCTCAGTAAATGAGTTCCCAGTTAAATAGGGCACTGAAAAATAAAATTTTGTGTGGGAATTACAATAAGCCCACAAATACAGAGAGGAAAACTGTGTGTTTTAAACCAGCATATTGTGCTATAAATATGTAAAAAAAAAATTAATGGGAGGAAGATAATTAGAGACACAGTAACAAAAAAGCAGAAACTATATGGGAAATACAGCATAGAACGTAGTCCATTTGATAATGTATCTTATAGAAATAGTCTAATCAAAGAAATAATTTCAGTAAACCAGGAAACATTGAAACCCTGTTGGATATTTGAAATTTTAATTCTAGATAGGAAACATCCAGTAATATGTAACCAGGATGACAAAGATTTTATGTGACCTGCTCAGAGCAATCCTCAAACCAAAAGGCCAAGAAGAATATAAGGGGAGGTTTGCCCATGCTCTTGTTGAAAGGGTACATGTCACAATGGGGGTAGATGCTGAGACTAAATTTTTATATGTGACTGGCTGATCTGCAGAGCAACTAGCGAGGGCATGTAGGAAGGGATGCAACTTGCAGCTTGCTCCTGTGCAGTACAGTTTTTTTTTTTTTTTACTAAAAAGCTCTTTACACCATACTTAGATCCAGGATTTTTGTAGTCCTGGTGAGCTCCCTGTCACCCAGTCTTCTAACCTACTATTTAATATCCAAGAGGAGACCACATAACAGGATATTGTTTCTTGTTTAAAAAGAAGACATAGGGGAGACCCACAGGGTTAAATGTGTTTACATGATGTGCAAAATGCATTAAATAGACAACATATAGGATATTCACAGAAAATTCATATTACTTAAGATGTTAGAAAGACCCAGAAAGCACTCAATACAGAAATAAGACGACATCCTAAAAGAGTTCTGATAACAAAAGATAACAGACTACACAATTTCCTTTGTCAAGAACTCACCAAGTACTGTTACAGAAATAACCCACATGAATTAAAAGGAACATTCTAACATGGTTAAATACAGGAAGCCAGAGCCTAATAAATGCTTTTCACAGTACATGGAAAAACTGAGCTACCATTCCCCACTGGAAATGGAGATCCTCACTGCAACTGTTCAATATATTCACAGACGATCCGTAAACAAGAGAAAATAATTAGGTGACAGTTTGCTGATATTAGTAAGTTTTAAAAACACATGTCAAGAGGAGAATTGATTAACAAAGGTTGCAGAAAAGGCTAAAGCTAGTGAACCATAGTGTAATAAAATGGTGAATAAAATCCAATAAAAAGAAGCAAAAAATGATACTCCTATCTCAATGCTTAGCAACATTGAAAAAGAAATGGAATGTTATTAGGAAAATACTGGGGGGAAAGTAGAAAATGAAAACATAGCAATCCTATTGTGCAGGCTTATTGCGTTCAGTACTTTCCATTCCACTTGTAGTTCTTCTACTCTGCTCAGAGATGATTTGGTAGAAATGGAAAATACATCAGTTACAAGTTGTTTTCCTTGGGGTCCGTATTGTGACCAGTATTATTTTCCATCTTCGTCAGAGACATGGATGGTGGGATTAAATGTACTCTCAGCAAGTTTTCAGATGACACCAAGCTGAGCTGTGTTGCTGGCAGATACTCTGGAGGACGGGATGCCATTCAGAGGGATGAAGCTCAACAGGGCCGAGAGCAATGCCCCACACTTGGGTTGGGGCAATCCCAAATATGGATATAGGCCGGGCAATGAGTGAGAGCAGATGAAATCCCTTACTGTGAGGGCAGTGAGGCACTGAAACAGGTTACCCAAAGAAATTGTGGAGACCTTGTCCATGGAAGTGTTCAAGGCTGGGGCTTTGAGCAACCTGGTCTAGTGAAAGGTGTCCCTGCCCATAGCATGGGGGGCTTGAACTTGATCATCTTTAAAGGTATCTTCTAATCCAAATGATTTCATAATTCTATGATACATGTTAAGTGAGTAGCTAGCTATATTGGGAAAGAAAAGCAGTGAGTCAACCTAATGCATTTCCATTCATCAGCTGCTCAATTTCCTCTGTCTCTGAAAACAGGATATGAATATATTCTCTTGCTTTTAAAGCTTACATCACATCACATCCCTTGGTGTCAGACCTAGCAAACAGGCCAAGGCTAGTGATGTTTACTAGTACAGATGTGGCCTAGATTGGATCTGGAACATATTGGGCTATTTGACCTTAACTTGCACAATATAGTCTTGTTACTACCAAAAGTTTACAAGATAAGATGCCAAAGAACTTTTTTTTTTAAATTGAATTTTCATTTTGGAGACATCATAAAAAATACTGCTTTACACTTACATTATCCTGATATTTTCCTGGAGGGTTTTAGCAGAAAGGGATGGTAGGGAAGAGGAGAGAGGAAAAAAAAGCATCCTAAGATTTCTGTGAAAAATTGGGAAAGAGCTCCATGAAAATTAATTCTTTCACACAAAAAAGAGAAGAAATCAGTTCAACTGTGAGCATGTCCTTGTCCTGGAAAAGTTCCAGTCCTTGCAAGAAACTCAGGATTTACCTATAACTCTTGGATATAATTAAATTCATAAGTCAATATGGGTTTATCTGCTGTGTTTAATTCTTCAAGGTATGTGCTCAAAATATTAAAGCAATTTTCTCAATTTTTTGCTAGTGCTAGGTTCTCTGTCACATTTTCCATCCAACACCAATTATCCTGTCCCAATTAGACTCTTTGCTTTATGCTTTAAAATTTTAGGAGTAACCCTGGACTAGCCTCTTTCTGAGAGGTGGGCAGGGTAAAGACTATTTTTCTGGAGCCATTGCCTAAATTTAGTATGAATTCACATTTTCTATTGCTAAAATAGAAAGAGAGCTAAACCTTTAAAATTTTGAAGTAACTTGAAGTGCATGCAAGTTCATCCACTTTTCAGAGTAGGTGTGAAATTGACATTATGTTCAATGTAATAAAATACCTTTAGTATTTTTGAAAATAAAACTCATGCAGTTACTACTCCGGTATTTATAAGTTTTTATATGGGTTTAGCTGTAAACTTGCAATAATCAAGCTCATATGCAGAAAACAGAATCACAATGACTGCTTGCACAAAGTAATAGAGAAGAAATTTGCATCAGAGATGTTCCTGAAGCCATTTTGGAACTATTTTTTTTTATATACTACTTTAAATATTGTTTCCTACAGCAATTAAATAATTGAAACAATATATAAGAACAATATCACACGGTCCACCACAGAAAGTGCAAACACACAATATAAAATATTTGCCGAAAGTGCAGAATACATGTGCCACCTCAGAAGCTATTCTAGAATCTACAAAAAGTATCAATTACTAAGCCAAAAATCATAGTTATTTTTTGAGTGCTTAAAAACCACAAATATATTAATGATTTGGAAATTTATCAATGCTATTTTCCCCATTGTCTCCGACACTTATGTAAACTTTTTTTTTAAGACCAAACTAATGTTCTATAGTAAATATTCTTGATAGTTGAGAAAACCATCTGATAAAGGATGCATTAACTAAGCTCTTACGTTTGTCCCCAGCCCCTTCTGCTTTTCTTTCCTTGACACCCGTACAGGAGGACAGTGATTTGCTGTAAGACAATAGTAGCTAAATTCATCTTCCAGTTGTTGACCCAAAATCATTCCTCTGCTGGCCTGCAAAAGCTATAGTAAATAAAACCACACAACTCCATTCAAATACCTAAACCCTTCATACATGCTGGCAAGTCTTTGGTGGAGTGCTAGCTCTGTAACTGGCACTAGACACTGGCTTGCAGTGCTTTTGTTCTGTCTGCCATTTCGGATGAGTGAACATGTACAAATGTCAAAAGAAATAAAAACGGGGTCACTTTTAACAGTGCTGATGTTGTCTCATACCCTTCACATTGCTTAAAGTACCGCTCATTATTTATCTTTTTCAGAAGAATATTTTTCCCATTTAATATTCGCATTTAGAGACCACATGGCCCCTTGACGCATTCCTCCAATCCCCGATATGTGGCCGAAGCTTGTATATTCCACAATTAATCTTGATGCCAGCAGAAAGCCCATCTGATCAGTAAAAGACAAGGTAAAACCCCCTAGGGCTATTCACACTGGTGAGCTATACCAGAGAACAGCAGTGACTCGTCTGTGCCGCCCTGATGAGACAGTCTGGGGACTTAGCCGAGCAAGCTTGTAAATCCTGACTAAAACCACCAAACTCTGGTGTTTGGTTAGAAGCTTACATGGCTCTGATATCTGTTTGTCATCTTACATGCCACAACTCTTTTTATGAAAAGTAAATCAGCTTTTAGTGTTGTGGGGGAAAGCCTCCTGTCCACTTAACCTCCATCTCTGTCCGCGTTGTCTAATCTTCATTTTAGGATCTCCCACACCAGAAGTGTCTGACACTGCTGAACCTGGATGTCATTGTGCAGCTCAGTTGCAAGAGAACTCTTTTAAAATTTCATGCTCTGGATAGCCTAATAAACATATTATTAACCATTAAAGCTATTATTGAGAGATTCTGAGCGTTTCATTTCATTTGAGATTGAGGTCACGGTTTTAAATTCTTTTGGCTCTTGGTTTATGCCAATAACTGTTTTAGTTTGCACATCTACTAAAGGACACAGTTACTAAGGACACATCTACTAAGGAATCCAGTTTTCACTGAAGTAATTGGAAATCTTTTCAACAAGTTCAGTAGGAGTTAAATCAGGTAAAAAATGAAGACCAGGAATAGACAAGGAAAACATTCCATTCTTAAATTGGTATTCTTTAGTTAGATGTGCTATTTCTGTACATCTTTCTTCTCGCCTGTAGACTGCTACCTTTTGTTATAAGATCTAGGCTCTGATATGTAGTTTAATAAATTAGTTGTTTGAGGGAATTGGAATATATTTTATGGAAAAATTTTGAGATGCTGTTTGATCTTTTATTTTTTGGTATTGATATGCTAATTCCTATAATGAAACATCATGACATCTTTATGGTTCATATAACTAGCACAACTCTAAAAATATTTCAAAAATTAAGAATACAGTTATATAAAATAAATGTGCTATTACAGTCTCTGCTATTAGAATAAGATGGCTCTTAAAAAGTGAATAGTTATGTGTTTTTCAAATTTAGCTATCTCATTTCTCTAAGATGTTTAGTGTAGAATAACTACTTTGATTCTTCTTCTTAAGATATTTCACTGTGCTAAAATATTGGCTTAGTTGTGCTGCACAAGTCAACAAGCTGTGTATGTGTGTTTGTCATCTGTGTTGTTACCAATTATCACAGTTTTATCATGATTGATGTGATTGCAAAAAATACATGAACCCCTGGATCTTTGTTTTAATGAATTACTGGAATTTCTGTGAATTAACACTTCCTAATCTTGGTTCTAAAATAGTTTTCTGACTAGATCAATATCACATCCCCGTGGCAATTAATCACATGCAGAATGTATCCCTTAAAGAAGAAATATAATCCTTTTACATCCAGTGGAAAATACAGTCTCTGGGACAGGATTTGGAGTCTGGCCAAGCTGCACATGCTGCAGGAGGAATTGCTTGCTAGTGTTGATAAGACACTCTTCTCAGAGCTTCTTAATACATACATGTAGGGCAGAGTTTAGAATGCCTGGAGATCTTAATGCAAATTTCTGGTTATTCCAATGTCCATCTTAACCAATTATTACCTTGAAATAAGTACTTTTTCCTGAAACATAAAAATATAACTAAAATCTGGTGGGTTTCTTTTTTTGCTTGTTTGATTTCGACTTTGAAATACATACATACATATTTGCTTAACCTTGACTTTAACCTGCAGTTTTAAAAATTTTATTTTTCCACCAGCAACACACTGATTTTGAAAAGGTCCATAGGGTAATAGAAAATGTATAGTGGTGATAAGCAGTAATTTCACAGTTAACCGATCATGATGTTACAAGATGCAGTGCACCCTCCTAATCTTTCCTTATTCTTTCTCTTTCTAACTACTTTTTGTTTGTTTTATTTTTTTAGCAGCCTAATTTGTATTGCTTGGTAGTTTTATACAAACTAATGAACCAAAGAAATAAAAGATGTGTCAGTGAAAGTGCCTGGCCCAGATTTCCAGCTGTGGTCATGTACTTGGCATACTCAGGGGGATAAGAGGATGAGTCCTTCTGAACTGAATCTAACACATCCCCAACACCTCACGTGTCAGGTCTTGATATGCAGGGAGATCACTTTACCTTCTCCCAGGGAAGTTTAAGGTAAAATGTTTTATTTTACTATTGTAATTGCCTTGGACTATGCATCCTGACAGACACCACAGGAGAGCTCATGAGAGGTTATTTGTTACACTGCTGTAACCTTACCCTTTGCATTCATCTGTATCTATCTCAAACCTCAGAATGAGCTGAACTGAATCTTCCTCAAATCTCAGAACGAGCTGAACTGAATCTTCATATGTCTGCATTTTTTGCAAGTAAAAAAACGTGTGATTTCATTTCTGAAAGCAAATTGATTAGTGTTAGGTAAAATTTCTGAATGTGGTGGTATCTTTGACAGTAAGACTTGGGGGAGGATGCCTCAGAAAAAGCCCAGTAAAGATTGACTGTAAAAGATTGAAATGAGTATGAGTGTCACAAATTTATTTATTAAGCTTTAGATCGCACCTTGATTCACAAGGCTGGGGAAATATTATATGCTTTCTCTTGTAGTAAAGGAAAATATGGCCAAGGAAGCACAGAACAGGACAAAACCTACTGACCTTCCTTGCTAGTCTGTGTATAGCTGAACTTTCTACAAACTGCCCATCAGTTCCTTAACTTTTAAAATGAGCTTTGCACAGACCTTAATAGCTATCTTTCTCAGTTCAATGCGAAAGTGCATACCCAAACCTCTACCTGAGTAGTTTTATAGCATCAGGATTTCCTTGCTGGAGATGATTCTTGATACTATGATTCAAACCATCAGTATCTTTTCCTCTGGGTAGATTTTTGGTTAGTTTCACTGTTCTTAATCTTAAAAGTATACCATTCCTTTTCTGTATCTGCTTTAGGGACACAAACCATTTATAAAGATATAATCCCACTGTGACAAGCAACTTGCATTTTACACAAAAAAGACCTGATCTTAACTACACCCTCCCATTAATACTTTCTCTGTGCCTATAATACTGTGAATGAAATGGAACTAATTGATTATAGTAAAGTGGATGGGTTTTAAAGCTCAAGAAGAAGTAAGTCAGAGATACCAGCACTGTCTCAAACGAGTTTTGCCTGATCTGTTGCGGTCTTGGGACAGAAAGACCCTTCTCCGGCTCAAGGCACAACCTGGGCCTGGATTTTCCCCTGATCAGCTCAGTGAGGTGTCTACCAAAATGTTCATACCCTCCACATATTAAACAAAGAAAAGTTTTCTGTTTTCAGTCTCCAAAGGGATTTTTGAAACAATTTTATTCTTCAGTAAATTATTGCAGACTGTTTAATTTGACTCCCATTAAGTAAGAAGCCATGAAACAGATGGACTGTTCTGCAAATAACAGTCTGTATAGCATTCTGCAGGTTGCATTAGTTAGGAATTTAAATATTTTTGGAGAGTTACACTGTTCTCATTAACTGTATTTCTATTTGGATCAGTGCATGTAGGAGCAGAATCTACATAGAACTTTCAGGATAAGATACATTGTGAAGTTCTGACAGTCAGGTAACCCAGATGTTAACATTTCTGTTGCATTACACACAAACAAGGTTTTAACTCAGATAGGCATAGGATTGACCTAAGATTTGAAATGGGATTCATTTGTCCTAAGACAGGCATCAGGAAGGCCTGACCTGCCTTCTTTCTCTTTCCAGTCAATGGAAAGAAGCAGAGGGCCACTAAGAGAGGCTCATTTTCCAGTACAGAATTTCTGGAGCAGATTGAGTGATTGGCCTGTTGGGGTTGTCTGTCTGCCTCTGCTTGTTACGAAAGGTAACTATCTCAGACAACCAACCTGGACACGCGGTGAGCAATCACGGCAACTGAACGTATGTGTCTCACGACATTTTATATTCTGTAGGATAACCAAGGTGTCCATACGGATATGACAGATATGGCACAGCATTTTTAAATATTGACCTTTCTAAGTTCCTTTCTGGAAAAGTATACTTTCATATTTCAGTGAATTTGAAGAGGGCCTTAACTGAGGTGAGAAGCCAGATTGATATGCGTGTTTGGACATCTGTTCAAACATAACAACCTAATATGGTGGATATGAGGAATCAGCTTGGTTACATTTGGCTTGGGGGACTAAGCAGACATCATGACTGACAAGTCACCCCTCATACCCTCTTGTCTTCAAGTTGATATCTTCCGGTGCAAGTACAGAAAACATTGCTAAATTCATCCTACTGGCATTTGTAGAAGAGGTAGATGGAGAATGTGTGAAGTCAGAGAAAGTGTCAGCCTTTTTGATGCTGATGAACCAGCGAGAAGGAAAATGACATGTAGTAAGATTTCTTCTGAAGTTACAATCTTCCCAAAATAAAAAAAAAAAATTGAAGTTGGGAAGTTGGGGGGTGATAAAATACCCTTAAGTGACCAGAGGTAATATGAACTGCTTTTCAATCATATTTCTGAGAAATTTTGCTTTTCCTTTTTTTATGTTAGTGATGGCACAGCTTCATGGTACTATTCCCAGAATTCATGTGGAATAGAAAAACTGTGTTTTCTGGGAAACTAATCCTGACTATCACAAACCAATCTAGTAAAGTAAGTGCTGCAATCCAGGGGCAACTAAAAGCAGAGTGAGGCTCAGTAATCAGTGACTTGAGCCTTTGTCACCTGTGTATATCAAAATAAAATTAATGCAAAAGATCACCAGATAAGAATTAAATTTTTCATTCATGCTGCACAGTTATTAATGCAAACACAAAGTAGATAATATCACTGTTTAGCAAACAAGAACTGACAGTTGGGACCAAATGTAGAAGATGACTGAGTTGCACAGAGATCACACAG
Source organism: Edolisoma coerulescens (assembly GCA_013397115.1). NCBI lineage: Eukaryota > Metazoa > Chordata > Aves > Passeriformes > Campephagidae > Edolisoma > Edolisoma coerulescens. Next base: position 164,595 of record VWZW01000499.1, read on the forward strand.
TGCAATGCTTTGTGAAGGTGGGGCAGGCAAGTCTGTGGTCTGTGCCCATTTGCCTCATGGGGAGAATTTTGTACCTTGATATGGGAAACCAAAATAAACTCTCACTGCCTATTCTGGCATGGAGTAAGGCCTGGTGTCAAGGATCAGTATAGAGCATTTCTGACATTTAGGAAGTGCTCAGTAAGTTAAATTCTTCCGGGAGGCCTTGTACTTATTGCACATGGCCAGAAAATCCATGACGCGTGAGCTGTAAACCCAATGCCTCAGAAAACACATTGGATCTGATGAGTTACCATCCCAGAGTGCACTCCAACATTTTGTGCTGTTACACAGGTCCAGCGTTCCCCACTGAGCACTCGCACTGCTGTTGCTGGAGGGCTGTACTGTTCCTGGAGAACAGGCGCAGCACGCTGCTGGACATCTGGAACAAACATCAGTTTCTTGAACCACTCACAGATGAGATTTCTGAGTTGCAAAAGAAGCCATGTCTGAGAATATATCAATATTTATTTTAGTCTTTCTCCTAGAGTTAGTTAGAGATTACTGGACTGTTAAGAGTTCATTTCAGAAATTCAAGTCTCAGAAAGAAAAAGCAAAAGAAAACTCTTTATTCCCCAGCTAGGAATCAGGACATTTACCCAGGCAGGAACTGTATGAGACAGGCACCAACTGTTTCAAGATACTGCAAATAGGTGTTTGGGGTTTTTTTCTCAGTCAAAAAACCTCACAGTTCCAAGGCAGATAACTGTCCTTTTTCAGCTGACTGTATTTGTTCTCTCTGTTTCTGATTATAGAAATATTGATTTATTTTCCCCCGGGCAATGTTGGAACTTGAACAGGAGGGGAAGAGGATTCCTGCACTCATTCTAAGCTATAAGTATCTTCTTAGGGCAGTGGGGATGAGAGATCAAGGTTTAAACTCCCCAATCTGACAAGGGAACAGAAACAGGCTCCCACCTCCTGCCAATCAAGAGCTCAGATGCTGGAAGCAAACAGGGCCAAGATGCTCAGGTGGCACTTGAACATACCTTAAAATAAGTGAGCAATGTTAGCTACATGATCAGTAGAGAGGATGTCTTGGAGGAAGTCTCAAGGACAGGCATGCTGTCCTCCTTGGGAATCCCACACTCGTGAGGACCGGAGACCTGAAGTGCAGGTGGCTGGGCCAAGACCGTCGCAGGGTTGTCTTCCACTCCTGAGCAGCTGCAGGGTTGTTTTCCACTTCCTCTGATCACACTTCTTCCCAGCACGGCCTTATGATCACAAGTCTCGGGCAGCACATTTTGCTTTGCCCTGTGTCCTGTCTCTGGCCTCCTTGACCTTTATTCTGTCCAATCACACACTGTCCTCCAAATCTCACGTTCTTCCCTGGGGGTTAGCTAAATGTGTCTCCTGACTGAATTGATGCTTCTTAAGCTTCCATCTCAGTCTTTGGCACCAGACTGGTGTCCAGATACTTGAAAGTTAGTCATTGGAACACCTAATTAGCAAGTGGTCAGACAGCTTCATGGCATCTATTTATAGTTATCTGTTGGTAATCAGTGACGCACCTGACATTTCAGAGGGGAATAATTTTGTAGAGTAATGCCTGCAGAGCAAGCTGTCAGAAATCAAACAGAAAATACGTCCACAATGGGGTGGAGGTTTAAATATTGTAAAGTAAGATTATGTGGGATCAAAATCCTAGTTTAGATGCTTCAGCTTTTCTGTGATTATAGCCCACATTTCAGGACTTACTGGTCTTACAGGATACACCCACTGTGGATCAAATGGTGATAATACAAATGTTTATGATTGCATGTAAGATGCTTCTGACACATAACATCTGGTTTATTTTCTTTATATGGTCGTTCAGGTACTTGAAAACACTTAGGTTCATTTGATTAAAAATTAGTGAATCTAGAGACAGAACTTAATAGTCTAACTCTATGAAAAAGCCTTTCAGATGTTTTATAGCTTAGAGTTCAGTAAAGCATCTAAAAGAAAAAAAGAAATCTACCCAATTTGTAATTGGTTTGTCTTTAGGATAGTGGTATGCGCTCCTCTGCAGCATATGTGAATTGTTTTCTTTCAAATGAATGCATTTATCTTACAGATAAAATTTCCCTACCATTCCCTATACACTGTTTAAACTCAGTGGAGAGACACAGATGCCCCGAAGGGTGATTCATTCATTCCTGAAATTATTTTCCAAGATTTGTGAAATTAATATCTCTGTGGAGTTGTCACTTCCTCTTCATGACTATGGAGAAAATCTGTACAATTAACACAAGCTATACACCTAGATTTTGTGTGATCCAACTTGGGAGAAACTAAACTTGCCCTATGCCTTATTCCCTTTTCCTCTTTTTAATACTTTCCTTTTTCATTTCACATCCAATGTTCTGCCTGGGTCTATTCTCTCTTCATCTTATATATAATGTATTCCGTATACTTTAAACCTATTTTAAATCAATAAGAACTGATGGCATTCAGCAAAGTTAGCCTGAAGTCAATGAAATTGACTGTGTGAGTCAATCTGAGCACAAGCAACAGTGTTTCTCAGAGAAGGTTCCTTACGTATTTGCCCAGCTCAAACAAGCTAGCAAGTGCAAATCAGCATCTTTTCAGGATTGATTTTATGCCTCAAAATGGTAATATTTACATGTCTCAATTTTCTCATGAAAATGGCTTCTTGTACAAGAACATTGTCTCTCACTGCTCCTTAAATGTACAATAAAATATGCAAACAAAAAGAACAAAATGAAAAATATTAAAAAAAAAAAAAAAGAGTCGCAGAGTTCAGACCCAGTGTGTTATCTAACAGCCACTACACTTCTTATGTTAATCAGTTTTTTTCTGCTTCTTTGGCAGAAGGGAAGAAAAAGACACAAGGCCAAACAAGTTCCTGTATTTAGTCTGTTTGTATCTATATAAAATGCTCTTTTCCCCTTGTCCTTCTTGGGTGTTAGGAAGAGGTTGCCATGGTGTGAGACAGTTAAGTCTGCTCATCTTAGAAAAACGTTTTTGCTGTTGGTTATGTTTAGCACATCACTGGGTTCCCTGCCATGGTCAGTTCAGTCCAGGCCACAGTCACCTCTGTCGTCCTCTCGACTCACAATGTGACCCCCAGTCACTGAAGTGGAATATGTGCTATTGCAACTTAGGAGTCATCATGGCAGGTCATTGCTTGTGGCAGCTGAGAAAGACTTTTTTTTGTTAATCATATAATTGTGGTCCATCCTTTGCTAGCATGTGACATAAAGGAACGCCTGTGGATCTCAGCCTGGCCACTAAACAGCCTGGCAGAAAACTGACAGCAGGATCTGTGGGATGTCCTGGAGCGGCTGGCTAGCTGGAGGTGCTATGACCTCACATGTTAGTTTTACTGAGAAGAGGCTGTCATTTTTCACGCTCACCCTAAATCCTATGTCAGTCCTCAAGGCCTGGGTGGTATCAGGCCTTGAACAAAGAACAGCTGTCCCAGATGTAGTCAGGAAATGCTCAGTAGTGCTCAACCTTTAAAGAGGCAATTAATACCATCCCACTACCATCAGAATGCCAGCTATCCAGTCACTAAAACTACTCTGGCCTGTTCCCTAATATGTCTAAAATAGGGAAATATATAACAAGAAGAAAGCCTCTTCAGCCTTTTCCCGCACCATAAAATGAAGGACCATGATGTCAGACAGTCACAAAACCCAGACATTTATGAGTAACCTTCTCTCATTGTAATAGAATTCAGACTGATCATGGATACAGGAGAAACTTGAGGCAGTTTTGAGGGGAATGATAGAATATTTGCAAAAAAAATATGATGGGAAAAGCATTTCTCCAGTATTGGCTCCTAATTAAACACCAAACTAACACTTATGCATTTCAAAACCTTTGAGAAGATCAGGCCTGACTATCTCAGGTGATGTTTTCCCATGGGCTCAATTCTTGAAGAGCAGAGAAAAGCATGGAAAGAACATATCAACAGAGGTTTGCAAAAGAGCTTCCCAGACGATACAAAAAGGCCTTTTAAATTCTGTAATAAATAGGCATGAAAACTTCATAGATGGACAGTTATGCTTCAAAAATTGTTAAACCTCATATTTTTGCAGCATGCCTTTCAATACAAGGAGTTTTATCAAAAGGAAAAATAAATCTCCTATTTGGTAGTCATTCATGTTACATCATATAGATGACAATGGAGTTTGGCCTTACTTGTCAAAACAATCAAGTCAGACATTGAAAAGCTTAAACAAAATTTGGGGTAACTCTACAGGTTTGCAAACAGAGTCACAGGAAAAGAGAAAAAGAGACACTGCCATAATAGCTGTCATGGGGAAACAGTAATTGATGTTTTGTGTAATGGAACACAAACCTCATACTAAGTAATAAGCACTCAGTCATCATGCCACTAATTACTCAAACTTCATTATAAGGAACACCAGGGCCACAAATAAATATTGTATATTACCCCTCATTCTAATTACATAGCTCTTTTAGTTGCACTGTAAAAGCAAGACATTATTTAATTATTTTCATTTAATGCATTTTAAAACAATATTTAAAACCTCATTCAACACCATAGGGATTTCAACTAATCATTAAAATCCCTATTCATGTGTACAGTAGCAGTTCTGTAGCCACATAAAGCTGGCATCCATTTCAACTTCATTTATAAAATCAAACTTGGAAACCCACTGGCTTAAAAGGTCCTGACTCTGGCTGCCAAAGATTTAATGGGGTTCCACAGATTTAAGCCAGCCTTAATTATATCCCTAAAGTGTAAAAATATATCAGGCGCAAATCCTGGCCTCTTCTCTCACGAGTTTTCAGAAAAACTGTGTTCCTCGGAGAATTCCGCCGGGACACTGCAGATGCTGCACCAGTCGCTAAGACTTCCTCTGGGGACGGCAGAGACCGTGGGTCTGTCATTGCTACAGACGCAGGCCTAAGAATATTTTATTGACTTCTAAATGCAAAGGACACTGATGAGACAGACAAGTGAGAGGCAGATGCAGCTGATATTGGTGTTGCTCTGTCTTCTGAAGAGCTCAGAAACACAGTGGTGTTTGTGGTACCTGAGAGCACACCAGGGGATTCCCAGGCTGTTCTTCCCAACAAGATGAGTGGGTTCATAAATGAGATCGCAGAGTCGGAGATAAGCCCTGTGGATTAAGGGGTCCAAGTGTCTAAGACTAGAGGACAAAAAATGTGATGGCCTATTTCAGCTTCCTTTTCCTTTCTGATGGAACTGGAGATTCAGAAAAAGCTGCTAATATGACTGTGTCTTATCTGAGTGAGAAAGATTCAGCAGAACTTTAATTTTGGAGAATTTTCGGAAATTTCACTGGAGTTGTAACATGACAGCCAATATTTTTTGCAGCTATCCTAAACACTCTGGTCTATAGAAAATACAAGACTATCTATCTTGACATTTAGCAATGGCAAGTATAGTCTAAAAGAAGTAGACTGTGTATTTAATCAAACAAAGGTTATTTAATGGTGTCATCTTTTTTAGACTACTTGCTTTCATTAGCTATGACCATATGGAGCTCACAGATGGCAAATAAAACAGTGACGTCCTGTTCAAATAAGAAGGAGGCAAGAACAGTAAATAAAATGCTGGCAAAATCAAGATGAATGATGCATGTGATATATATGTCATAGAGTATCCAAAATGTCATGTAACAGTTGAGTCTGGAGTGGTTTTCAGTCTGAACATCAGGAGCTTTTAGACTGACATGAGAGAATAACCTTAGAGATTAATCGTAGGGAAAGGAGAATAACTATTTAGATCCGTGGAAATGTGAAAATGAAGGCTTCCCTCCTCTCATCAGCTCTATTTCCAGTTTGGTTCTTCCATGCTGGGTTTCTTCTTTTCTCCCTTCCCTGAGGGTACTGTCAGGGTCACTTTCTCTGATTCTTTTTCTTTCATCTCTTGCAAGGAAGAGTATTTCATTGCATTCACTGTTGCATCTAGCTTGACAAGGAGACTTTCTGTGAGCAGTAGGACCCATTGTTTGAATCCAAACCCAGAGGTATAGAAAAGGACTGGCTGTAAACTATCTGGGAGACCAATTTGAGGAAGCCAAAGTACAAATCTTGCTCACTAAACTTGGATAACTATTTACCCTTGTCTCCAAAGTTTTACCAAAACCTGATTATTAAGTTATATTACCTGATGCATATGAAGCTGGGACAGAGCACTACAACACATTAGGATGCTCTGGTGGTGGGCTGAAATGCCACAGGCGGTGAACAGATTCAGCACACATCTTCCACCAGCTGAAAGGTATTTCTGTTTTTCACCACCTCCACGCTGAGACCACTGATCTTCTTTTCTTCTAAAGCAAAGGCAAGCAGGGGAGCTTAAGACATAATTACTTGTAGGTATGGGTGGTTCCAATTCACCCCTTTGGACAGGAATATGGTGTAAGTGACTCCACAGCACAGGTAACAATTTCCCTGGATAGGTGGCAGAAAACAGCACTTTTTTTGCAAGAATCCAGCTCCTACTGCCTTGTACCTAAAATGTGTCTGAATACAAAAACCAGCTGACAATCAGAAGGCTCACTATACCAGCCTCTGACCTGAACAAGCAATATAAACAGCCCCTGAGTCAGGTGAACCTCTGACTGATTGATGGTGATGATTTATTCAGAAGAAGAGTTCACACACAGGGCTTATACAATTAATATGGGACATTTTTGATCGTAAGTCCTATGAGGAGTGGCTGGAATTTTTTAGCCTGGAGAAGAGAAGGCTCAGGGGAGACCTCATCCCTCTCTACAATTACCTGAAAGAAGGTTGTAGTAAGATGGGGATTGACCTCTTCTCCCAGGCAACAAGCAATAGAACAGAAGAAATGGCCTGAAGTTGTGCCAGGTGGGGTTCGGGTTGTATGTTAGGAAGAATTTCTTTCCTGAAAGAGCAGATGTGGCACTTTGTGATACGATATAGTGGGCAGGGTGGTATTCAGTCACAGCTTTGACTTGATGATCTTGGAGGTGTTTTCCAACCTTAACGATTCTGTAATTCTAGTCTATGATTGAGGTGATGACTCAGACCCTTGAGGAGATGACAGATATTTTGGGGAGCTAACAGAGATGAAGTTATTCTTGCTCGGAGAAGGTCAGTTGCATCTATTTTCCTCTTTTAAATCAGATATCTCCAGCTTAGCCTAACACGAAGCAAACTAGGCAGACCTAGACACAAGAGTGTGTTGTTCTTTTACTTAAATACAGAATTTTAAAATACTGAAAAAAGAGGACTCAAGAACGCTATTCATCTCAATTGGCCAACTGCATGACAATAATACTTGGTCACTGTTTGGCTGTTTCTTTCTGAGGTGAGAATGGAGGATTGAAAATGTTCACTTCAGGCAGGTAAGGATAATGAGACCTCACATTTTAATGGATGCACTCAGAAAGACAGACAAAAGACTAGGGAACAATTCTGCATTTCCAGAAACAAGAAAAAAATGTTACCCTTCTTGTGCTGACTTCTCTGTATTAAACTACTGTAGGATTTTGGTTGTTTTTCTGTTTTACCTAGGTAGCAGTCTTTTTTTAAATGGGGATTGCATTCTGGTATTCTCTTAGTGCAGCACTATGCACTCTGAAAATGCTGGGCTGATATGCCCATAGGCACTCTAACAATACATGCAACTGGTATGATGCTTCCAATTTTAGCATTCATTGTGGTAGGAATATTGGGTCGACAAAATTAGTAAAATAAGCATGAATATTATAGGAATGCAAATGTGCTCTATTTAACTAAAGGTTTCTAGTAATTTCTGAGTATTTTGTCAGACAAGTGAAAGATTTACATTTTCTGAGGAATTATGAAAAGCAAACAGGGCTTAGCCAAGGGGATCAAAACTGTGAGATGCCAGGAATGTTTCTTTTCACCATAGCCCACTAATTCTCTTGAAGCTGGCATTATGCAAGATTTCCTTGGCATTCTTTAAGATATTCAGTGTTCAAATTAATTCTCCATTCAAAAGCATGAGCATGCACAATGGTGGGATATGTTAACATTATGCCATTTGATGCTCACTCAAAAACTGGGTATGGTCTGAATTAAGGAAAGATCAGTTAAAGAAAAAACATACACAGAGAGATGTGGCGTTATCAATTACAGGCCAAATCCAGAAGAGGATTTAAGTAGACTTTATACCTAAAGCCCAAAATCAAAGCCTCAAATTCTCTTACTCATTAACTACTTTACAACAAAAGTCTCTAAATGCCAGTAGTTCTTCACCTCAGATCTTAAAATTGCCTAAGGTGTCCCTTGCTTATGTATGTACAGATCTACCTGGTCTCAATAGTTAGATTCTTCATTCCCTCTTGGGACCTAGAAATTTGCACCTACACGTAGCGTAGGTGCAGCGGTGGATGTACTGGCAGCGTGTATAGTGTTCTGACAAAAATAAAATAATCATAAAATAATTTAGGTTGGAAAAGACCTTTAAGATCATCACTCCCAACTGTTAACACAGCACTGCCAAGTCCACCACTTAACCATATTTCTAAACACCACATCAACAAGCCTTTAAACACCTCACCAAGGTATAGAAAGACTTCACCACCTTCCTGGGCAGCCTGGTCCAATGCTTGACAACAATTTCAGCAAATAAATTTTTCCTAATATCCAATCTAACCCTCTCCTGGAAAAACCTGAAGTAATTTCCTCTTTTCTTATCACTTGTTACCTGGGAGAAGCTAATTTCCTTTAATTTTATGAGTTTTCTAGTACCCTAGCTAGTTTGGTTCTTAAATGTTGAAGTTTGTCCTTTAACTGCTTTACAATTTAAGCACTCCTTTTTTTTTAAAAAAAGGCCCGTTTAAATATTGCAAGACTTCCATATTTTTGAAGAGGATGGATCTACACACCAGAAATAAATCAACTAAGCAGAAAGACTCAGCTCTGGTAAATGGTATAAATTAAAGTAATTTTTAAAGTTAGATCTAGTCCTTAGTCTTACACTATCCACAATCACGTAACAGTCAACGTATGGATGGATCTTGATTCTAAGTGCACAACTCTTACCATGATTACTTTTCTAACTACTTTTAAATATTTAAACATTATGTATTTGCTAATTTTTTGAAATTATTATTTGAATTTCACTTCATCCATTTGAGTAAAATATTTTATAGACACATTAATGTAAAAAAAATAGTTTTAAAAGACCACAGTGCTACTTAATTGTGAAAGCAATCCTAGTTCATTGTCACACCTGTAAATAAGTTGCAGATGCAGGCTCTGTGATACCAAAGAGTTATTGGTACTTGCTTTATTTTCTAATAATGACTCTTTCAATGTAACTCTGTTCAGATAAATTGCTTTACTGTCCCTTCCAAAACTCTTCCAATAGCACTCCAAATTAAATATTTTTCAAGCATTCTTACAGGCATTAACAAGGCTTTTGGGGAATTTTAGTGTGATAGTTCTCTAGTGATAGTTCATTTCACCAGTCCTTGTAGGAAAAAAACCCCAAACCAAAACAGACCAAAAATACCCAAAAAACAAAACAAAACTTTATCAGCCCACACTATTTACTTATTTAAATGCACTCTCAAAAATAAATAAGAGCCAACCTTCTGATTACACCTTATTATTATTTTGTGTAGACATCCATGAAACTCCCTGTACCAAAACCACACGTCTGAGACTTCCTATTTGTAGACAGGGCTAGGTGTGAATTTAAGCACACAGTTAAGCACCAGTTAGGTGTACGCCTTATGTATATACACCTTTTGTGTTATTCACAGCTAAGTACAGACTTAAATAAATGGATCTTTTGCAGAAATAACTCCTTTCTGCAAATTTCCTTCCTCAGAAATCTTTCAGGCAATGTCTTGTCTCAGGGTCCTCCTTCTCTGGTTTGAACTAGTAATTTACCTCAAGGAAAACAGAGTGATCTGGGAAAACTTTCATATATGAAGGAACATCCGCACTGCAGGCTTATCAACAGCCATCGAGGCTGGTGAAGAAAGATCCCTTTGATTTGAGTGGGAACTGGTTTGAAACCTTTAATTGGGTATATATCTTAATCAGAACAAAAAGCTGTTCTGCGAGGCCTCTTTATTGAGCAGATATTATTGTCCATAAATGGATGACCCTTGGCTCGTTTGCTCAAATACTGCTTCTTTTTTCATACATTAATCACACCACAATGAAATAGAAATCAATCCTGATCAAGAGAGCTCACTGATGTCTGAGTTTTAATGAGAGGCTTTTTGTGTCAAAAGGCCACTGCATCTTTTCTAACAAGGCGTAAAACCCAGCTTCCAACAGTCCCCAGGAAAGACTTTTTATTCTGAGGTTAGTTTTAGAAAGATTTATGCCTTTTACTTTTCCATCAGGTTTATGTAACTGCAGCCAATGTACTAACGAGAAATAAGATTAATAAAGACAATAGGGTGAAATTCAACTTCTCAAAAATATTTGAAGTCACCAATAGGTGTGATGACTAGTTAGAAATAAGAGAACAAAAGCAAAAGCTGCAATTGAGTAGAAACATTGAATAATAATAATAATAATACTCTGAACAGAAACCATTACTATAAACCGGACTGTAATTCTAAGAATTTATCTCAGGCTTCTTGAACAAAAATATGTGATTTTAGCTTTTGAATCCATTTTAGCCTGTAGCATAGTGTTTGGTTCATAGAATTTAAAATATGCCTGGGGGAAAAGTAGGGTCCAGGCCTCCATTATCAGACTCATCAGAACAAAGCATTCTAGTGCAGTTTCAGATATTCTTAGCTGACATGTGCTGGCAGTTGCACTGGACAGACCCAATCAGTATGTCATTTTGCTATTAACTATTTATAACACCGCTTCTCCAACTTTGCTGTCAGTTTTGCTCTGTGCTTTGATGGAGGCATTTTACTGATTTCTCAGGTTAGACTTATGTATACACTGTATGTGTGGGATCCTTAGAGGGTTATCATGTATGTAAGTCTGCTCCGTGGCTTGAGGAACAAATTTAACACCTGCAATCCTGTTGCTCAAAAGGTTTTTTGTTTAGTCCTGGTAACACTCAGACTTTGCTCAGGGTAGGTACCACCAGGTGTTGTGCCTTGCACAACCAGTTGCACTAGCAAAAAATCTGCAGATTATACTGTACTATGCTAAAGCCATGCTACTCATCTCCAGAGTTGGGGAAATGATGATGTGCATCCACCTGCAAACACATGTCTATGTAAACACAGTAAGCAGTTCCCAAGTGTGAAATGGGAAAGGGATTTAATGTTGCAGGTATTAATGCTGTGCTGCATTTCCCATAAGCTTTGTTGGGGAAGCAAGGGTGAAGGTGAGGGGGAAGGTGCAGTTGTTCCTTCCAACTGGAGGCTCCATGGCCTCACCGTATTGGAGAGCCCTTGTAAGACAAGCACACGTTTCTCGCTTAAGGCCAGGCCCTGGCTTTGCCCCAGGCTGTTGCTTAGAAATGGAAAGTGTTATAGTATATGAGTTAATAGAGAAGAAAAAAGGCAAATTAATAATGAAGTAGACTGAACTTTACCAGCACTTCTGCTCTATTCTTCCCTCAGAGGATTAAAGAGATGGTACTGAGATGGTTTGTTAAACAAGTCTGTTCAGCTCCTGACCTTCACCGCTGCTGAACAATTTTCTTCTTCCATACCCATCTCTCTCATTTGCAGAGAGTGAAATAAAAAACATGTGCAGAAAGTTATAGACCAGGGTGCATTTTTTGGCTGAGACACGAGCTCTTTGTGACACGGGTGACCCTGAAGCATATGATACAGGACAAATGTAGCTGCAGGGCAGCTTACAGCTAGTCCTGCCTTAGTCACTGTCAACACGAGAAATGTTGGAATGCCTTCCAAGGCACTCTTTGGATTGAAATAGCTTCACATTTTACAGTCACTTTGAATTTTCCTTTTTCCATTTTAGGCTTTGGTTGATATACCGAAGTGTAGAACTGTATTAAAAGGATGTTTCTGCCTGTTTCCTTCCTTGCTCTCTCCTCCCTCCCCTCTCCACCAGCTATTCTCTTTACCTCTTCCATTCCCAGCTCTGGGTCGATGTAGTACTAGTATATACACTTTAAAAAAGCTAGGAGCTGGCTCCTAGCTCTGATCTTTTCCATTATTGCAATCTTTAAAGTCACTGTCAACTGCAAAAGAAGGGTAGGGGAGGAGGTTATCTTATGGCCCTTTTGTGCAGCCTAAGATAATAAATTCAAAACCTGTAGATAGCAGCTGCCATACAGGATTACACAAATAATAAAAAAGCCCGGGAATCCTAAATGAATAGCCAAACAGGACAAAACGTGAATGTGAAGAAAAATATCTGATGAAACCCTAGCTTTGGCCACGTTTCCTTTCTCTAGGAACTACAGGTTTTTTTCTGAATTAACTTTAAAGCCAATTCGCTATAAGCATTGAAAGTAAATACATAGCTTTTCAAGAGCCCCAAATCCGAATGCTTTGCAGATAAATTTTGCAATCATTTCCAGACCACAGTAAGTAGAAAAAATGTTTTATTTGACCTACAAAGGGATGTATCCATCCCTGCACCTCCATTAACACAACTTGTTTGTCTGTGTGTCTGTATTCCCAGCCACAGGAGCCAGAAATACTCAAGTCCCCATTTTGAGTTAACTATCTCCTCTTCTCCAAGCTCCTTCTGTTACAATGAATGCATGTGTATCCTAGCCAACGATAACTCATTAACACTTATAAAACCACCTACATATAGTTTTTTCAATTTAAAATATTGAATCTTCTTTATAGCTTTTCCATAGCCTGTTTCCATCACCCTTCAAAATGTTGTCCTTGCTTGCTAGTGAATCATAGATGTCCCAGTCCTAACTGGTGCTTAACTGTGTGCTTAAATTCACACCTAGCCCTGTCTACAAATAGGAAGTCTCAGACGTGTGGTTTTGGTACAGGGAGTTTCATGGATGTCTACACAATATCACAGTGCATTGCACAACAAAAAGGTCCCTAAGGTATATGTGTACAAAAAAGCTCTCTTCTTTTGTGGAACGAGCTTTATTTGGGATGTTCTCAGTGCTACCCTGTGCTAGTTTTATGCAGGTGTAAAAAAAATGTTTGTTTCCCAACATCAGACTATGCTTCAGGGGTCACTGAGACTGTGGGATTTTAATAAAAAAATTCAGTTGTAGGGTACAAAATACCAGGTCTGAGATGCTGCCTTCACATGATGTACAGAGCTGACTTAGTACGAGTTCACTCTACCAGCTAAAATTCCTGTAAAATTTTTGAAGGGGTAACTTTGTCTCATAGCGCACCAGGTATCTGTCCTCATGCAGCTGACACAGAGCCAGCTGAACACTGCACAGTGTGTTCTGGTTAATCAAAAAGAAATGCAGTTGTGTTCTCACACAGGGCTTTTGTATTTGTATGGCAAGTCGATCTAGAGCAAGCTGATCTGCTATTAACAGACACAAGACCAAGGAGGTAATTGGAAGTGACATTAAAAAATGGGATATTTTTCTCAGAAGCCTAGAGATGAGACCAAAAGTTGGGTCTGTTTTAAAAGCTGAGGAAGAAGCCTTTTTTGTCATCCTGAGGACTGATTGCCACGCGTTGATATTTCAGCACTCCTGGTCAGCCATTCCCCCAAGCTGCCACTGAAGCCAGATCTGGCCACAGGCCCGGGAGCACTACAATAGGATAGGGAGCCCAAAAAAAGTGGGCTAAAAAACGTTTTTTGTGAATAAAGTGTTAATTGAATAAAACCAAGAAGATATTTCCACAATTAAAAACTATGGAATAAAAAAGAATTACAGTTGGAGTTTTAAAATCCTCTTGGTCTTTAATTAGTTAAATATTTTAGTCTTAACATAAATAACAATTCTTTTCAAAGTGAATACTTTTACCACTTCTGTAGATATCTTGACATTAGTTCTTTTGTTATATCTCTAGGCACTTTTTAAGCAAATCCATCCTACACTACATCAAACTGACTTTGATGCTCTTCTCCATTATCTAAATAAAATGAAAACCTGATCGAACCCTGAAGTGGCATCTTTGATGGATCCTTCATTAGTTCTCAAAGATGTGTGTTGTTTGTCCCCGCTGTGTGAACAGTGCAGGGAGGATGCCAGTGGAGGAGGATGTTGATATTGATGCAATTTGAGCAATTGTGTTTGTCACTGAAGGCTGAATCCAAGCAGTCTCAAAGGGAATCAAATGCACCAGAATAAATCAGTGAAATTCTGATGTGTGAAGTACCTTTGAAATGGAAATGGACTGATTCATTGTAGCATGAGGACATAATTTATTTTACCGAATGTACAGATGATTTTTATATATATATATATATTTGGATTTAGACTTGATGATCCTTATGGTTCCCTTCCAACGTGAGATATTCCACAATTCTATGATACGCATTTTTTGTTACATGTTGGCCAGTGTTAATGACTTCAGTGAAACAAGGTGTTCTATTGTACTATTGACTGGTATGACAGAGTTTTAGCTGAAATTTCTTTTGTACATTAATACCAGTGCAATTTATTAAGATTTTATAGTGAGTTTAATTTATGTTAGTTAATTAACAGTGTTGTTAGGGAGGACCAATAATGGGTTTGAAGTATAACTTGCTTAAGTCTGTTTAAATTTTGTAAAAGGTTTTGCAAAAGGCTTGGAACAATTTGAATTCTACTCATGATGTTTCAGGTATGACAGTTTTAATGGACTTTCACTCCACTGATTTTTTTAATAAAGTCCAAGACTGATTTTGTTTACTCCATTTTTTTTCTTTTTTTCACAGAAGAATACGTAAAACTTAACATTAGTGGGAGATGTGATAATGATGGTGATGTGTCACCATTTCTTGCTTCCTCACTGCTGTCTGACTATCCTTTCATGAGTGAAATATAATTTCTTTCTCAGTCTTTTGCCTTCTTCTTTCTGCCCCAGAGTGCTTTCACTTACACATTTAAAATCCTTCTCTTTTATCTTGAGAGAAAAAAAATCCCTACAGGAAACCCCCCCCTCTTCCTGTCCTGAGCTTTTCTTCACTTACTTTATACATAGGCGTTTGTTACAAAGAAATCAGTAAATATAAGTATGTAAAAGAACAACAAGGAGCTAACCTTTGGTCAACAAAGCCAAAATACTTTAATTTGTTCCATGACATCATGCATTATGGAAAGTGTGAATACAGAGCTACATCTTTGACAGAAATGCCTTCAGCATCAATGAAATCACATCAGCTTGCTGTGGCTTAGGTCTAGTCTTGTAGTCTCAGAGTGATATCCCAGTTTTTTAAGGAAAAAGAAATACTATATATCTTTGGGTCTTATTCCAAAGGCCTCTGAAGACTGTAAAAATACCTTTAGCTTCCATGGACTGTGAACTGTCTTAGTGCTCATCTTTTCTTTCTGAATCCCACCAGGAATTTCAATGCAAGTCTGCCACAGTTTTGCCAGTGGCTTTGATCTGCATAAAAGTGTCAAATGAAAGAAACTGAAATTAAGCCTTGGAACAAATTGATGCACTTAATTAATAATAAAAGATAAATGAATTACACTTTTCTAGAGAGCTTCAGCACTGCAACATTATTTGAGTTTTCCGCAAGACATCTTCCAGATGGATACGCATATTTTTAAAAATGGAACTTAAAATAAAATATTAGGGAACCACAATCCCAAGACACAGATGTACTCACTAACGTTAAGTCCTGCATAGAAGAACTATTACTGGTCATTAATAAAATCAAATATTTTGTTGTCAGTTGCACATTAAAGATACTATATGGAAAGCCCACATTAGCTAGCTATTTCCAAACTGCATTCTGAAGCAAGGACTCTTAAACTTTTTCTAAGGTCCCTAACTTTCCTTGTTAGATAATAGCCTCAATTTCTCTGGGCTGTGAAAAAAGAGTGGCTAATTACCAAAAGTCAAGTTAAAGGTTACTGGGATGAATGGTGTCTTTAAGCGCTATGTCTGCTATCTGAGATTTTATGCTTGTAAGAGCTTGATGCTCCTCCATGAAAAATGAAGAACAATCTGAACTTTTAGAAGTAACATGTACTCCATTGCCTACAATATAGACCTTTTGTCTTGGACTTGCCTGTGACAATAGTCATGAGAACTTTAGGATCAGGCAACTTGCTTCCTGTAAGTCTTTTAGTGTAGGTAAAAAACCCTCAAACAATTCAAACCCCAAAAATCCAAACTCAATTCTCTTTCAAGACCTTTAAATGATCCTGAAGTCATTACTAGTAAAAAAAAAAATAGCCTGTGAAAAGATCCATTTCATATGGCATTTATTTTGTTTCCCACAAAGAAGGTTCTGCAAGCAACATGCTAAATATTTCATGATAGCAGATGCAAGATGTGGTATTCAGCTGGTTTTATCCTCTGTAATCCAAGGGGGAAAAGGTCCACTCCGTGTGTTCAACTAGGGCAGAGACAGAACATGCATTGGTTATAAGATTTACAGAGCTCCCATATCTTGCATTAAAAATCTAACTTAACTGAAATTTCCTTGTGTTTTGTCTACAAAACTTAAAATTCATTTGGCTGCAGCACCATGGGTTAAAAAAAAAAAAAAAAAAAAGGCCAAAAAAAAGGCAAGAAACAGTCCTTGATTTGAGATCTTCTCATACATTTAGAAGACCTTGGGTAAAATCTGATTTCACTGATGCCAATAAATTTATTAATTGTGAAACAGGGCACACTTTTATCTTCAGTGTCTTCACCTCTGTATAATAATGAGTTACCCTACCTGTCAGTGAAAGAAGAAAAATATATCAAATCCAGACAAAGTAAAGAAGGTTGGTTCTCTCTCTCCTGCTGACAATACCTTTCTCCTATCTTTTCTGTTAACCAAATACAGCTTCCATTGCAGCTTCTTTATATTTATTGACAAATATATGAACATTTTCAGCATTTACCCCTTCATTTTCTACTTGGTTTTAATACAATAAACTCTGCCACTGTCATGTTATCACTGCCTTCATTCCCGATACTGAAACTGATTTCTTATCTTTCATTTCTGAGTATAGCCTATTTCCTTTCCTTCCATCTTTAGGATGTCTAAAACAATCACTGTTGTCTTTACCACTAACTACCCGTGACTCCCTCATAGGCCCATTTCTGTATTTATTGGGAGGGAGGGGGATTATTTCCCATGACTGAGCTCTGCTCCAACCGTCACCATATATAAAGGTTCTCTATATGCCTATGAAAAGGTATAGTACACGTCTGATAGGTGGACGATGAGGCTGTTACTCCATTAAGGATTTCTGGCAGCAAGATACCAAGTTATAGCTGCATAAGGCAATTGGAATATTTCACTTAGCTTGAGTTGTTATAGATTTTTCACTGACTTCCACAAGCTTGGCAATTTTATTTTGAGAGCTGTTTACAGTCCCCAGAGTGTAAAAGAGATTATTTTACTGTATAGTTTCATATAATTTTCTTATTATGTATCCTCTCAAATTACTTTTCTATTACGACATACTGATGAGTAATAAGCATGAAAGTAGTGTTTTTATATTGCATTTTTCTGTTGATTTTGGTATAACTAATTTGTGCTGACATAAATACCAGATTAATAGTAATAAGGATATGACATTTCACAGTGTTATGTTGTTCTGTGTATAAAAAGACCCTATGCTGTCCCAGTTCAAAATAATTCAGGATCTCTGGTCTTTGTTGTCAAATGATTTTCCATAGCATATCAGACATTCTCAAATTTTAGCCTTAAATTTAGACTTAAATTAGTCTCCAGTTCTCTGCTTTCAGTAACTTTCATCAGTGAGTGAAGATTCAGCCCTCTGTGACAGAGGTTTCATCCCTTCCTTGTCAGCTGGGCATTCAGCAAGCTGAATGGGATGACCACAATTTGCTGGGAGTACTGGGAGCAGGACAACAAACTTCCTTCTCTCTTGCACGTGCCTTCACAGCAGCCAGTGTACAGCTTGTTTCTATACCAGAGAGTGACTTTTTCAAGTCCTTTTGTGGGTATTATCAATAGTATTTAATGAAGTACTTTTTGGGGGAATAATGATTTAGATGCCATGGCTAACAGCACATGAAGAAGAGAAAATACTGATTCTCTGAAAATTAAGACGGCTTATATAAACTAATAGTGAAAAATACCTCACCTGGTTTTCACACCATGTCTTCAGAAAATGTCTCACACATTCCCTCTTAACATCACTTTCAGTTGCCCATTCCTGTGAGAATATGTGGCTGTTAAATCTAGTTTTCTCACACATGGTCTCTCATTCAATTTTTAAGTGTCAGCAAAGGCAGACTAGACACTGTACTAAAACTGAAGAGCTTTATTTCTCGGTCTTGTTTTCAGCCTGTTACCTGACAGTTTCCTTTGGTGTTGGGTGGTTCTGTTACTGTGAGAAACAATAAATAATCAGTCCTTATTCACCATTTCTACATAATGTAAAAATTATATATTTAATACTACAATTTTATATAGATAATTTCACGTTATGTTCTTTTAATATTTAACATATTATGTCCCGACTCAGTCTTTTCTTTTCCACTTTGGATGGTCTTAGTCTTTTGTTTCACACCAATTGCAGTTATGGGGTCATCCAAGTTTCCTTTAGTTGAAATTTTCCTATTTCTCCTATATTATAGTAGAGGTAAACCCACAGATTTATCCATATCTATTTTATGCAGCAATGATCAGTGACTCCAAGCCATTAGAGTAATTGATGATTACTATCATCTGTTAGTCTGAAAAAGTCTGAATAAAGCTACTTTTCCCCTGTGTTTGTTACTTTGCACTAATGCCACCAGAGTCAGGACACCTGTGTGGTAGGACAGCAGCTGTGAGTCTGGGTGAACAATTTAGGCTTTCCAAAGCAGAGGTAGAGGTTCAGAGAAATCAGGAAAATCAGAAACACAGAAGTACACATCCCTTTAGGTATCACATCTCTCCCAGCAGACTCCCCTACCTGTGGTCTCCAGAGATCCAGACAAGGATGGAGCAGGACAGTAGGAATACTGCTCTGTGTGAAGGCCTGAAAACACTCAGCTAACCTACGTGTGGAAGTGGCTGATATTCACCATGTGCCTCTGGATTGGGGTTCCTCTCAGAGTAGAAAGAGAGGGTGGGATGCAGTCTGCATGGTGGACATACTAATTAAGAAGTTAAGGAGAATAAAAAAAACCTGTCTGTCATGATGCATCCTGTGCTGGGCATGGACGATACTGCACAGAGTTATATTCATGATGGTGTTGGTAATGGATAACATTGCTCTTCCAAAGCGGTTATCCAAGATTCTCACTTTGTGGTTCCACAGTGTTCTGACACTCATTTCTTGACTGGGCAATCCAAAGTCCTGCTTCAACCCTGCATCTTCCTGTGACAGAAAACTCCATTGCTGCAAGGAACCTCACTGTTGAAGAAAAATCAACTCTTCACAGCTTGTGACAGTAGCTCTGTGCACAGAAAGGATTTTTAGTCCATTGGAGTTAATATCATGTTTCCAGCCTGATACGGTCCCATCATGGTGTGCTTCTAACCTAGATTTTTGAGGAATGGATGCATTCTTCCAGTATCCATTCAAAGAAATGGTGCTCTAGCTGGATCAGGTCTCATGGAACAGAGTATCAACAGGTGCAAGATAAGGATATTCTGGGCTGCTGGTCAGGCAAAAGGCTGAGAACTGTGACATCTGTAAAATCCTGAGCTGCAAGAAGGAGGGGCTAAATTCACACTCAGGTGCCCTATTTACCCTCCTCCTTTACCCCCGTTCCAATCTTTGCTACCACTGCAAAGATGGTTAGGAAAAAGAGCCATAGGAATACCAAACTCCCACTCTGCTGACAGCACCATACTTCACACAGGGAGCAGGGAAGACAGTGAGCAAGCTGGAGGGTGGATGTGACAGGGCTGGTGTAAAGGTGCCATTTGGGCTGCAGTGGGGACACAGCTGGGTGTGCTGACACACAGTGAATCCAGCTGGTAAAATCTCAGTACTCGCCTAAAAAAACAATGGCAATTCAGAGACAGGATCTTTTGTGGGAGCTGGATCAAGACCATGCTTTTTGTAAGTGTACACTGAAGCTTTTAAAAATAGTAACAGATAATGTTTTAAGAGCATAAATAAGTAATGGGGTGGCTCAGTTAACAGAAACACTATCATTATAAATGGTAGGAGAACAAATTAAGGCACTTAGTTTTGCTCCAAATTAAACCATGGCTTTTCTTATGTGCATAAAATTAAATGTGTGCACAAGCTGCTGCTGAAAGAGTGGACATTGACGCTTAAATCAATTCACATACTGTATTTTCAGGTGCAGTTCAGTACAACTGAACCACTGCACAGGATTTCATGGACTCCGTTAGCCTGTCAGCAAGGGATCAGAGAGTCATCTGTGTAAATTGCTGTAAGGCAGTGGTAGTGGCAGTCAGGCCCTAAGAATGCAACTGAGATTTAAATGCTATCTGTGATAATAATGTCCGTGGATTTGTGTGGGCTGTCTGGAAGGGAGGAGAAGCCCAGGATAATAGGAGATTTTTTTCATCTTTGCATGATCTACTCAATCATTTCTCAAGCCTCATGTTTATTGAAGTGCAGGTCAAAATGAAGCAAATATTTAAAAGCACAAAATATGACTCACTGGGGTAAGAAGGCAATAGAGGCTTATTTTATTATACCCCTCTGTAAAATAAAAGCAAATTTAAGAACAACTGAGAGCATTATTAGGCAATGACTGAGATAATGATATATAGCATCCTCTCAGCTCTTGATTTTGTGCCAGTGTGCTGTGTGCTTCAGCTTGAAGGCAGAAGAAGTACTTTTCATTCACCCCTCCTACACTGTGTGGGACTGTCAAATGACAGCCTTTGAAAGTAATCATTATTATGACATAACAAATGGGGGATTTGGGGGAAAAAAAGGAAAGCAGCCATTAACAACTTATTCAAGTTGATATTTCTGCTGTTTTCACTTATGTGTTGCCTTCACTATGACAAATATAAAAATTATTGAAATAAAAAAATTATATAAAATGCAAGTTTTAGACCAAACAATATGTTTTTGACTGCATTCTTTCCCTACATTCTGAAAAATTGAAATCAAGAGGTGTAAATGTCTAGGATGAAAAAGCACAGCTTTTTACACTTTCTATAACTCTGATTATCAAATGCCCACATTTAATAAATATACCCTTTATTTAATGGCAGGCTGGATTTTTAAAAAAAATAGTTTAAGTTTAGTTTGAAATCAGCCAATGGAAACTGTCTTGTTTTATTAGGAAAAAAGTGAAGGTTTTTTGCTTAAAAGAAATTTTGCAACAATCAGTTTTTGTTAAAAATATAAAAGCTTTTTGTATTTTTCATGCAACTCAGGAACGACGAGAAGATCTAAGATCCCTTGCAACATGCATGTAATATACCCTCACATTAAAAAAATTGCTTTAAACTTAAGTTTTTGGGTCTTACAAAATGTTTCCTGGAAAATCCTGACTTGGTGTACAGACATGTTAGGCCATTTCGACCAGTTTTTGAAGCTCATTTGAAGTAGTCAGTGGGTAGAATAAATTGCTATTTACCATGAGAAAGAGGGTAAGAATTTATCTCCCAGTGGAGATTTGCCTATAAATGTCCCATTTTACTGTTGGGCTTCCCAAGTTTTTTCCATAACTAAAGACAGTGTTTCACAATTCGTATTCAGTAGAGCCCTTGACTCTAAGTTTTAAATACTTGCTTAACAGCTGCTAACAACACTGGAACCCAAATGTATGTGCAAGTACTTTCTTGCAGAGGGTTGCACCTTGTCACCTGTTCTGAAACTTTGCAGAACAAAGACTCAAATCACAGTTAATGGCAGAAATTTTGCTTACACTCTCCTCAGCACTTAAACTGTTATTTTATCTCACCTCAAGTGCACATACATATATGTTGATAATAAAATATTAGAGCACATCCAATATGGACATGATGATGTAGCTCCCAAATTCCCATGACCCCAACAACACGTCCCTGATTAAAGGACTTTACATCACCTGAGCTGTGGGCAAAGTGTCTTTATTCTCACACAAGTCCATCTCAGCCAAGTGTAGGACTCTGTAGGCGCTTTTTAGCACACTCAACTCTGTTTAATGCAGTTCTGCAGCTCCATTTTTCTGGAAGGGTGTCTCAGAGCGATGTCCATCATGCATCCAGAAGGAGGTCAGTGCATCACATATGCTGTGTCCTCTTTGTCTGCCTAACAGGGTGCAGTGGCTGCACCAACCCCTCAGAAGATCCCCACTGAGCACCAGAAGCGGCTACTCAGAGCCTCCACTGCCTGAAGTCCTTCATCCCTGGTGTCTCTGATTTAGATCAACAGTGGCAAAAGTAGCTTAAGCAACCCTGTAAACTTCAGAGTTCCTCTGGGTTTAACCTTTCTCTGAGCCTCCTTGCTATGTATGTGAGGTTTTGGCTGTACTGGATCAATACAGCTAAGCTGGAAATCTGCACAGCTTCTAAAACTGATAATTTTCTGGATGATTTTCTGAGGAAAATGACAACCCATAGGAAATAGAATAAAATTTGTGATCCTGGTATATCGGTGTGATTTTCTAACCTAACATTTTTGTACTTACCCTTTTAACTACTTCAGAAAAATTATCACAGGGTCAGATTTGAAAAATATATTCAGATACACTTTTCTCTTTACCTGCACTGCAAGTACTGGATTAACTTTAAAACATGCCTATCTTCCTCTAACTTTGCCCTGAAGGAATTTCAATTTACCTATAGTTCTATTTTAGGATTAACTTCAGCTTTACTGAAAAATTATTTCCTCTATCAAAACAGAAATTTTTAAACAAAATTATGCATCCTCCACCTGTTGTGGAGGTGGACAGAGATTTAATTCTGGATGGTAAGGAGTGAGTTCTGTAATTTAACATTATGTTTAATTTACATAACAATGGAGTAGGACCTCGGATTCCCCGCTGCTTGACAAAGAACAAAAAGAGTGTTTTCTTCTGCTTCAAAGACCTTATAGTTCAAGGTAAGAATGTCATCTCCTATCCTGCTCAGAAGATGACCAGAAACTGGGACAGGTCTTTAATTTTGTGTCCTGAGAGAAGAGCATTAGCAGTAAACAGTTTTGAAACAGTTTAAACCATGGATTAAAACCAAGGCAAGGCTACTGGAGAGTAAATTCAACCCTCTGGCCTGATGAATTTTCCTATTTAAGGTAACACTTAAATTTCTATTTATAGAATATAATGAAACTTCACACAAACAAGGCATCTCCATAATAGCACCTCCATTCCTGAGAAACCCTTACGTGTCCTGATAGTACTGCATGAACTTTATCTCTCTGTTAACCTTGTTAAAAACTTCCACTGATTTATTCATTCATTAATTCATTCTTTCCTCTGTTTTCTTTTAAGAGATAATTCTCTGTGTGACAAGTGGTGACAGACTGAGAGGCACAAAGACTGGAGTCTTCCCTTATCCTCTGTAAGAGGCACGATGAAATGAGTAGATGTCTTTCCACTGCTGAGCCTTTGTGCCTCATGTCAGATCTATGAAGTTAAGAACTCAAGGTCAGAGGGTCTGTTTCCATGTAGGCAGATGTAATTCCATTGATTTCATATCAGCCACACTTGCATTTTGGTTCTGAGAATACCCCAGTAACTCTGATTAGATGAAATGGCAATTGAGATGTGGACAGCCATCTTCAGGAAGCTGACTCGATGTTACTCATTTTATGAAGGCAATTGAACTCAAAATAAGAACTTCCAGGCATCTTGAGATTATCCTATGTGTTTGAAATAGCAAGTAGGAAATCAAAGAGAGGCTGAAAATCTCTGCCAGAGACATTGCCTGCCAGGCAGAGCTGAGGGTCCATCACTCTGCAGGAGAAGAGGAGCTGGGAGCCGAAACTCTCAGCAAGGCAGGTGGAGCCTGTACTGACACCATCCAGGGCTGTCCCACTTTGCCGGAGCCAGGAGTGCAGAGCAGGCCTGTAAAAGCAACCAGCATCAGGCACAGACCAGCGCTCATCCAGCAAATCTGCAGTGATGGGACAAGTCCAAGGTGAAGCCAGCAAGTCAATGCAGAAGCTCAGAATCTTTTCTGGGGAGGAGGGGGAAATGAAAAAAATAGGCAAATAAAGCAGTGTTGAAACATGCAGTCATGATAAATTCCTCTTGGATTTGCTAAGTTTTGGTCAACGTGAAAACAGCAATAATGCTAGAAATGTCAAAGCAGTTCATTTTTATGTTTTCTGAAATATCTTTACATGCACTTCCCAAATTCATTAATTTCAGACACTAAATAGAAGCAAAGACACAACAGCTGGCTTGGCAATGTTATTAAGGTAAAAGCAATCCCTTTCTACTCACTGAGAAGTCACACAGTCTGATGGATGAACGTCCCTTCTTTCTTTCACATTTGCAGTATCCTGGCTGCCACGTTTTAAGGCATTCCAAGCTACTGTCAGACACAATGGAATGTGTGCTGAATGTGTGCTGAACCAATGGCAACGTGCAGCCTTCTGATGGAAGAATGACACATGTGGATTATGCCTGGGTATGAGCTCAGGCACTTGTATCCTGCCCACCTACACGCTCCCTGCTCTGCTGTGGCGTGTTTCAACCAGGCCTCCAGTGTATTTTGCTATAGCCAGGAATACTATGTGAATATCCATGTGAACTGCCTGGTGCCACCTGGCATTGTGGCTACACAGTGGCCTAGTGCTACATATCCTCTTTTGTTTCTGAGTATGGGTTGTTTCCAGAGGAGAGACAGTGAGATGTTCCCATATCTTGTTCCTCCCATCTTTCCAGATTCATGCTGGCTGTTCTGGATTCCTGCTCACCTCACAAGGGTGGCCTTTTGCCTTCAACAGGCTTCAACCCATTTGAAAGTCCCTCAGAAAAGTGCCCATGGAGGCAGAGGTCCACTTCATTCATTTTACAGCTCCATCAGGGAATGTAATTCCTCGCACTCCCTTACCAAGGCTGCATGAGAGTACTCCTTAGCTAAGGACAGCTTTGGCAGCATGTATTTCAGACACTCTGAAGCAGAATGCATTGAACATTCCAATGGGAGCTGTGAGAGGTAAGCAAGCTTGTTGACATCAGGCATGAACCACCCAGATACCTTCTCCTTCTCCTCACTCCTCTTATTTTGCTCTAGTCCCTCTGTTGCTTTTTAATCTGTCAAACATCCAAGAATGAATCATTCTACTCTAAATTTAATACTGAGGGGGTTTTCTGTTTGTTTTTAATTTGGTGAGGGGATTTTTTTCCATGTTTTGGTTTGGCAGTAAATGGAAAATGTAATTATTCTTATATCCTTAATCCTTATGGCTTTGTTGCACATATAGGATGGTGAATGAGCAGGGTAGTCAGAAGACAAAAAATTAAGAGTGTCAATTATTCGATAGGTTTTACATGCACTGTTCTTTTGGAAGGCAAGTTTTCCAGGATAGTGGATGAAATTTAGTTCAATTTAGTAAACTTGCTTTTGCTTGGATAATGAAATTCCTAGGTCAGAGGGAAGCAGAAAAAATCCATAACACTGGTTCTGAAATAGAAGATTGTAGGGCTAGAACATTTTTTATAATATATACTAAAGACTAGAAGGCCATAAGAAGTCATCAGGATCTCATATTCTTACCTTCCAGGGAGTTTGAGCAGAATTGTCCCTTCTTGTATTATTGGCATTTGAGGGGAAAACACAAAAAGGCCTCTGCTGATGTTAGATAAATGCTGTTATTTTTATTGACCAGACCTTCCTCCTATAAAGACACACTAATTTAGCTGAACAATCTCTATTTTTATGATTTCAGTGGGCAGGCATTAATGAAATTAACCTCTCCTAGTGGTGGAGTGAGGTTGCCCCATGAGCAGACTCCCACATCCTGGAATCCCTGTTTTCCAACAGGCAACATATCCCAGGACAGACAGACAATAAATCTACCAGACCCAACACAACTTTTCTGACTTATTCCTGCCTTTGCTGTCTTTAAAGCAGCCACCAGAGTTGGAGTCTCTGAGATACAAGCTATTGAACTAGGGTAGAGAAGAAAGCCCTGTGCCTGAGCATCTCAGGTTCCTCCTGTCCTTCCTTACTCACCCAAAGCACACATATCCTGCTACATCTGACGATGGCAGCAGGACCATCCTTTGTCAGTGAGACACAGTGCCAGCATAAAGGTGTGAGGTGCAGAGGCTGGCTAACAAGTAAAGGAAGAGGATTATCGAGAGCCCAGAATCTGATGTGTAGAATTAACACATCTGTTTCAATACATAGAGACCAATGGACGTTTTGCCTGGGTAAAGGCTGGGAGATAATCATAATTTAAATATGCAGCCCAGGTGCCTTAAGCAGCATGAGTCACAGACTGTGAATGAGCTAGACTTTGACCTTCAGAATTGCAGAATTCGGTTCAGGACTGTTAATAAATTTTTGTTGAAGGCTCATTCCTGTAACTTGCTGCACATACTGGTTCAAAAACTGAAGTGTTTAAGGGCCAGTTTAAATGTAAGCACAAGAGTAGTGCCAGTGCTGTCTGTGGGACTTTATCTGTCATCCACGCATGAGTGGTCTGCTGGAGCAGAGAGAAAATGTTCAGCTTCTTGTAAGATCAAGTGTTATGACAGTGTGTGGCTCCCAGTGAGTTGTAAGTTTAATCGCTCTGCAAAATATTTCTCTTCTGATACCAATTTCAGGACAGCTATTGATTTCACATCTTTCAAAAGCTTTTCCTCCTGCAATTATGACTGTACTTTCTTGTTCATCTGAACATAACATAAAATGGATATTGCCAGAACAAGAATAAGTAGATATAGGATATCCTCATTACTTTGTCAATTAATTCCCATGTATTATTACGTGGAAAGTGTATTCTATTATAAATATCTTATAATGCAATGACTTGCTAGTGTTTGATAAACCATGTGTTTTGGTTAAAAATTGATTTGTACACACAGGCAGGCTGCACACTGTCTAGTCTACAAGCAATTGTTCCTCAGGAAGTGAACACACTGTGATAATTTTTTCCTCAGTAATCACTTCCTTTTGAGATCTCTGGCACTCTAATCCCTTCCTTTATACATTTTATGGATTAAGTCTTCTTTTCCAGCATGACAGATTTTAAATAACTTAATGACTGTATTATAAATAGTCCATATTATAAATTGCCTATATTATAAATAATGATACGTAGTCCTTGTGAACACTGAGAATATAAATCAGATTGCTCTTGCTGTTTGCAGTATCACAAAAAAATCCACAATTGAATTACAGCCTTATGTTCGACCATGGACCATGAAATTAGTGGGTAATAGCAATGTACTGAAACTCCTACCCTTTAAAAAGGATCAGGACCAGGAATTATCAAAAACATGGTTTTATAAAACTGCTGTTCATGTGCAGCCTGAGTCATTCCTGTACCACATAGAAGAGAAACAGGTGAAAAGTTGAATTTACATTTGGTGGCAGCTGGTTATTAGCTACTGTAAAGATTCCACATATGGTCTTTAAACAGTAAATAACAACACAAAACTACCTACTGGGTAGTCTCTTATTATACTTCTTTCATTTTTTATGATGACTTTTATGAGTATGTTATTGACTGTTCCTGCTCTGCCATTTTGACAGGAAGTATCTGCAGAGAGGTGTGAGGTTCATTTAGAGGGTGTAAGTCTCAGATAACGCATGACCTCCAGGACAGTGCTCCAGACGTACACAAGGACAACCCCCCACAGGAATGTCCTCCTCATTGTATCTTGCACCTGACCCCTCACAGGGTCAGCCACAGCACCACTCTGCTGCACAACAGCCCAACAGCCAGCATGGAGCCGCGAGGCAGCCACTGATGCCAAAGCTGTAAGTCCAAAGGAATGGGAAGCTGGGGCCAACCACCTGCTGGGCAAGGCTGTCCAGCAGCCAGGTGTGAGGCATATGAAGCTTATGGGCCATCATGACTCATGAAACACAGTGTGCATTTTGTATTTCACTGCTGTGTATTAAGACAGAAGATCACGAGATCCTGGCCTGAGAGGAGCAGGACTTGTGTTCCCTTCTCCACTCTGTGATTTCAGCAGTGCAGCACCACACTTATGGAGGGAGCCCTTCACTGGTGGTGATGAAGACTCCAAATGGCTCCTTGCTAGGTTTAAGCACCTATCTGTTAGATACCAGGTTGAGAGTCCATGCTGAGGCCACTCTAAGTTCAGATACCTCCTTGCTTTACTCCTAGAAGGATTCCCTGGTAATGCCCTATCAGACACATGAATAAGAAACCAGCAGGGAACTATATGCAGCTTGCTTGTCTTTGATTAGCACATTCCACTAGAATCCATCACGGTCTTTATTAATCTTCCTCACCCTTTTGAACTTGGTTAATTTTCTTAATTTTTTGGCCTAATTTGGCCTAATTTACAGTACCTGAAGCCATTGTCATCTTTTTTTGTACACATAGTTGGCAGTATCTAATAAGTTGCCATGAAATCCCTTCCTCTTCTTATCTCTAGAACCTCTTTTAGTAACTTTAAACAAATACTATGCATCCCTAGAGCAGGTATGAGCTCTCTTTGTTGTTTTATTTTTTAGGTTACTGTTACTCCAAAGACTAATTTCGTAACTATTATTTTTCACACAATCTTACACCTAAAAGCAGTGTAGTTTGGTCTTTGCTTTAATCTGCTAACATGAACAAATCAAATATCAGTCCTAAACATCAATGGAAATAAAACATTTAAGTGCTCTTAAAATTTCTGCAAAACCTGCTGGTTGCATGGCTTCACCAAAACTGAGGCACACAGAAAATGCAAAATGAAAGAACTAGAGAAGGAAGACTAAATTTGATGAAACCATAAAATTCAGCATGCATAAATCTAAGCCAAATTCCAAAACACATCTGGAGAGGACAGAACTGAAATACAAATGTTAAAAATACCACTGTGGTATTTGATGCTTCTGTTGCTCTTTTTGTCTGTGTCTCTTAAAGCACTTTCTGAATGGTGATTCTTGATGCCTTGAACGGGAAATTTTCCTCCTATGTTAAGCCTGAGTAAACTGAGGCTCTGAGAAGTGATTTGTCCAAGTTCAAACACGCAGCGGCAGAGAGCAAAAGTAACTCTACCAGCTGAAACTCTCCACTGAGAGAGGGCTAGAAACTGGGGGTGGGGACAGGCAGGACAGCTGACCTGTACTGAGGAAATGGATATTCCATACTGTATGATGTTCTGCTCAGCAATAAAAGCTCAGGGAAAGGAGAAGGAAGTGGAATGTCTGTGCTTGTGGCATTAGTCTTCCTGAGGAACCATTAGAGGTGAAGCTCTGCTTTTGTGGACATGACTGGGCATCTGCCTGCTGATAGGAAATAGTGAATTAATTCTTGCTTTGCTTTGCTTTTGGGGGTAGCTTTCATTTTCCTATGAGACTTTTATCTCAATGCATGGGCCTCCTCACCTTTCTGGGATTATCTCCTCATCCTGCCCGAGAGGAGAGTGAGTGAGCAGCTGTGTGGGTGTTTGGCTGTTGGCCAGTGACAATCCACCACAAGTTCTCAGGTCTGCTCTGTGCATTCAGTGCTAGACTCCTGCTCCGAGAGGTAGGTTCAGCCAACCCCCAGTCAGCACCTGAGATTTCAGACTTTGAAAAAAACACATTTTCAAAGAAGTCTAAATTAAGAGAAGCCAACATTTTGCTAAATAAACAAACCACTGTCAAAAAACTTAGGTGAAGTTTATTGATCTCAATTAAGTATCTAATCAACCCATCAAACCCATCACACTCTAATCAACAGTACCATGACCTTAGGTCGAAGGTAGAGGTAGAAGGTTTCCAGAGAGGAACTTTAGCATAACCAAATATTCTCTGAACCAATCAGAGAGCATCATACAGTTATGATTTTTGCACGTGGAGCAAAGTGGTATTTATTTTATTATTTTCTTTAAAGTACAGATAAATAGTAATAAAAAAGGATCTATAATGAAGCAGTGTTATAGATGTAGTTTTTACCTGAAAAAACATAATAACATTGAGGTAAAAAACCAAAGTAGGCTGTCAGCCCTACTACTTTGTCAAGAGAAAGGCAGAATGAGTGTGTTTGACATTAACTGCTTCCTTAAAATTCATCTCATCCTTCCAAGACATGTGCATAATTCAGTTTTAGATTAGAATGTTAAAGAGACATCTTTAGCCTAATAAAAGCAAAACTGGTCCTCTTTGAAAGTGTCCCAATTTTATCACTATGATATGCTGTAACTGAAGAAGACTCAAAATATCATATTTATCTTATTTTCTTCATGTTATTAAGAGTAAATTTGGTTTAATTATTTTTCCTATGTAAATATATCTTTCAAAACCCAGTGTAGGGTTAATAGGTGGAACAAAGAAAATCAGTCAATTTCTTTCTCCCCATCAAGTTTTATTGCAACAATAAAATCCATAAATATGGCAGGAGGACTGTCAGATAGAGGCAAAATTGTATTTTAACTATTTTTGATTCACTGTGTTTCAGTCTGACAGTGCTTGAACTTGGTTACTATTCTTAGACAGAAATAGTTCTCATTTTATGACAAATTATATGAAAAAAACTTCTATTTAAAGAATTGCAGCACCTTTTAAACAAATGAGCTCATTATAAAACATTACATCACATATTACACTAAAGTTCAATGTATAAAATGGCTAATAAATTACAAAGGTAACAAAAGATAATTACAATGGTAACCTATGCCATTTAGGAACAGAACATCAGAATCATCAAGCGATATTTGAAGATCAGTTAGGAGTTTGTATCAATAGCTGAATACTTTTTATACATGTACATATAATTAAAGGAAATTTTACGAGGAAAAGAAGTAAACCCAGATAAATAAGTGTTTCCTTACTCTGTGTGACCTTTGACTTAGTGAAACAGTTGCTTTTTCCACAGATTTTCAAAAGTACTTTTGATACTTCTCTTGCCCTTCCATTTTGTCTGATACACGTTATCACACTGACTTGAAAATGGCTTGAACAAAGGTTTCTGCTGCGTTTTTTATCCCATGGTTTTTGTCCCCATCAAAGCAGAATACTCCTCCCAATTCCCTGGGGATCAAGAATACTTTCCAAATCCCAGTAACCACACTGTGACTGCACCCAGAAATGGCAGCAAGGTGGCAGGTCCTCCACACTGTGCATGGGGAAGAGTTTTCACTAGAGGAAGACCACGAAGACTTAGACATAGGAGCAGCTTTAAACTAACAAGAAAGAAATCCAGAAAGGAGACCTGTGGGCTAATCCCTTCTTGACAGTTAGGTCAGGTTCCTTATTGTGCACCTCTGAGAGGTCTTCCCTTTGGTTGGGATTTATAGCCACAAAGCCTTGTTCGACACATGGATCAGAGTGATTCCCCTGGGAGGAGGACTTTAAGCATGGCTTTTTAAAAAATCTGAACTTTGAACGTGAGAACCTAAGTCTGTTTGCAATTGTAGGATAGAGGGGAGGCCAACCTGCTTGGAATGAGAAATACCTTTGCCAAAATTGTAACTGGCCACAAGAAAGGACTTTGTCATTCCGCAATTGTATCTTTGGAAGCGGGAGAAACCTTACCAGAGCTACAGAAGAACTTCTCATTTCTGGTGCAAGAATAGCGAAGGATGACAATTCTGTAGTCATGCAATAATGAAAGAAATGACAATGGGGAAGGCGGAACAACCCATGTAGTATGTGACGAACTTTCTCAGGTGGCTGCATCACACGCCTGTGTAATTTAGATGTCTTTGGAGACATAGAGTAAGGCAAGTATGATTCCCCATCCACTTTTTCAAGTTTACTGTTAGTGAAGCTCCAGTGACTTTGACTGAAGAAAATGAGAGGATAATTGAGTTCAGGGTCCCTGCTTTGAAGACTTAACAATCTAATTTAGGACCAGGGCAAAAAACCAAAACAAAACCCAATTAGAGAGGAAAAGAAGACAAAGTCCCTCAGGTTATGCTCATGCCTTTACTGGATAGGCTACATGTCTTTAAATAGAAGCTCTAAATCACCAGTTTATGAACATCATGAAAAATCGGAAGAAAGAGATTTGCCTTTATTGTGTACCACTAGAACACAAATACCTAATTTTTGCATCAATACCGTAGCTGATTTTCTGTTCATGTATGATAAAATTACTAAGCTGATATTATTGGAGACATCTGCAAAAACATCTGTGATTGATGCTCCTTTTTTACAGAACTAAAGACCTTGTTATTGTATTTGTCTTCTGTAGATGACCGTGCACCACTTTCTCTCAGAGTCCAGATCGCTCCTCCTGCCCCCACAGAAAAGTACGTGTGAGATCTCATGTACCCCATGCCTTAGCAGCTGCCACTGATGATTATGTCTCTAATGGCACTGTGGCTTTCCACTATTTGTACTGCTCTACTGAGCTGCACTTGGAAATGGATATTAACATAAAACCTCTTCATTAATATGCATTTTCCCTTTAATCTCACATTATGTACTGGCTAAAGTAAAACCTCGTGCATTGCACAGGCAGTATAGAAGTTGCAAGGATAAAAATAATTCAGTTTCTGTCTTTTAGAGCTTGTTTGTTTGCTTGTAATCACAGGCAAATGTTTTCCTTCTAAGATTCAATTCTCCCACTTTAGCTCAAAGCCTTTACAATTTAATTCCTGGATATGATACTAAAGTTTAATCTTTGAGGATGTTGAAATGTATTTACTGCAAAATGTTATGGGCATAATGCAGGAAACGTATCCTGAAACAACAGACAGCTGCTGGAGTTTTGTGATTTCAGTTGTGTTTGGCTTTAATGTCAATAGAGTAAGCTTGCTTTGCTTTGCTTTGTTTTCTTCCTTTCTTCAATGGCAACATTCCAGCACTTCAAAGTCAATATATTTCTTGCTGTAAACCTTACCATGTATCAGGTTCATCTTCTGGAAGACAAGCAAGAGAGGGTCAAAGGTAAAAATTGTTGTAGTAAAAGACATTTCCCATCATCCTTTGTATCATACACATGAATGCTTTTTCCCCAGCTGAAGCTGTTGATATAGTTTATCCAGAGCTTTGCTCACTCTACAATATTTCTTACAGTAATGAAAAAGGAATCTGCTGAACCAAAGGAAAAAATGAATCCTATCAAATTGTTGGCATTTCACTAGCAGATTTTTCAGCCAGTTGAGTGCTAGTGCTCTGGTGTATACTCATTGAAAGTCATTTCTCTTTGCATCTGGTATTTTTCCCCACAGAATACATTTCATAGTATTCATTCTTTCTTTCTCTCTCTCTCTCTCTCTCTCCAAATCAGGGGCTTCAAATTGCTGATAGAGCTTAGGCAAGGGGGAAGAGCAGGAAAAGAAACAGGGTTAACATTGATTTGAATGTTTTTAGTTTAAACCTAGACTTTACTATTTAAATATACTTAGAGACAAAATATTCCAATGTTCAATTATTTATTTCTGAGATTAGGGCAGCTCTGAACTTGTTCTATGCCCTTTTTATAGCATGATGCTGTCAAGTTCCAAAGATAGGAATTTATTTATCCCAGGACATACAGAAGCTTCAGACTGATCACTGTCTTTCCATTAATATTGGATAAGACCTAGATTCTTGCTAGCTCAAATGGGACACTTGTTTTTTTGGTTGTTTTTTTTTTTTGTCAGCTCTGAAAAATGCAGATGGGAAGAGTGAAATACCTGCAGAGAGTAGTTCTACCTATGTGAGATAGGAACTAGGAACCCGACCATCTCCAAAGGTTTTGCTTGTTATGTCCCTCTCCTGAGGCTGTACAACCAAATAAAGTGAGAGGACAAGATCCAGGTAATCCTTTGGTGCTAGAAATGAAAAATACATTAACTGGAGGCACTTAAATTCTGAAGATCAATCCAAAGATATCTACCTAGCCACATTAGGCACCTGAAACTTTCCTTGAGACAAAAGGGGGCATTTATAAGACCAAATTCTGATCTATACTTTTGTCATTAATAGGATGAATGAACACTTTTGGAAAACGTTTCTTTTCATTCTCACTTATATTTATAAGATAGGTGAGATGAATCACCTGTCACAGATAGGCTTATGTAATTGATTAAAAAGACAGTGTAGGATGACCAGCAATCAATATCAGTATATCAATACATTGATTTATGTTGTAGACACCCAAAATGTAAGGCAAGATAAATCCTGCCTAAGGTGTCTAGAATCCAGCCTAGCACATGTCTAACACAATCACTACCTTTCCAGAGTGATTGACCCATGTATGCCTTTCCCACTGACACCAACACTGGATTCTGCACCTGGGATAAAGTAACACCAGGAACAAGTAGAAAGTGAGAGAGGAGTGGCTGGAGACCAGCCCTGAGGACAGGGATCTGGGGTTGCAAGATGGTAGCAGGTTCAATATGAGTCAGACAAGTGCCCTGGCATCCAGGAGGGAAAACTGTGTCCTGAGGTGTGTCAAACAGGTAGACCTGGTGCATAGGGATGTGGTTTAGCGGTGGATTTGTCAGTGCTGGGTTTACAGTTGGATTTGATGATTTTAAAGGTCTTTTCCTACCTTAAATGATTACATGATTCTAAACAGCATAACCACCAGTCAAATCCCACTGTATTCAGTGTTGGTGCAGTCTCCCCTTGAGTACTGAATGCAGTTCTGGGTCACACAATTTAAGAAGGATGTGAAGGTCCTTGAATGTGTCCAGAGGAGAGAAACAAAGCTGGTGAAAGGGCTGAAAGGCATGTCCTGTAGGGAGCAGCTAAGAACTCTGGGTTTGTCTAGTCTGGAAAAAAAATTGGTTGAGGGGCAACCCCAGCCTGCTCTGCAGCTTCCTGAGGAGGGGATGTGGAGAGGGAGGGGCTGAGCTCTTCTCCCTGGTATCCAGTAATAGGATACATGGGAATGGTTCAAAGCTGTGCCAGAGGAGGTTTAGACACGACATTTAGAAACATTACTTTACTGAGAGGGTAGTCAGACACTGGAACAGGCTTCCTAGAGAGGTGGTTGGTGCCCCAAGCCTGTCAGTGATTAATCGGCATTTGGACAATGCCCTTAACAACATGCTTTAACTTGTGGTCAGCCCTGAAGTGGTCGGGCAGCTGGACTGGATGATCATTGCAGGTCCCTTTCAACTGGAATATTCTAATCTATTCTATTCTATTCTATTCTATTCTATTCTATTCTATTCTATTCTATTCTATTCTATTCTATTCTATGTGGAGTCCATGAATTTGGCAACCTTTCATGAAAGTCTTCCAAAGATGTCAGTTTCGTAATTTGCTGTCAGCCCAGACTTTTCATGGAGACAGCCCCTTAATGGTGCTGACCTTTGGCCACTTCCTTGCGCATTTAGTACCCAGCAGCATCAAACCTGTTCAAGGTCTCAAGTACTTCATATAGGTCTAGAACATGCAATGAAAAATGTTACTGCTGCTCAGTTGAACAAGAGACTGCATATAATTGAATGAAGAATTATTCAAAACACATTTAAAATGTAACTGAAGCTCTATATAAGGGGTCTTTATTTCAATGCATTTAAATTGTCAAAGAAACATAACACCAAAGTGAAAATCAGGAATGATAGCTGTTATTCTGTTTCACGCCATTCAAGGATTCGAGCTCATTAAAATCAACCTACCAGAATTTTGGTTGAACTGATGAGGTTTGAAATACTCTCAGATTTCTAAAGTGAAGTATCATCAGAAAATCACAATAATGACGTAAGTATTCCTCCATATCTGGAAACTCTGAAGGAAAGTACTTTACTGATGATAATCTGAACGAGACTGAATCCTTCTGCCTCTGCTTCGGATTTTTAAAGCTGGATACTAATTAATAAAATTAAATCCTAGATAAAGAAAGTGTTTCAAACAAAAGACTACTAGCACTTTTCAAATTTCTGTTGAAAAGCATTGCTGTAATGGTTTCTGCTTCTGTTTTTTAAAGAGCGGTGTACAATTTTCAAGGTCCCGGAAGCTCAAGGTGATCTGAAACGGGCAATGACAATTGCTCGGAAGGATTCATTTCTGAAATGTACTGCGTACAGTTCTAGTGCCCTCAGCATAAGAACGACATGGAACTATTGGAGCAAGTCCAGAGGACAGTCACAAAGTTGATAAGAGACCCGGAGCACCTCGCGTTTGAAGACTGACTGAGGAATTTGGGGCTGTTCTGCCTGGAGAAGAGGAGGTTGTATGGAGAGCTCATAGCAACCTTCCAGTACCTGAAGAGGGCCTATACGGAAGCAGGAGAGGGACTCTTCATCAAAAACTGTAGTGACAGGACAAGGAGTAATGGGTACAAAGTGAAAAGTGGGAAATATAGGTTAGATATTAGGACAAAATTCTTTACTGTGAATGTGCTGAGACAGTGGAACAGGTTGTTCAGGAAGGTTGCGGATGCCCCAACCCTGGCAGCATCCAAGGCCAATCTGGAAAGGCCTTGACTGACCCAGTTGAGTGGGAGGTGTCTCTGCACAATGCAGGGGGCGTTTGGACTGAATGATCCTTAAAGTCCTTTCCAACCTCTAACATCCTTATGATTCTCTGAAATCCTTCTAAAGTGACATATGTATCATCCAGACTTTGTTTACACCTGTAAATTCCATAAAAATCCAATTACTTCCCTAGTAGAAGATTGAACTGTCTCATGTATTAAAGCAGACCCAAAAATCCAGCAATGGCTGATGACCCAGAAATATATGAAAGCAGGCATCAGCCTCTTCACACCTGGGCTGTCTTGTTCTGCAGTCAGTAAGACTTGCACTCTCAGCTCCCTGCAGGTTCAGGCTGTCCTTGTTTCAGCAGGAGGAGGTGTGGCCAAGAACCTACTTTTATTCAATACCTCCTCATGTCATTGCCAGGGGTGGGAGAAAAGGAAGGTCTTGCTTCTGGAAGGAAGGGTTTTGGTTCTGTTTGAATTAAGGGAAGCCATCCACTATTGCTTCATTGTCCGAGGCTTGGTGAGCATTTTGCATATAAATCACGCTCTCTTTTGTACACTTTTGTCATTAACATTGTTGCTATTACTGTTCATTTTCTTATCTCATGGCTGTTTCCAGTAAATTGTTTTTAACCCATGATCTTTGCCTTTTGTGCCTTCAGTTGGAGGGGGAAAGGGAGTGAGTGGCAGCACAGGTTCACTAAATTGGGGAGAACCGTTCCTGAACTACTGCACAAGCCAAAAAGCAACTTCAGACTCACCCACAGCACAGTTCATGTGCCACTCAGGACAGGTCAAATGCAGCCAGATACAGCTGGCACCTTGTCAGGGATGAACGTGATCACAGGCTGAGCTGAATTCACTATGGTCCAACAGTCTGGAAGATATCCACACTTTGCTTTTTTGGACTGCATTTGTCCATCCTGTAACAGATGCTTCCTTGGAGAGGTTTGAAGCTGAGGCAGTCAGAAACCCAGCAGTGCATCCACAGATCCTTTTCCAGTAGCCTGAATGCAATCCCATTTGAATTCTGCCTGCAAACTCCCACAGCTCTCCAGATGGCTGTGCCAGGGCCCTTCCAGGAGACACGAGTCTTTTTTGTCTGCCTGACATTGTCATTGCAGGTGGGCGGAAGGGCTTGATGGAGGTTACAGGGAGTTGGATATAGTAAATTGGCTCAGGATTAAACTTTAACCAGAGCTCACATGACATTGTCTCCAGTTGGACAATGCCACAACCTGAGCTAAAAACCCTCTGAGAGGTAAGCTGTGTCACTAAACGTCTAAGGTGGCTTTGAGCCCACACTCAATGAACAAGGGAGCTGAAAACATGGGGCAGGGTGTGCTTAATCCCATGCCAAGCCAGTTTCCTCTGCTGCAAGAACAGTATAGTCTCCTTCCGGGTCACTTGAAAACCAGCACACTGACATTTGTGAGGACCTGAAGACTGTTTCTAATCTGAGAGCCTTTATACATGGTGATTTCTGTCTCCACTGAAGTTCACAAAAACATTCTTGGCTTCAACAGTGCTAAAGTTAAGCTTTTGCCACTTGTAAGACTAATGTGCTGTTCAGAATGATTTCTGAATATTATAGTGGCAAACTTCTGAAGTGTAATTATGACCTGCTCTGCAGCTGCAACAGTCAGTGCTTGGCAGTTCCTTCAGTAAGACCAGACTTTGCAGGAAGTCTAAGTCCTTCTTTCCAAATTGTCCCAAGTTGTGACTGCTCTGTCACACACAGAGAGACCTGAACTCACTTCGCCTGTGACAGTCCCATAATCAGAAGCACTAGGAGTGGGATAAAACACCCTTATTTTCTAATTGTGAGGCAGATAGGGTCAGGGTGTGGTATTAGTCTGGGCTGATCAGTCTTCCTCAGCACCAGACCATCAGACTGCCTCAGGCACAATGCTGGGCTAATAATGTACTGTGTGGACTTACTGCAAACACCTCAATAGCTCAGGGAGCCGTGTGCTGTCCCTCATTAGGCAATAGAGGCGTATTTCAGCACAGCGGCAATTCCTAATAAATCTACCATCTTCTCCTACATGACCAAAGCCTCCAGTAAGCTATTCTGAGATCTAGTTTTATCTTCTTTAGAGCTCAGAACAGAAAACCTGTCCTGCAGAGCATGGTTGCAACCTTTTTGTTTGGCTTATTTTCTCGACATTTAAGGCTCCTCTGTTGTTATCCCTGTGCTACTGTCCACGTTCAGTGCAGAATTTCAATCAAGATGGAGGTCAGAAGACAGCAGGGGAGCAAAAGCCAGCCTTGCAAGCAAAATAGAGTTTTCAGCTGGAGGCAGACATGTTGAGAGTGTCCCTGGTTTCAAACATCATTCACAAGGTGTAGGTGGACATCCCCAGCTTCCTTCCTGGTGAGATGCTGCAGCTCATCACACTAAAACGATCACTTGGGTCAGCAAAGAGCTGTTGGACAGAGATGAAATGTGCCACTGGCCACAGACCCAGCAGCTGGGAGAATTTTTCACTCTAAAATCTGTGCTGAAATTTAACACTTTGATTTAACCGGCTTTAGTTGCTCTGTTAAATCTGTGATGGCACCCTATAAACAGCTGAACAGATCTTTGTGCCTCCTGTTTCTCTTGCAAACATCTCTTCTGTTTGTTGATGTCCTTGTCTTAATTAACAGAGATTTGTCACAGTGGTAACTTCCTAGTCCATCTTCTCATTAACCACTCCAGCAAAACACCACAGCACCTAAGAGTTCCCTGCTGAACTGCAAATTATTGACAGTCCTTTATTTCAGCAATTACAGGCTCTTTTTTAAAAAGCATGAAAACTGGTCATAGCTGTTGTGGGGGATTCCCATACTCTTTGCAAAGGGTCCTTATACCTTTCCACCTCTAAAACCCTCCAGCTCCTGGGAAAGGCAGCTCACATCTCTGCATTTATGTGCCTTAAGTTGTCTCTGCG
Organism: Edolisoma coerulescens; assembly: GCA_013397115.1. NCBI lineage: Eukaryota > Metazoa > Chordata > Aves > Passeriformes > Campephagidae > Edolisoma > Edolisoma coerulescens. The sequence continues at coordinate 203,880 of VWZW01000499.1, forward strand.
TGTCAAAACCTAGGCTCTGAACTGCATTTATAGAGAATGCTTTGTGTCAAATTCACACACAGTCTACATCGAGAAAAGCGCTTTTTCTAGGCTTATTATGAAACAGAGGGTCTGCCTGGGGAAGCAAACTGTCAGTACATCTTGTGTGTCAGACACAGCAACGTGTGTGCCCACACACAGTCGAGGTACCCTGGGAACAGGTAGGGTGTGACCCAGTGGTCTCCGTGCCTCCCGTCTGCCTTTGCACTGGTGCCACCTGGCTGGCAGAGGACCATGAGTTGTTTCATAGTAAGGCCTTAAAACATCTGTTCCAATGGGAGATGTGGCTAACAGGCTTCACACGGTTATAGCTCACATAACTTAAAAACGTAGTATTGCTGCAGAGAGACATCTTGGGAAAATGCAGGGGAATTCAGGCCAGCAGTATGGTCTAATTAGCACCAGCTGATAAATTATAACACAGATGTAACCGAGGGCCCAGCAAGGAGCAATGGGAGGAAAAACTCTGTGCAGGGGCATCAGCTGGGAGTAAATAAACACTGACTCCTCCCGCTGCTGCCCCAGGGACCAGCTGCACAGGCCAGGATTGCACTTTTCCCTTCCTTGCCCCATCCACCATGGAGCCGGTAGTGGAGTCCATATGAGAAAGCACTGACATATACAGATGGATGAATGCCAGAGAGTAGTGGATTCAGGGACAACGGTTGCCAATTGCACACCTTACAGCTCTGGCCTTGGCTGTTGTCCCCACACAATCAATACATCTTGCATATAACTACTACTTCACTTCTGAAATCCTTATGGTCTACTGGAAATCACAATATTTTTCTTATATCCGTATTGACTTTCACATTTTCTCCTAGTTCTGCACCTGTTTCTTCAAACAGATTCCTGTTGCAGCTATTGCTGCTGCATTATCTGGATAGTATATGGGTGGATTTAACTCTAGATTCCTTCACTTCAGCAACCAAATTGCTGATGTCTCGGCTTTACTAGTGGAATTGAAGTGGGCTCCAAAGTATTTGCTTTCAAAGAGTTTTGTGTTTGTCTGCTCAGTTTTGAAATAGGCTGTTCCCAGCAGAGGAGAGAGCAGTGCTCTCTACTTCAGAAAGCTCCCGCAGAAGTTTGTGTTTAAAACTGAGTTTCCAGAAAGGTAATTTTCAAAACAATCACCAAGAGAGGAAAGATCCTTTTCTTTCTTGTAAAAAAAATTAAATTAAAACAAATCACAAATAGACTGCCCAGGTGGAGTCCAATAACCAGATTCTTCTTGAAAAAATTTCCAGTCCCTATTTACTGCTTACAAGAGGTTTATGTTGTTTCAGTGTTTGTCTCTACAAGAAATAAAACCTGATAAACAAAAAAGATGCAAATTAGATTAAAGATGATCCCAGTGGGAATGTCTAATTTAAATGACATATTCACAGATATGAGATACACAAGTTTAACAGGATCAGTCAACAACATTTTTGACAATAAATTGAGCACATAGCTGTCTCAGCAGCGAGGACCTGTGGCAACATCAACATCATGCACAAAGAATGTAAATTCAGACCCGTCAATGCAGCACTTGGCTACAGAAGAGAGAGAAATGTGAAAGGTGCCATGGGTAGGTAGCAGTGAGTGGATCAGAGGGGCTCAAATTGTTAATGCATTTCAATATTCCATGTCATTTTTCTGTGTTTTCATGTTGCCTGGAACTTCATTAACTATCAGTCCAAAGCTCTCCAAGGTGGCCGCTAAAATCAGCCTGAGCTTTGCAGAAATCTAGTTTAAAGCCCCTAAATAAAATCATGGCAGCTGTTTTGGCAACCCCATTCTTTGGAGCCATGACTAGGCTAGATGGGATGACACCAGGGGTATGAGATTGAAAAGGACCAAGTGCCACATCCTGCCCTTGGGTCACACCAACCCCAGGCAATGCTGCAGGCTAGGGGCAGAGTGGCTGGGAAGCTGCCCAGCAGAAAAGGACCTGGAGTGCTGGTCAACAGCAGCTGAACATGAACCAGCTGTGCCCAGGTGGCCAAGAAGGTGGCCAATGGCATCCTGGCCTGTATCAGCAATAGTGTGGCCAGCAGGACCACAGCAGTGATTGTCCCTCTGTGCTCATCACTGGTAAGGCCACACCTCAAATCCTATGTCCAGTTCTGCACCCCTCACTATAAGAAGGACACTGAGGTGCTGGAGTGTGTTCAGAGAAAGGCAGCCAAGCTGGGGAAGGGTCTGGAGAGCAAGGCTGTTGAGGACCAGCTGAGGGAGCTGGGGTTGTTTAGCCTGGAGAAGAGGAGGCTTGGGGGGACCTTATCACCCTACAACTTCCTGAAAGGAGGGTGTAGCCAGGTGGGGGTCAGTCTCTTCTCCCTGGCAACCAGTGACAGGATGACAGAACATAGTGTTAAGCTGTCCCAGGGGAGGTTTAGGTTGGACATTAGAAAGAATTTCTTCACAGAAAGGGTGATTAGATATTGGAATGGGCTGCCCAGGGAGCTGGTAGAGGTGTTTAAGGAAAGACTGGATGTGGCACTTAGTGCCATGGTTTACTTGACATGGTGGTGTTCAGTCACAGGTTGGACTTGATGTCTCAAAGGTCTTTTCCAACCTAACTGATTCTGTGATTCGATGACTTGAAATACATCCTCAGAAGGTGCAGCTTCCTTGCCACTCTGATGAAAATATGCATCCAGTTTATAATCCTGGTAGTGGCTATACTGGAAAGTGTGGAGAAGGAAAATGCCCGTTTCACATGCAGAGGGGGCAAGCATCAGGTTTTTGTAGCTGGAAGGGATGCACAGGTGAGGAGGAGGCACCTGGGCAGACATTAAAACTTGACACTTGCCATCCCGAGGATTAGAAAGCTATTGGTCTGTGAGTGAGATTACCTGTCAAGCATGGATACCACATCTGGTATTTGCATGAGAAAACTCAGGCTGTCTGCTCAAGTTAACAGATAAAAATCTGTGTAACTGAAAACAGAATTATTTGGTGAGGTGACTATCTGGAGGGGAAGAAAAATCCTGAAAAATCCAGAGACCAAAAGTTATCAGAACTGAGAAAAAGTGGGGCATTAAGTGTGAGCCTATGAGCAGCTCAGTGTCTCTGAGCTCCAGAGGATAAACTCTGATACCAGAGGGACACCACACTGCTCTTCAGGATCTTTCTATACTGGTCCAACAGACAACTTCACACTGGTAGAAAAGACATCAACTAACTACGGTCAGCTGTCACTCCACAGGACAGGGGGACACTGCACCTCACGAAGAGTTGTGTCTGTGCACTCCTGAGTGAAAGTTGTGGAGTGCTGGCTGCTGGCTGCTGGCCCCACAAATTTGGGAATTCATATGTTTAGGAACCCAGATTCTGGAGAAGGGCCAGGACCAGGAAGTGGGAAGAGAAGCAATATGTTTTTACTAAGTCCTTAAGAAGTGTAAGACCATAACAAGTTAGATCTTATCCCTTCCCTTTTTTCTTTAAAACACAGAATTTCAGAAACAAGCTCACCACTGTAGCTGACTAGAGGCCTGGTTCTTCCTAACTCTTCCATTATCTTCCCAGTCATAAGCAAACATAACAACTTTGGCTCAACAAACGTGTCAGCTACAGGCTTCAGAGTATTTGATCAATACCACAACATGCTTACTCTGTTTGCATGCAACAACATCTGCTATTCCTCCCTGCTGGAGACTGAATACTTGGTTAAATCCTAGACTGAGCTTGTTGCCCTCCTAGCACCATTGAAGTTTATTTTTAGGTTTTTTAATTGAAATCTGTCATTAATTCATTTTTTAGTGATTAAAGAGGATAATTAAAATGGACGATTGAAGCACATGTAGAAAAATAAGCTGCAATAACTACACAGGAACAGAGGAAAAACACATTGGCCAAGGCAGTACAGCAGTTTTATTTTGTTACCTGCAGCACTAGTTAAAAGGCAAGGGAACTATCATATGTTCTGCATTATAATTGGAACTATAGTTCTTGAAAGCACTGATTATGCTATGTTTCTATAGTGCCAAACCCTTGGCAAGCTGGAATGCTGGAAGCATCATTCCCTGCAGCAAGTACTTTCTTTGTGGTATTATCTTTCAGGAAACTGAGTTCCTTACTTAATTTTACTGTGTTAATAGATATGGATTAATTTTGGAAAAAAAAGCAGACAGAGAAAATGAATTAGAAAATCAAAACCTCACCTCATTTTGGAGATAATAATGAAATTGATGCAAATCACTGTCTTATCATAATCAGCTTTTTTCTAATAAGTACTGAAGGTGAGTACTTGAACACTAACACTGCACTCAAGCTCTCCACTTTATTTTTTCTCCTTATGAACCTACATGTTCTCATACTCCTGGCTATATGCCCAACTGAAACAGGAAGAAGGAGAGTTCCCAATGTACTAATTAAATTTTTCTTCCAGGAGAAAAAACCTCTGAATTTAGGGTTCCCTCCTCCAAATGAAACAGTTCTAGAAGTCATATATCTCATTTCTCAAGCATGCTTATTACTCACTAAGCTCTAGTGTAGGGGAAATCTGGATAAGGTAGGAATGAGACAGGGTTTGTGTACCTCACACTGCATCAGGATCATACTCACAGTTTTGAAAGACAGTGAGAAGGCAAAAGCCCAGGCCCTCTTCTGCAGAATCAGTTCCTGTTTGTGCACGAAATGACAACACTGTAGTCCCACTCTGATTCATGAAAAAAACCCAAAATAACAAAATTGAGGTCAGAAGGGAGTTTGAACTGTAAATCACAGGGTGTAATTCATCTGGCAAAACACAGATATCTACACCTGAGTTTCTCTATTTAGCTACTTTTTTTAAGTGATGAGAGAAACAGATACTAAGACATGACCTTTCTTAAAAGTAGATGTCTAAAGGAAATCGAATTACTTCTGCCTGTAATTTCCAGGTTTTCTCTGCTTGTTGTAAAAACCACTGGCTTGACAAACTCAGGTATTGGCTAAGATGGGATGAATCTAACCTGGTATCACAGAGGCATTTGTTCTTCTTCCCTGAGATAAGTGTCACAGGAAATGGAGAAGAAACGCTACCAATATATACTTTCCCTGGCATTTGCTACTGACTGCTTGAGGTATCCTAATCCTTATGTATCCATGAAAAAAAAAAATTCTCATCTGCTGGGTATGGATCATGAGAATAATCAACCTCATGAAAATTATCACAGTGATCTCCTTTTTAGTGCATTCAGAGAAGGCTGTGTAAATCCTAGCACTCCCTGGGGTCTGACATCAGCTCCATGTGCGGTGTAATTGCTTCCAGATAACCCAGCTCATCACCTGGGAGTGTAATGTAATTTAAATGATGTACGTCTTTTCTTTTGCTCTCACGATGAGTTAGCCATATTGATCTTCCCAAAGGGGACACTTCAGTGGGTATGTATCATGAGTTGTGATGTCACTGATAACTCTTCTAATTGTACAGCCTGAAACAGATTGATAAAATACTGGATTTATAGATGTTATTGCTTTTTGCCTGGCTCTTACATCTATAATTTCCATCTGGTGTGCAGAAAGGAAATTTGTTTTCTTCTAAATACGTCAGGCTGCTAAATGTATGTTGCTTATGATCTCGAGACACATTTAACAACAGTAAAATGAACAATGTGGCACCAACCCACTTCTGTGAGAGCAGCCTGACAAAAAGGCTTTGTTCTACTGAAACTGATTTGGGTTCTTTAGGGAGAGAGACTTTTGCATTTGGCTTCACTAGTTTGCGCTGGTTTGCCCTGTATATTTGCACTGTTATATTGAGCATGGTTATCACCCCATGAAAAGCACCAGGTTTAAGTGCTGCAGGATGATAATTTTGAGAACTGCTATGGTTTATGTATTAGAATGGAGGTCAGGGTGCAGGAGTGGAATTCAGATCTAGTGGAGATTTTAAATCTTGGCTCTCTTGAGGTCACTGTTGAAACTGGTTGGCTTCTGTAGGGCCAGAATTGTAGGCAGGGCTTTGCATTTGGTCCTCTATTGAGATGACACAACTGGGAGTAGAAACTGGGTTATAAAGCACTGCTCTGGGCTCCTGGGATAATTCACAGGGATTGAAAGAGGCCTTCCTCTAGGAGTCCTGTCTTCCAATGGAGAAAGAGTGCTTTGAAGGCTGTCCTTAACATGCAAATCTCATTTTCCATAGAAGTCGGGAAACAGTAATGCCAAAAACTCACAGAAAAAACAACAAGATGCTCTCATATATGCCTTGCAGTTATTATTTTTTCGTTTACATCTTGGAACTACAGAAAAGAGCACTCATTAACGCTTAATACTCTTTTTCATGTTCACTGAGTTACAGCAGAGCATCTCTGATACTGGAAAAACTATTAAGGTCATATTAGATCCAATTAGATATTAAAATTCACAGAATAAGTAGAAAACAGAATTGGACCACACAGAAAGTAAGGAGAAGTAGGGAACACTTGGTTATTTTTCATTATCAGGGTAGCTCAAAAGTCCTGGAGCTATAGTAGGGACATCTCCTTTCTTCCTCACTCTGGGGAGCTGAGATGAAAAGAAGGGAGGACAATGCTCTACTCTTACTCCTTCAGGACACACCTGGACCAGACAACACATCCCAGCCTGTCTGAACCAGAACCAAAGAGGGCATTTCACAGCACTTGATTTGCTCTTCAGCGGCTCTGCTTTGTAAAACTGACTCCTGGGTCAGAGTTGCTTCTTGCTCAGAGAGCACCAGAGTTTTTGCTGTATCAAATGTACATGTGTGGTAGGGCATGCCTGGGATAGTTTTCATCCCTTTCAGATCTCTGTCTTTTAATGATGCAGCTGGAACTGCTGCCCTGCCTTGTAGCCGTGTTACCTGAGCTGAAACATGCCATGGCACAGACAGAGAGTAGCTAGGGATTCAGAGAAAACAGCAGAAGGCTGCCATGGACATCTGATGTTATCAGTGCAAATAAACTTGCACCTCTAGCCTCCCTCCCTACCTGAAATAAGTTGCTAAAGCTACAGGTTAACTCCAGCAAAATATGAGCTAAAACTCCACATTTGCAGAAGAGAATATGAGTAGAACAAGACTGCGAGCATATTCCAGCAACTGGGCACCTAATTCCAGCCCTCTTGTTGTCACAAGTAATTCAGATGCATCAGTAGACTCCATCCTTTGGGTGGTTGGAACCCATTTGAAATTATATGCTTTCCATTCTTCCTCATCAGCCTTGCTGGACGGCTCTTTCAGGACTTCACTGTGTCAGCAAATAAAACCTTTCTTCCAATATCCAATTTTAATGCATTCCTTGGGCAGTCTATGTCTTTTGGGGCTTGCAACAGCATTTCCTTCAGATTAAATAACTCCACTTTCACTCTGATGTATTTAAAAAAATCAATTGCATCACCTCTCTATCACCTTTGTTTTGTTAAACTATCTGAGCATTAAATTTTCACACAAAATATACCCTCTACTCCTCTGATTGTCCAAACAGCTCTTCTCTGCATCTGCTTCAGGCTGAATTCCTCTTTCTTAAACCAGTCTACAAGGATTTCAAAGGTTAGATCTGCAAAGGGAATTGGGAACTTTCAGGTGCTTTATTCCACTAATGGAATTCATAGTGCTGAATTTGGTGTTAAAATGATTTTTGTGTTGGATGTGAAAGGCTGAATGCCTAAAAATGAGCACAGAAATAGTGGGATATATAGATGTACCAAGACAAAGTGTCAAAAGGGGAAATTCTGATATTTTATCCAAAAAGTAAGATTAAGATACCTACTTGTACTCTGAATATGTACAATTTTTGCTGTCTCATTCCTAGTTTAGTAAGAACTTGTGTTAATCTTGCTTTGAAAGAGTTTGAGGAAAAGCTCACTTTAGCTTTAATATCCCAGAGCACTGACTGAAAGCTTTGAAGAAATGGCCTGTTAGTGAACAACTTTGCTGACTGTGTGATTTAACTTTACAATTTTGCCAGCCACCTGGATTGTTTTGCTTGACCAGTGGAAAAAAACCCCACAAACACTTCTGTGGCACACTTCATTTTCAGTAGATCGTGAAAGAATCTGTTAACTGCAGGAGACTAAGACAGAAATCTAAATTTAATCAGTCAGAAGCTGCGTGAGATGAAATCCACCCAGCATAAGTCTTTGGCCATTAGGCCCCTAGTAAGACACCCATCATTGGTGGAGAAATCCCCTGGTTTATCAGAAGAAACTTTGCTGTCTGACACCTGCAGAAGTGTTGCTTTAATAGTCCTGCTGTGTATCTCACTGCTTTTGCATGCTATTAAAAACTGTGTTTAATTCCACTCTTCTTTATCACAAATTGAAGACGGACATAATGCTAAATTAAACATAGTAAAAAAAAAAAAAAAGGAAACAAAGTCTTCAAAATAAATCAGAATAGTGTACTGGCTGATATAACAATGGGTTTATGTTTAATTCCAGGAAGCTCCTGAAGGCACTTTTCCCATGTGTGCTTTATGAAAAAAGAAAAACCACCACACACAAGATGACTTGGAGACTAAATTAAATATTTGATCTTCTCCCATTCTGTTTCTTGAGAGGTCTGACCCACATGGTTGGTTAGTGTCCCCAGGAACTGGAAACCATCACGTCTCCAAATATTTTGCCAGACTGCAGAGGTATGAGTGTGTCCCCCTATTTCCTTCTCCAAATATTCTAGCAAAAAAAGCAGTGTTATTTAGCTTCAGATGTTGCAGAGGGTTTGATGAAAAAGAGAAAGCTCCTTAACTACTTTGTAATTCTGATTTGTCCTCACTATTACTTGGCACCTTTAACCTTCTCTTTCTCTCAGGTACCATCAGATAGACAAGAGTGGTCTGTGGTGGAAAGCTCTCTAGTCTGCTGAGCTGTGATCTAGCTTGGCTCAGTCTGGACTCCAATACCAGTTATCCAGCTGAGGCAATGGATAAAAATATAGACAATTTCTTGATAGAACAAGGGGTAATGGTTTTAAACAGAAAGAGTGTAGATTTAGATTTGACATAAGAAAGAAATTATTTATGATGAGGCTGGTGAGATACTCTAAAACAGGTTTCCCAGAAAAGTTGTGGTTGCCCCAGCACTGGAAGTGTTCAAGCCAGGTTGGATGGGGCTTTGAGCAACCTAATCTAGTGAAAGACGTCCCTGCTCATGGCAGAGAGTTTGGACTAGATCTTTAAAGGTTCCTTCCAATATTCTATAAACATTTAATTTTTAAATTCCCATTTTCCATTTAAATGTAGTCATTGCATGAATACACTCCTATCACAATGATGGCACCCTATTTCACAAAATATTTGAACTTTTTACTAAATAAAAACCCTTTGGAGAACAGTAGGAACTCATAATTCACTTTAATTCTTATCACAAAATGATTGCCATTTTATATTTCCATTCAAAATTGAATTTTTTCCAGGTTCATCACAAATATGGCTCCATGTTCTTCTCGTGAACAAATATTTCTGTACAGTCTATACCAGATGAGACCTCATTTGGAATAATGCCAGGGTATTTGTCTGGGTTGGTTTCTAGTCTGATGGAAATTAGCTGAATTTACATATTTCATTTAAGTATAAAGGGCTACCCACAAAAAACATCTTAGAGAACTCATCAGAGTTCAACTGCCTCTCTAAAATGCACAAAATGCTCAGTGTTCTGAATACAGAAAGTATAAGAAACAGATAAATGTGTTCTCTCTCCTTTTCCTGAGATACCAAGACACGTCACTATTTGGAGCACTGCAACAGGTTCCATTATCAGCCAGGACTGTCATGTTGTAACCCACATTTCATTTTATTCATCTCTGAGCAACAAGAGCACAGGGCTGCTGCAGGGAACAGAAAACAAAATCCCCCACCTTTCCCCTCTGGCACATGCTCGTCAGTTTAGAGCTCACATCCAACATAGATCAAAACTCACTGTTTATTGCTTGTCCCCAGGAACAAATGCACAAACAGGGTGTATGTGGACTAACCCTTTCAAGGCTTTCTCACACATCTATCAAAATTAGATCAGGATGATGAGAAGTAAAACAAACCTTAAAAACACCTTCCCCTCACCCCTCACTTCCTCCTCATCTCTACATCCTCCCCTGAAGTGTTGCAGGGAGGCAGGGAAAAGGGGTTATGGTCAGTTCATCATACATCTCAGTTGCTGCTTCCTCCTTAGGGAATGTGGTCCTTCCCCTGCTCAAGCATGGGGTCCCTCTCACGGGAGACAGTCCTCCAGGAACGTGTCCAAAGTGAGTCCTTCCCATGGGCTGCAGTTCTTCATGAGCTGCTCCAGTGTGGGTCCCTTCACAGGTGTATTGGTTTGGCACAGCCTGGTTTTAGGTAGCAGGGGAGCCACAAAGATGGCTCCTGTGAGGAAGCTGCTGGAAGCTTCCCACCATGTCCAGCAGAGCCAATGGCTGATGGCTCTGAAGATGGACATGCTGCTGGACAAAAATGGGCCAATGAGAGAGGTTGGTAACGCCTCTGTGGTGACATATATAAGAAGAAAATCAAAGCAAAGTAATGAGATTTTGGATTCTAGTCAGAGAAGAGGAGGAGGTGAGAACATGTGAGGGAAACAACATGTCAACACCAAGGTCAGTGAAGAAGGAGGGGGAGGAGGTGCTCCAGGCACCAGAGCTGAGATTCCCCTGCAGGCCGTGGTGAAGACCATGGTGAATCAGGTTGTCCCCCTGCAGCCCAGGGGTCCACAGGGGATGCAGAGATCCACCTGCAGCCCGTGAGGGAGGTGCTCATGACGGGGCAGGTGGGTGCCTGGAGGAGGCTGTGATCCAGTGGAAGACCCAGTGGAGAGAGAGGGCCCTTGCTTCCAGGCTGGAGCAGCCTGTCCTTGGAGGGCTGCACCCCGTGGAAAGAGAAAGTCATGGTGTAGCAGTTTTGGGAGGACTGTGTGCCCGTGGGAGGGGCTCACGCTGTAGCAGGTGCAGTGTGGCTGCTGCTCGTGAGAGTGAACCCACGCCGGGGAAGTTCACAGAGACCGGTCTCCCGTGGGAGGGACCGCACGGCCTCACAGGGGAAGGACTCCTCCCCCGGAGCAGCAGAAGGAAATCTCAGTGATGAACTGACCAAAACTCCCATTCCCTGTCTCCCTGCGCTGTCGGTGGGAAGGAGGGAGGAGCTGGGGGAGGAAGGTGTTCTAAGGGCTTATTTTACTTCTCCTTATCCTCCTCTGATTCTGTTAGTAATAAATTCACTTCGCAACTTAAGTTGAGCCTGTTTTGCCCTTGAGGTGTTTCTCCCAGTCCTTATCTCACTCATGAAGTCGTCGTTAATGTTTTTTCTCCTTTTCCCTCCTCTGCCCAGCTGTGGCAGGGGAGGGCGAGCAAGTGGCTCTCATGGGTTCCTGGCATTGGGCCAGTGTCAAACCATGACAACAGAGTGCAGTTCCTCAGGAACAGACTGCAACAGTGGGGTCACAAGTCCTGCCAGCAAACCCGCACTAGAGTAGGATCCTCTCTCCATGGGTCCACAGGTCCTTGCCAGGAGCCTGCTCCAGCATGGGCTTCCCTTGGGGTTATAGCCTTCTTTTGGTCATCCACCTGCTCCAGCATGGCACTCTTCCATGGGCTGGGGCTGCAGGTTGGATATCTGCTCCTGTGGGGAAGATGTTTTAAGATTTGGTTTACTTCTCATTACCCTGCTCTGATTTTGATTGCTAACAAATTCAATTAATTTCCGTAAGTTCCCTGTTTTGCCCGTAATTGTACTTGGTAAGAGATCTCTCCTGATCCTTATCTCAACTCATGAGACTTTTGTTATATTTTCTCTCCCCTGACCAGTTTTGGAGGAAAGTGAGACAGCAACTTTGGTGGATGCCTGGCATCCAGCCAGGGTCAACCCACCACATAGGGCAAGGGAGGAATTGGTCATGCTATGAGATCCAGAGGTTTCTTGGAAATCTCCCTGCAGAAATATAAGAAGCACAGTTTAACTAAAACCATTATTGTAACTATTCATCTCAGCTGTTTTTTAAGGAATGCGTCTGTAGACTAGTACTTTCTATTAAGAACCAAAGTCTCAGTTCATATGCAAGTAACGTTCTGCCATTAAATCTGATTTTTTGTTGTTGTTGTTTGTTTCTTCTTAATTGCTAACAGCAGCGTGACTTAGATGTTCTGTTTCTCTTCCAGAATGAGACCGGCTACAGTTAGCCGTAACTTTTAAAAGCAGGGAACAGCCAGCAAGCATATTTACACTGGAGACCACTGTTAGCAGAAAGGCAGACTCAGAACATGATTTGTTTTAAGGAACAGAAAGGTCTATCGTTTTACAAAAGTGGCAAGTTCCCTCTCTTACATCAAGTTAGTAATTTTAGAAATAATTTTAGGAGCTTATAGTTCATGAAAATCCTGGAGGAAGGAAGAAATTTAATAAAAAAAAACGCAGTAGCATCACTATGAAGTGGTAAAAAGAGGTGTTAAAAATTGCCTAGCAACATAGTGTTTTAAAGTATATTCATAGAACACATGTAGCAAGAATATTCAGTGCAAAAGAAGACTCTTTTTTCTTAACAAGTGCTTCTGCATGGCTCTTCTGATGCACAGTATCACTTTTGTTGGGGGTATAGCTATGTAAAGTTCCAGCTGTGTATAGGTCTGTGCATAGCAGTTTCAGGAATTCAAAAGTTTAGCAGAATTTTAGGAAAGGAAAGCAGCCTCAGTACAGTATTTCTGGCAAAGTTATGAATTAATTACTTTACATACATTCCAAATAATTCTTTAATATTTCCTCCAACTAACTCCTGCAGAGCAAATTGCTGAACTCCTTTTGCAGTGATGGTATTCTGCAAAGGCAGAATGTAACTAAAGCAAGAAAATTTGTATGGAAAGGAAACAGCTGATAAAAGACCAATAGACATCACTGGGAAAAAACAAAATACAGACAGGCTTTTGGCCACACCACTTTTCTTCACGTCTGAAATCTGAAAGAATTTCAGCTCTTTAAACTTTTACTCCCTATTGTATTATAGAAAGAAACAAAGTAGATTAAAATGCATGGTAAAAGAGAAAACATGAGTCCCACCACACCACCTTGAGACTGAGATAAAAACACTGTGTACCATTCTATGTACCACTGATCATTTTTGAAAGGCTGTGATGACTGTCACAAGCATTAAGAGAACTGGGAGAAAGTAAACTCCACTATGCTCTTGAAGAAGGGCAAGAAGGGACAGTTTGGGAACTCCTGGCTGGCCAGCCTCACTTCAGCCCCTTGGAAGATGATGGAGCAAATAATTCTGAAAGCCACTTCCAAACATATAAAGTACGAGAAGATGACTGGGAGAAGTCAGCATGGATTTGCAAAAGGAGAATGACAGTTGATAAATTTCATATGTTCTGGGATGAGAAAACTGGCTTGGAGTATACACAGCAAATGGTAAGTGTTGTTTACCTTGATTTTAGTAAGGTTTTTGATGCAGTTTCTCACCACATCCTCGTTGAAAAGCTGACTAAGTGGAATTACGTGGACAGAAAGGTGGGCTGAAAATTGAGCTGCTGGGCTCAAAGGGTTGTGACCATCTGCACAACATCCAGCTGGAGCTCAGTCGCTTGTGGAGGATTCCAAGGGTTGATACTACCTCCAGTACCTATTAACAAATTCTTTAATGACCTGGAATAATGGGACAAAGGGCACCCTTCGTAAGTTTACAAAGGATGCAAAACTGAGAGCAGTGGGGAATACACCAGAGGGATGTGCTGCCCTTCAGAGAGACCTTAATATTCTGGGGAAATGGGCCAACAGGAATCTCATCAAGTTCAGCAAAAAGAAATTCCAAGTTCCTGACCCTGCAAGGGGAACAATAAGCCTGTACACCAGTACACACTGGTTACTGAACCACTGGAGAGCAACTTTGCAGAAAAGGATAAGAACTTCTTACTGAAGAAGTGGCCAGTAACGTGACCTTCAGCGGTCTTGTTCACATGCTCGGGAGAGGCATATGTTTACATACACACTGAATCAAGTCTTCTGGTGGCAACAAATTGGGTGGAAAGGCTTTTTAAACCCATCAGCTACAACCATACAGATGACAGTATTAACTATGCAGTCCTTCCATCTCCCTTCCCACCTCATGTATATTTCACACCATACAGTCTCCCTAGCGTTTCGTTGGGTCCCTTCCTTGTTTTTCCTTTGCTTCATGTTGTAATTATTTGCCTGCTATCATTCTGTAATACCATTAGCATTATGCACTACAATGCAGTTGCAGAATATTGATGGCACTCTGAGTCGACCCAGCAATTACTGTGGAAAGGCCCAGAAAGACTACTGTACATTATAAAAGCATTAAAGTGTGAGCACTATGCGATAATGATGGAATTATCCTTATTTACTTCCTGCCGCTTTCTGAATGTCATACACAAATTGAATACTAGATAATCATATTCCTGCCTGGTCATTTTCCATGTCTAGGCTCTATGTGATGTCATAAACAACTGTATCCTTTTACTCCAGCAGTTGCATGGGCTGTATTAACAAAAGCTTGCATAGAGAATTAAACATATTAATATAGCAGAATAATTTCCTGTTTTCTTTCTTTCTTTCTTCACTTTTTGATGAGCTATATTTTTATTCAAACTCTAAATCATGAATTGGAAGAGAATCCAAATTCCCACTCAGTGGGATCATTGTTAGACCAGACTCTTTTTTGATTTTTTTGATAATTCATGATGAAGTAGTTGAAGTCAATAGAATATGAATTGCCTAGCACAGTGTATATATTCACGGCACACTGAAGAACATGAGAACAGAAGAAATGCCTGTCTGGTCAGACTATGGGTTTATCCAGCTCCTTGTTCTCTCTCCACTGAGAGACAACAGGAGATACTGTTTCAGCAGGACAGACAAGCAGCCCTTTTCTGCTGTTCCCTCTCCTTGTACTCCTCACAACCCCAGCTGGTGTGGTAGAAATGATGTATTAGAAAGTGTACTACTTTCTAAAGATTAGAAAGTATATGGCTTCTGCCTTTAATATCACTTTATGGACCTATTTTGCATGAGTTGTCTAATACTTTCCTCAAGCTGCTGCTATCATCTGCGTCCACAAACTCTTGTGCTGGTAATTGCAGAAGCTCGCTACCCTCCTGAGAGAGTTACTTTCTCTCAGATGTTTTAAATCAAGCTCCTATTGGTTTAAAAACTTGTCTGTAATTCAGAGTTTGGACAGTTTCATGAATAATAGCTCTAAATGATCTCGTGCACTGGTTTCATGGCTTTACAAGCCTTAGTCATATTCCATCCAGATTTCTCATCTCCACAGACTAAGGGATCAAGATTTCCAGACCCCACCCCTGGCCTTTTTAGTCTCTTCTTGTAAGTTCTGTTCCTCTTGGTCTCTTCTCATAAGGCAGCTGTTCTATCCTCTTGATCTTTTAGTTGTTTCCACTGGATTTTTCTTGAGTTGAGCACAAGAAGTATATGGACTTCCCTTTACTTTTCAAGATGTGGCTGCACCAGTTTGTTCATAGCTGTGAGATGTTATTTTCTGTTTTGTCATCAGTGCTTCTCTTGATGAAGCCCAATACTTTACTGGCCTTCTGGCTGCTGCTGCACACTACTGTTTGTATGCAAGCCTGTGCTGAGACCATGCTTTAGACATTTCAACTGGGACCCATTCCCAGAAGTGAGACTCGGGCCTCTTTTGCTCTTCAGTATGATCTACCTCCAGTGCACATGGACCTGTCAAGCGCTGTCCATCATATCCACCGCATGGTCCCATCAGCACTTACAGCGTTGTCATATGGCTGATACTGGATATATGCAATTTGTAGGAGCTTTCTTAGATGGACTCCACCACAGAGTGCTGAAAAGGCAACTCAGCTTTTTAAATATTTTTGCCCAAGTTTGCTTTGCATGTGATGGACATGTAGATACAAAGCTATATGTGCTGTTCAGGTCATGGAGAGGGCTCAGGGAGTGCGCTGAGGCTTAGCTCAAATCTCCCTTTCTGGTTCAGTTTTGTAAGTTACAGACCAAAAGAAGCCCTTCTTGAAGTACAGGGTCCTATCAGTTTGAAGTGCATATACAAAGCTATTAAGAAGAAAAGTGACTGAGGGACACTGAGGGGACTGAGGGGCTGAATACAGCCCAGTGGAGTAGGTCAACTGACCTCAAGGATGTAGCACAAATAAGAAAGGTATTGACCACATAGCTGTAAATCCGGAATTCCTGAAATTAGAAAATGTCCATCTTTTTATTTTGTGCAAGTGTCACTGCAAGAACTTTTGAAACCAGAGCAACGCCCCTGTCAATCTCTACCCCTCAGAAAGGAGAACAGTAGAGTGAATATGTGCACGGGCTTTTATTACCTTGTACCACATGGGCTGAGCATCAATTGCTTCATTTGCTTTGTTTAGCAATTGTTAGTATTTACCTCGTTTGCTTGTGTTTGAATAGGCTGTCTGAGTATTTTGGCAGTGATTTATTTTTTCAGGCAGCTGCTCCTTTTGTGTTGAGGTTTTTAGTGATGTTTTTTTTTTCCCTGGCTGTGGTACTGTGGGTTGGATGCAGACCTGCCAACCTTGTACTATTCCCACTAAGAAAAAAATAATTGCTGGCTTGAGGGAGAAATTGAGGTAATTTCAACAGACCTCAAGCACATTATTATTTCTGCATTTATAGTTGTTAGTTTCCTTATTCTATTTACCATTCCAGCTGCTGGTTCCATTTTGCCTCTTTATTTTGATTTGTAAAGCTCAGTCAACTTTCAGGGATAGCAGCTCTTTATAATTTTTCACTCTTTAATTATTAATTAATTAGGTCACCATGATTTCTTTACAATATTCTTTACATTCTCTTCCTGATCTGTAAGTAGCATAATATGAGCTGTTCTTTCAACAGATTACTGGACATACGGTTCCTGATATGCATTGTTGAAAATGGGCACGTGTAGCTATTTTTACATCTCATTTCTCCAGAATTGGTGTGATAGGAGTGCTGAAGAGGTCATGATATGCTGAATGCTACCAGAATTATCTGAATTTTAGTTCACATTAATTTTATAATCTGGATTGTTGTTGCCTTCCAACATGGCTGTTATGAACCCGGCTAAAGCACAGCAAACTGAGGACTAATGAGAAAAGGCTTGGTTTCAGCACCACTGTTTATATATGGGTTGGCGAATTCTGTCCTTCTTGTCTGGTGGAAACCTTTTGACTATAATTGGTTCGAAGAGCTAAGCAGAGAAAGGGATGTAGTTGAAAAAAAAACTGAACAAAGATTTTTCCTTAGATTTAACAGACATTTACAGCTAAGGTATCCCTTGTGACCTTGCATCAATTAGGAACTGAAGAGCAGATCTAAGTTACAGATGTAGAAAGTGGTCACTTCCGTAGTAAAGAAGAAAGGAGAAAAAGCTAAATCTATGTTAGCCAGAAAGTTCTACTAAGACAATCCTTTCATATTTAAAAAATAAAATCACTCCACAGGTGGCTGCTGGCTCACTATTTCATATCCAGCCCTGTCAGGGTAAAGGACCCTAACAATTTTCTGTGATCACTTCCTACATTATTTTTTATGATTTGCAAACCAAAATCTTTCACTTAAGTGTTTAGAGAACACAACTAGACTACAGTTCTGTAAAACATTCCTGTCTCAAATCAAATGCTCTCAAGTTTTCTGACTGAACTTGGCCTTTCATTCCCAAATGCTTAAAGATTCAAACACCATCTATGCATGTGGATGGGATCTGCTCTTTCTCTGGAACAAGAAATCATTATTAGCTTTTTTCACATAGAATTGTAAAAAACCTTGAGATTGTTTAACTCAGTCTGAGTTCTGAAGAAGCAGAAAATGTTTGTTTGATCAACCAGAGATGAGAGTAATGTTCAGGTGATGGTGCAGTGAGTTCTCGTAAGACAAATCTAGTCATGAGCCTGAAGGGACTGGTTCATTTGCAAACATTTCAAATCAAACTGCAGCATTCAGTCTGCATACAAATCCCCATGGAATTTATATGACTTCTAAAGCCATTGTTTTGAGCAAGTGAAACAAAACCAGAGTGCACAGACTGGATAAAGTCTGGGAATATGTTTATCTATGCAATCTGTGATCTATATGCTTAGATGTGCCTGACAGTTCTGCAGTTCCACACAACCAGGGTTCAAGGCAATGATAGATGACACATGTCCCAAGTAGTAATAAATCCCACTCTCTTAAACTCATATTTGCTCTTACATCATATAATATCAGGCCAAGGTTAATTTGTCCACCAGAAAGTAGCTCCATGATGAGGCCACAAGGGCAGGTGCTTGTTTATAGTTGGGTCAGATGTGGCGTGTCCAGCCAAGGAAAGGAACACATGAATTTATGGTCATCCCATGTTAATGCAGGTTTCCTCCATATTCCATAACACAACTGTGTAAGATGATTTAGGGCTCGGGAGTATGCTTGCAGCCTGGGCTTTTCATAAAGTGTAGATACAGCAAGTATTGTATCTTTGTTAGGCAGAACTAGATGATGAATGGAAGGCCCTATTTTGTGCTATCAAATCTTTAATGGCTTCTAAGTCTATTACCATCAACTGTAGCTGTCAAATCAGTCGTTGAAACTCTCATGGTGTCACAAGCATAATAAATATTAACTGCTTTTTCAGAGCAATTTTGTTATGTTGTGCTCTTCAGCAACAGACCCTTCCTTAATATAGTAAGTAACGCATGGGCAGTATGGGTAGAAATGTTGTGGCACTTGATAAGGATTAATGTGTTTGTTTATTATGTTGGAAATTGTCTTCTCCTGAGCCCTTTTAATGTTCTTGTCCTGAAAAATCTTTTCAAGGTTCATCTGTAATGATGTAAAAGTTAGATCTCTGACTCTGAACATGTCACCCTAGATTCCCTGTGTACAAAGAAACAGGCAGTCAAGAGGGTGATGCTTAGTACATACCTTATAGCACAGCTTTGCACTGCTTCCATCACCACCCTAGGGAGGCAATGCCATACCAGGTGTTGCTGACTGCCTGATGTGCACATCCTTGTTGCCTTTCCATGAAAACTTACCACGGCCAGGTTTGGCCAGGCCTTTTCTAGGTCTCTCATGGTGCCCCATAAATAACGCTCTGAGGGGTGGGATTCAGCTCAAAGCAGCTAAAATAATCAGGGGGCTTGTTTTGCCATGTGAATGTGTTGTGTGACAGCACTGGGGTGCAGGATGGCTTAGTGACATCAGGGCATGAGGCCTGCCAGGTTGTGGGTCTGGGATGACCTCGGGTGCAGTATGACATGCTGCCTGTCCAGGCAGGATCACCCTGCTGAAAACACTCGGTCTTCACCCTCACTGGCCCTCAAAGGCAGGTATCCAACATAGATAGTGTGGATTTCAGGATCTGGGAGTGAAATGAGAGCTGACAGTGCAGATACCAATCCTGTGTCACCTCCATAGGTATCTGTTTCTCCATCAGCTGTAAAGACAGACCAGGAAAAGTACACAGACTTTGACTTGTGGTTTCATAAGCTAAAGCAGATTAATTTCCCCATAGACACCAGAGACACTGTTTGTCTCTTCTCCCCTTAGGTTCATTGTGTAGCGGTGCTAAACAGGAAGGGACCAAGTAGAGAGGAAATAGTGGGGACTGGCTCATGTCCGTGCTGCTGAGGAGGAACCATGTTACAACAAGCCTCTCTCTCATGGAGAGAAATGGCTTGAGCAGTTCAAATCAGCAACAGGAATTAAGCACCGTGGATGGTCAGTGTCTAAGCTCACCCTTTCACGTAACCCTCTTTTTAATGCAGCACTGTACGCCTGATCCAGGCAACAGGTTGGAGCATGCAGGACTGTAATTCTTACAAGACACAGTGGTGGAAAGAGCTTTCTCTGGAAACCCCTAGGGAGGAGGAGGTGATGCTTTCCTCCCAGAAGAGCCAGCTGGCTAGAGCACTCTCACGTACTGTGGAGGATACTTCTACTTCTGAAAGCTATCCAAATTCATGACTGCCAGAGCATACCATAACCACCAGTCGGTAGACTGGTCACAGGGGAATTTTATATAAAGGGCTTTTCAACCGGCTCTTGCAGGATAGATCTTTCCTGAGGCAAAACAGGCACATTAACTCTGTCTCTCACGTACTGTCAAGCTATTTTATAAAAATGTTCTCTCTGGCTGTTGTTGTCTGCTGTTATTAGATGTGCAGTGCAGGCATTGTCATCTTGATGGCAGCTTACCAGCTGTCTGAAAACTCCACCCCTAACTTTGCTTTGTAAAACATTGCTGTAGGTCCAGTTTGGTAGAAAATTCAGCTTTTTTTTCTGTCACCAAGGTGTAGCCCAAACAAAAATAATTTATCTAGCAAGGTATTAGCACACCCATGTCCATGACAAAGCTCTGCCATTCCTCCATGTCTAAAACGTGGGCTTTGATGCTTCTGACTCCAGTTGATACATTGATCAGAGCAGCATTTCAGACTGCTTCTGCCTCACCATCTGACTGTGCATGTTTCACCTTGATTGACCCTTTGTTCTGGGAATACACTTCTTTTGTGGGACTGTGCATATTGTTCCGCCCTTCCAACTGAGTTAGCACAATCTTGAATAGACAATATGTCTGTCAATCACAGCTGTCTCTGAGGACTGCTGTAAGTGGTGTTTCAGTGAAGCCGTTGGATGAGTATTCATGGTGATCTGTCCTCCAGCAAGGCCTGCCCATTTTCTCCTCTGCCTGGACAGTGATCTATATTTCATTTTAGGAGAAAGAAAAAGCAGGGATATGTCTTTGCAGGAGAGACTCCTGTGTTGTTACCCCCTGTGGAATAAAACGTATTCTCAAGTTGCTGAGTGAGGTCCACCCTTTTCTCTCTGTTCCCCTCCCCATGATCTTAAGCAATTCAGTGTGATTGATTTGGGGAGTCGAAGTCTGAGTCACCAGTTCTTTTCTCTGGTTGCAAGAAGAATCCATTTACCTAAAGCAGGGGTTTAGACTTAACAGTGGAAACCAGGCGCTTACAAGTTAGGTCTTACAGTGCCCTAAGTAGTTTTTTGTTCACAAAATTCTGATTTGTTACCCAGCATGCAACAAACCAATAATTATACATTCGAGAGAGACATTGATTACTTATTTCAGAGTTGGGCAAGCCTGGGTGCTCGGTGGTATTCCAAAAATCAAGCACAACAACTATCAAAAATTTTTACTATTTATTCATTTTAGCAAACAAAGGAATTAGTGTTCATTGGCTACAAGATATGTAGTTCTCTTATTAATTAGTATTCTATCTTCTATTGGTTAATGATTCTCTCACTTCTCGTGCTAGTCTGCATGCTCAGAATTTCTCTTCTTTTGAGTTGGTAGGTTTCTTGGGAGGTCAGCAATCGGCCTTGATGGAATTATCTTTTATCTAGTTCAGGACAACTGCTGAGAGGGCTTTGTTAGTTTCTTTCTTACCTTGGGAGTCCTGCCAAATGTCCTTGTGGTCCATAAATTCAGTATTCTTTGTGCCCCCTATCAGTGGGCATCCTTTTCCCCAAGCTTTTTTAGCCTTCCCCTAGGTCTGAGATAATTGTCAAGCCCTAAAACTTCCCAAGGCAATTCTATTGTCAAGTAATTTGTATTTCTAACACCTGGACATCACTTCAAGCTTGTTAGCAGGTCTCTGTTTCATGGATTAAATCTCTCTTCTTGTTGATTAGTATAAAAAGATAGAACATCAAACATTCTTTCATAAGAAAATTTTACATATTCTGCATTTTGTAACACTTTCCTTTTCCTCAGGGCTTGAATGACATATTTTCCTAGCAATTTCATTCATATTGTGACCAATTTTGAATCCACCAGTGCCAAAAAATAGAAAGATTCTGTATAAGTCATGTGTGATATAACCAGTTATGAAATACCATTGCTGGGCGCTCTCTTCTTACAAGAAGTAACTTGGAGTCCTGGCTCTTGAGCCAAATAATTTGCCAAGTTTGCTCCAGCTCTTCTTTTATCTGGTGAAGTGAGTACACTACTGTGCATCAGTGTCATGTAGCTATGGATATGGAAGAGAGCACAAGCCAGTCAGGGAACTGGGAAGCACCTCTGGTGGTAGTAGTGTGGCTGCACTGTGAATGCAAAGTTTCCCTCACCCTCAAATGTTTCAAGTGAACATACAAATGCTGTAAATACAGCATCTGAATGCTTTATGGGCCTTGAACTCCAATGTCAGGAGGAGTTGAGGATATAGGGTAATATAGTTGAAATCAGAACTTTCCTGAGCATTTACTGGTTTGCAAGTTTAGAAGCATAGAAATACAGTATATTCTAACTTGAGAAATTTTAAAATGCAAATTAGAGGAAAATAGAAATGCCACCAAAGAATGATTTGGGAACTAGTACACAGTCCACGGTACCTACTCCTTTTTAAGCACAACTTTTAAACAATTAAATAGACAACTAATTTAGGACCAGAACCTCTGTGTACTAATGGATATGTTTAAACAGCATACATCAAATTCTTCTTATATGTATCTAACCATATCAAAACCCTTTAAATAATGTCGTTTTATACTCTTTGTATAGACCTGGATTTTATAAGCAGAATTCAGGGTTAACCCACTGTTACTTTTGCTTTTTGAGGCAAGTGAATTTTATGGAGCCACGCAAAATCAACTCACATGAAGGCAGAAATGCATATGTGGTTTTCCTGGCCTATTTCACTTGCCCCTTTTGTCAAGGAATGCTAATGATTTAAATGAAAACTGTTTGTCACAAATTATTATGATATTTATATATATTTATATTTATATATATTTATTGTGATAAAATATTCTTTTCTTCTCATACAGATTATTACCAGTGAATGGTGTGAGTCGTATCACCATTCAGCACTTCCCTCTAGCAGGCTACATGACTCAACTGACAGCATAGGACCTGCCCAGTCTGTGAATACCACACCAGTGCCTCCTGATCTCAGCTACAAGAGTTAAACCAGATCCTGTCTTTGGTTACACTTTTGCACTTTTGGAATTTCATCATTGCCAGGATTGTGCTCTGGATGAACAGAAATGATACTGTAAAGACTGAATCTGTTCTCTCACAGATTTACATTTTTTAAAAAAGTAGTGGCTCAGCTCATGTGCTTAACCATGTAACTGATTCTCTGAAAACTTCATAATTGTAATCAAGGATATGCTATCCCACAGCCCTAGAAAGAGGTAAGTAAGGATTGTAAAGGTCAACTATTGGTCAATACAGGTTTCCAGATATAATACATACCAGGATAGCTTTATTGTCTCTCAGATGAAAAGAATTAACCCAGTAACCTCTAGATGGCTGACTTTTTAAAGCAAACCTCACTGGTCTGTCACAAAACTATTTATGTGAAAGACTGGAACATTTTATGCACAGAAAGTCCTGACAAAATTGATTGCTCACATTTTCATTCATGGAAAGGCTCATTATCTCCAGGATTTCTAAATAGTTTAACAAATCTGTGACTTTGTAGTTGCAGATATTAGTAATGTATAGATCTCAGCACTTTCCCCCTATTTATTTCAGAAGGGGCTCTATACTTGTGGATGGGAAGGGAATGAAAGGATTTATCTACTCTAGGCTGGATAGACCAGCTCCTCTAACTCTCACACTTTAACAGGTACATCTGCTAAAGAAACAAACAAACAAACAAAAACAAAAACAAAACAAAGAAAAAACCCCACCCCACCCCCCCCCAACCAAAAAAAAAGCCCCCCAAAAAAACTCCAACCTAAACCAATGAACAACTAAAATCAGAAAAAGTGAAAAGGATGGAAAATATTTAAAAGAAAAATTCTTGGGTTTGTGCATACTGGACAAAATGAAACATGTAGGACCGTCTTTTTAATAAACTATAACAGTTTTAAGCTTTTCTCTAATGCTGGGTCAATGGGAGTTTTTAAGACTCTGCCAGTAATATGCTGCATAAAGACAGAATAATCACAATCTTCTCCTGTGCTGGTTAGAGCCAAGTTCTGCCCATACACACATAAAGTTCAAGTCCTTTATACCTCTTTTCTAGAGGCTGCACTTACAATGAATCTGTATCTGGTGTCATTTTTCCTTGGATAAGTTATATTTCTTACGTCCCTGATGTTGTTATTTTCAGCCTTATTTTCAAATCTGAGATCTCTGTGTCCTACATCACCATCCTTACTGGTATACAATTGAAATACCTCCTTTGAACATGAGATCGAAGGTAAGAAATGTTCCTGTGATGGTCCCCTGTGATGTACAGGAATCATATAACATGCAAAAAAAGCAGGAAAAAACTCAAGGAAGCTCTTCAGAAGATTATATTTCCTTCTCTCATACACAGTGTGCTTCTTTTTTAATCCATGGAGACTGTGATTCAGGAATAATTTTTAAGGTATCTTTCACATAAAGTGCTTTATTCTACTGTCTTACCAAAACTTTCAGATGGTGAACCAAAAATAGCATTCCCAAATGGGAATCTGCTAGGCTAACTGATTGAACTGTCCACTGTGTGTTCATCTATGGGACGTCTAACATCTCTACTGGATGGATGGACCTGAGAGCATGAGAGGGTCGCATTGGTGAACTAGATTTGCCAATTCCTGACAAAGTGCTGTCATTCTCTTCAGGTAACTGCCATGTTGACCATCTACATTATAACAGTAATCAAACTTTCCATACCAGGTGGATCCTGGCAACTCCAATAAGTTCTGCTTCCGTTCCTACAGATTTACTAAAACCACAAACTTGGGCCACATTAAAACTGGACAGGTCTCTAGGCTACTAAAATGTGATTATCCAATTATTGATGTGGGCATGGTTCTTCCCCTGGAAAACACGATTCAGTACCAACACAAAAACTACTGTAGATGGCTTCTGGATTTAGAGAGGAAGGAAGTTGTTTTAATTTTTATGTAATACTTTAGTTGCATTTTCATTTAAATTCACATTTTAGAACTACAGTTAAAACCCAAATGCAGACAGGGTGGCAGATGCCAATGCTCTTTCCATCACAGCAAGACATGATATTATATTCTTTCTAGATTTACCTGCCCTTCCATTTGTCATTCAATGCTCCTGTTGCCATGGATGTCAAGGGAAGTTTTGCCATCTAATTCATCTGTGACATTTGGAAAGTGTCCAACAATGAACTGCCTAGAAAACTGTTTCGTACTAGGAAGCTATCATTTGTTCTTTCTTCCTTGTCTAAGAACTGTTTCTGTTGCTCTTCTCTCAGGATGAATGGGACAGGGTTTCAGGATTTGTGAGGAAGGAAATTATGCCTTTCGTAGAATAGCTCTTCTAAGAGATGTTTTATCTGTAGTAGGAGGGGGTTCATGTCTAATCTGAACTGTTTCAGTGTCATCCTACAATTTACAGTTGAAATGGTACTTCCTGTCTTCTTAAGCTTCAGTTCTTTAGTTTATTCATTACTGTCCCTGCTTCCTCATCATTTCCCAATGGGTTTGTCCTCAAGATGGGCATAATGAGTAAAAGTACTCCTTGAGTTCTATGTTGGGATCTGCTGTAATTAGTGGGTAGGAGGTGACCCTGTAACTTACAAACCGTAGTCATGTCAAAGGTTTATTTCAGAAAGGAAAGATGAAAAGAGTAAGGCAGACAGTGGCTGGAGTTCTGTTTTAGGCAATTTCGAAGCATGGAGAGAAAGCTTCCTCTGTACTGGGAAGTGAAAGAGGGTCAGAAGATGAGCTTGAGTGCTGAAAACCGTCAACATCAACATTGCTTAATTATTAACATGGTCCTCTATCTCTTTTGGACTGTTCAGATGAGTTGTCACCAATTCCAACGCCAGCAGAACAATCAGGCTTACTTCCCTTTCACCAGTACTGGTGTAAGTGAAACTCCTTCCATCATTGTAAAAGTACAGCAAATCCAATTACTTTTTTTTTTTCTTCTTACATGTTGAGAAGATCTTGGTTCTCCTGGATTACAGTTAGCTGAAATGAGAAATAACTGAGAATTCCTTAGTTTTAGTAAAAAATATCTTGATTTCTCTTCAACCGATCTCATCTTTAATTTAAGAAAGTTCTGCCTTCAGGTGATTTTTTTGTTTTGTTTTGTTGGTTGTATTTTTTGTTATTGGCATATTATGAGGCAGATGTGTGTATGCATCGACTTGCTCCATGTTCCATGCAGTATAGATTGATGTGTAGCAGGAAGCTTTCCTGCTTTCTGGTCATACTTGCATGAAAATTAGTCCTTAGAAGAACACATTTTTCTCCTTAAAATATTCCCCCATGTTTATAAATCATGTTCTTTGTAATCATCTATATTCATCTATATTCATCTACATCTGGAAAGATTAAATACAGAATATTCTTTTAAAGTCATAGTGGGAATTTTATTTGCCAAAATGTCCATCAGCAATGCTTACTAAATTTCTGATTAAAAAATAGTGTTGTCTGTAAAAAGGGATGGCTTTGAAATATTTCAGGTAAATTCTGTGGCATTTTGATAGATTTAGACATTTGTGATGTCCTAATTATGTATTTACTACAAATTTTCAGATTGCATTTAAGCTGATTAACCTAAATCAGCAGTACAGAATAATAGAGCCTTTCCTCTACAAATATAGCAGAATTAATAATAATTCTTTCCTTTTTCTTTTTTCAGCTAGTTCATCTTGATTAGAATTGCCTGTAGTAACAGGGAGTTCTTCATGTTCATTAAGTGCTGAAACCCCTTCTGATATGAAAGGAAACCTAATATAGTGAAGATTACTTACTGTGCAGGGTCTGTAAGAACATGTGGGACAGACACATGAATGTAAACTGCCTTCGAGCAAGCATGGGATGGCTTATGGTAATAAAAGTGAATTTAAGTCTTAGAGAAGGAGGATCTACATTGGTGTAAAGAGGAAAATATTTGTGTTCTTCCCTACTAAATACAGTTCACTATATTTAACACAGCCACCAGGCCTGATGTTCCCATGACTATCTAGCTTATGTAGGCATCTGATGGGAGAATGGGAACTCTTATGTCATCATTCATTTGATCTTTTCCAGATGTTACCATCAAGTTTGAAATGGTTTTGGACGTATGTGTCAAAAGGCTCGTTCCCCGAACACAATGGAACACACAGGAAGAGTGACGAGCAGAGGAGGCCCAGGAACCTAAACAGAGAAAATGAAACACCCTGATCTGGCTCATTCCAGGGCTGTCTCAAAGCATCAGCCGGATTTTCCAGAGATGACACCGATGAGTGAGTCAGTAGGAGACACTGCCTCGATCACCTTTATACACCGAGGGTGGTCACTGCCTGCAAGGGTCAGGGACACATTGTGGGGTGCAAGGGAAAATTGCCTTGGATTTGTACACACTTTTGTATGAGAGATACTTAGGGAAGAACAAGAGGTGGGGAAAGAAGGGGATCAACGTGATTTGGGGAGGTATCAGAGTGGTACAATAGAATGAATAAGGAAATAAAGGTGTAGGAAATTAAACATGTACAGGGGTTGCTGACTGGTACATTTGCCCTGCCACATGTACGAATTTTGTCTGATCATGACTATGTGTCCTGTTTTCTCACTTAACTCCATTTCTGACTATTTCTTCTAGCCAAGGTGGCTCCATGTGCATGTGTGTATGGAGGTTTGAGTGCCAGCAACTGGAAGAGGGACAAAAAGTCGCATGTGGGGGGGCCGCATGCCTGTGGTCAGCAGTGGGGGAGGACAGGGTGCACATTGTGTGGGTGAGAGTGTCAGTGTGTGTAGGCACTAGTGAACATCAAGGTACACTTGCCTGAGAGTACAAGAAGAATCTTGAAAGCCAAATACCAAAGCAATCAGAAGCGTACAGGTGAGTTAAAGCAGACTGGAAGAATCAGAGGCCCTTGCTTCTGGAGTCACTAGGGTCTGGATGTTGGCTGAGGGAAAAAAGATCAGGGCACTAGTGCTGTTTGTGGTGTGTGGGTTTTGTAGTTTCTGTCTCTGCTGATTTACGTGGCTTCCCGTGAATTTAAGCACATGTATTGTGTTCACATGCGCAGCCTTTCTTCTGGCAGGACACAGGGACATGGAGCTGCAGCAGCCTTGCCTCTATCAGGCTGCTGGGTTTGGCGGCTCCTAACACCCTAGAAGTGCTGGTTGTGTGCCTTGACCAGAGAGGGTCTAACTCACCATTTCACACTAAGTCATCTGTGAAACAAATGTCTGTGTGTGCTCAGAGAAATCCCTTTCTGGAAACCTGAATGAATGATCAGCAAGTGCATGGTGCTGCCTGCGTACTGGAGATAATTCCCTTTTGCTACCTCTCACATAACCTAAAGGAGAAGCTGCCTGAACTGTCTGAAACGTCCCACAATGTGCAAGCACAGCTCTTCCAAAATCAGCAGTGCACCTGCTTTGGCAGAGAGCAACTGGGGAGAGATGGCCACATCAGTAATCCGCGGGCTGGCCACAGAGGTTGTGTAATACGTTGTTTTCATCTCCAATGAACAGTACTTTTGAATTAAAGAAAAGTGAAGGCTTACAAAGGCTTCCAGGCTGAAGTGGCATTTCTACATGCACGAGAAGTTCCCACCCAGTGAGATGTATGTGTAGATTTTATGCAAAATGCCGTGAAAAGTTAACAAGGGCAGAGTATGTGCAGTCCCTGGGATCCCTTCCAGCATGTGTGCTTTATTATTTCCATAGGCCAAAACACATTAACTTTCTGATCTAAGCCTTACTGATTTTGCTTCAGGCTGTTAACTCTCAAGTCCCCTGAACATCAGAAAATTCTGGCCATTACATCACACAAATGGAACCCATTTATTTTTAAAAGTTTGGGGCTGGACGCTGGGCTCCCCCACAGCGAAATTGTGATTCTCCTCTAAAGGAGAGAGCTGAATCTGGTTTAAAATAAGTTAAATGGAAGTAGAAACTATTGCATAGGTTTCAATTTACAGAATTGTAAATTATAAGTCCTCATCTGTTTTCTATTAATTCCTTTTTTTCCCAGACACGTGACGAACCAATAATTATAGAATAATCATAAAAATTGTTGTCACCTGATTGCACAGAGACACTCCAACTACAGTCAGCAAGAAAAAACATTCTACTGTATAACTCATAAAAAATACCCTAGCTTGCAGGGGAAGGGGAAAGTGTTTTGCAATGGGATTTTTTGGGTTGTTCTTGGAAAAACACTCTATATTGTAAGTAAACAATTTATAACATGTATTTTCCTTCTTGAACACTAAAATCTGTCACATAATGGAAAATCTTGTAGGAAAATTAACTTGTATCCTCACCTTTCACTTTTAGTTTTTTCTCTTCTGCTTGACCTACTCACAGTCTCAGGATCTCTGTATGAATATATATAATTCTTAAAATCCTTTGACATTACAGGCCTGTTCTCTAAATTTTTTTTTTTTTTTTGCAGGAGTAACTCACGGGTCTGTCTAGACCATTGCTTCGCAAACAAAAACCTATTAAAAATAAACTACAAAAAAAAAATCTGGCATTTAAAATGTTCATTAGTTATAGAATAGTTAACAGAATAGGTAAGGGAAAAAATAAGGTTTGTCAGATGAGAATTTTGACAACACCAAGAAGAAAAAGGAAAATGAAGGAAACTAGGAAGGACATGTTATTACAGCACTCTATTGAGTGAATTTTGAAACAGGATATGCATAAACCATGTATTTAAAAACTGACTTTGCCTTGGATTTTTGTGTCGTTCTGACTGATCATGTTCTTCATTACCCAAGGTACAGCCATCTCCTTGTCTTACTCTGAAAAATTCCTCCTGTGTGTTAGAGGGATATTTTTTCAAGATATCAGGAAGTGTCCTATACAAGAAGAGTAGCCTATGCTCAAATGCCTTATATGTTTCTGGAAATTATTTGCTACCATACCATATTTGCTTACCTAGAAACTGTGCCCTTCCCTCTAGCTTAATTTCTTCCCTCCACGCTGTTCTCTGTTTTACTTTCAAACACAAAGGTCATGCCAAAAGGGTGTTCTTAAAATGACAATAATTTTGTTTTGTTGCTGGCAGAGGACTTGGCCATTTTTTTTTGCTTGCATCAGTATGTGGTACAAATACTACATGTGGCACTCTGTGTTTCTTCTACAGTTTCTTCAAGGCAACAGGACATGAATTCCATTTTCTGTCTTTTCTGACATTCTCTGTGTGATGCTGTCTGAGCAATTAAGCAGAGAAGCAAAGAAACAGAAAGCAGTCCTATAATTTGACTATGCAGATAGCTAGTGATATCACAAATCATGTGTTGTCCAGGTATTTTGACACCTAAGAAGTCTACTGCCTAAATTTTTGAGCAGGCTATTTCTGAAAGCTAATTGGTATACAAATGCATGTCATCCATATGATTTCATTAGGCTTGTCACAAGTAAATTGAGATAGAAAATACCTGTTTAGGTAAATGCATTTCGATTTAAACCTTATTTGCTGATGCCTATGGGAATTATGAAAGTGAAGGGCTACAAAGACATAATGAAAGGCAGGAAGTAATTGGTGGCATCAAAACAAAACCTTCTGGAACCTTCAAATTGGTTTCAGATGCATGTCCAGCTCTGCAAGTGTTTTATAACTCATTCTCAAGAGACAATGTCAAGCTTTTGTACTCACAGATAATGACATGACAGCCCATAACCTCTTCTTCTGAAATATTGTGTCCTTTCATTAAAAGAAACTCCTGAAAGTGGAGAAGAATATTGGAAGAGAGAAAAAATGGGAGGTGAAGAAAGATGTCATATGAAAGAGAATCAAATTTCTTTATTTGATTTTAGGAAGTGTCACACTTCATATTTCTGACTATTCTCTGTTCAGAGAGCTCAGTGCCATTTGTACCACTGGAAACATTTTTCTTTTAATAACAAAATTAAAAGCAGAAGAAAGCCAAAAATATATACTGGGGTAGATGTCTTTTATTTTCTTGACTGCTCTCTTTTCTAACTCTTCTTTCTAGTCCACTAAAGTTCAAAAACTACTGAATAAAGTGGGTGGTCAGCACGTGTTGTTTGCTTGTTTTCTTCCTTGAGCAAGTTGGGATTGGGAGTTAAACTACAGAGCTTTCTCTTCCTGTCTGCTCTGCAACTGGAGTTTCATCTAAGAAGAAATAGAAGGGAGACAAGCGTCGTGCCAGTAATAGTTCAGACGGATGTCAGCAGAATGTTTGTAGCCCATTGTGGCTTCTCGTTGTTTAATAAAAACATTTAGATCTTTATGTACAACAGACCTCCCAAGATGTGAGTGTTTCCTTTTCTAAATGTGCAATGCACCATGACTCTTTTGAGATGTCTGCATCTCTGGTAGTGCAGGGAGATGTGTGAATGTCTTTGAACACACTGGACAATAAGACATGATCAGTAGTCATAAATAAAAAGGACATTACGAAGGTTGTTGATGAAGCTGTGAGGATCTAATCTCTTCAGGCTCCTTCTGTAGTCCAGAGGAAGATTTCTCCCAGGGACAATTCAGAGTGGGAGCCCAACTCGTTATTCTGTGAGCAGCCTCCTGGAGCAGCCCCAGGCAATCACTAAAGGCCAAGTCAGAGAAGAGCTGCATCCTGTGGCTGCTTTTTCTTGTGGGACTGAGCTTGTTCATGTGTGGGCAGGTCCCCATCCCTCTGCTGCACTGAAAGGGACCATCAGAGAGCTGCATGTTATAATTTCCTCTGTCAGAAGAACTGTAATCTATTTATCACTTCTTCAAATATAACATAATTTGTTAATTTAAAACACAGTCTTTAAGAGGATTACATGTTAATTTTACTATATAATGCAGGAAATTTGAAAAATTAAATGTACTTTCAAACCTTTCTCCATAGCCTTGAGTTTTGAATGATGACTAGGATTTCATTCTAATTCCTTTTCTAGGACTAATCCTCTCATGTTTTGAATTATCAGTACCCACAAACCTTGTTTCTTCTTGCATGAAGGCTAAGTTCAAATTTAACACAGTTCTCTTTCCTTTTCCACATGAGACATGAAATTCTTAAATTTCCTTTATTCATTTTCAAACAGTTCAGGTTTGGGGGCTTTTCCCCTATGATTGTAGTAAATCAGAAGGAAGGCTGCATTTAACCAGAATACAGACTTGCTGTGATAGCAAGGATGACAGTTACAAATTATGAGCTGCATTTTGGCCATGTGTCTTAACTAGAAAAAGTTATGCCTGTTGAACTGTGAGCCTGACAGCTGCCTTGGCCTGAAGAGGTGAGAACCCCTCAACTTAGTAATGGGGCACTTCAGATTTTATTAGTTTTGCAGTGTTAGTGCTTGATTATGCCTGTTTCTGGCTGACTGATCTAAAGAAATCACCTTTTCCCTTGGTCTGCAACTGTCTCATCTCTTTGTTGGTAGCTCCTGCTGTCAGCTACTGTTTCCTCAGAGCCCTTCATGAAATCATTGCCATCAAAATGAGGACACTTCTCAAGTATGAGCTGTTTGAACTGCCCACCTCAATCGGACAGAAATGAGTCAGAGAGTCCTCATGTGCACAACAACGTTTCACCAGATCTGAGTGAGCAAAGGACTCCAGAGGGAAAGCAGCAGGGGTAATTTCTTCAGCCAGCAGAGAGGAAATGTGATTCTTGTCTCATTCTGTAGTTGTATACCAGCAAGCCCATGCAGGTACCTCCCAGAGCCCTAGGAGAAGACTACACTTAAGAAAGAAGAGTTTCAGTTTCCAGGTGGACACTGTTCTATCTTCAGAGGATGCTAGGCAAAGGTCTGGAGTTTCAGTGTGCCTTCAGGTCTAGATCTAAAACATGTATTTAGACGAAAAAGGCTTGAAAAGGCAGGATTTGTCAGCTGTGTCCACTTGCAGCAGTCCAGGCAGCAATAAGGCATGAGTTGCATGTTTCTTGTAAGCTGGCTAGAGCATCTAGCAAATCTAGTAGTGCTATTATTTGGCTTGAGGTGGTTTTTGGGTTTTTTTAAAGTTTGCCTGTAAAGGAATAAGCCAAATAGCTCTCTTGCCCTGTAGAAATGTGGCTGACATTTCTCAGTTTCAAGCAAGCTGGATTCACTTAGCCTCATTACTGGAGTCTCTGTAATTTACAGGGTGTGACTTGGAGTGTATTTAGGCTTGTGGGTCAAGTTATGTCACACAGGGAAGAACATGTCGAAAGTGCTATTAAAGAGACTTAATTTTCTGGTTAGCCACACTCCCCGACTAAAGAAAATCCAACCAACAACTTCCCCTAGTCTCTATTCACAGAAAACC
This sequence comes from Edolisoma coerulescens, assembly GCA_013397115.1. Taxonomy (NCBI): domain Eukaryota; kingdom Metazoa; phylum Chordata; class Aves; order Passeriformes; family Campephagidae; genus Edolisoma; species Edolisoma coerulescens. The sequence goes on from VWZW01000499.1 coordinate 236,964, forward strand.
CTGTTTGAATCATAGCCTGGAATCATAACATACTGAATTACTTTCATAATTTAATTTCAATGGAATAAACCTGCAACGTGTTTTTATGGTTATTGTTATCCCTACAAAGGATGAACAAGCAAATGTACATTGAGAAAGGACATTTCTAAGCTGAGACTTGGTGTAAAATTATGCTTAATGCTTATCATTAAGTACAATTTTGCCAAGCAAATTAAAAGAAAGATGAAGTTAAGGACAACTGATATTGAATCAATTAGTAAAAGTTTCATATTTTAAATGGCCATGTCCATAAAAATTATTGCAGTACTGACAAACTGGAAAATGAATTGGTAACAGTGATAGGTACATTTATTATTAGCATGATCTTGTGAAAAAAATGTGAACAACTGGCTTCTTTTCATTCTATCAGTAGTGGATGTTCTAGGTAACACAATGAAGCAATGGAGTAATGGCCAGGCATTCTGGTAATCTCTACACAGACATTTAGCACTTGTGGGATGCTGAAATGCTGGTGAGCAATCAACAGAGAAGCTGTCTAATTCTGAAGGGCTTTTTTACTTTTATTTAAAGTTTTTTTCATGTAAATATTCCCTTCTGAGCGCTGAGGTATTGTGGGGATAAAAATTATAATGGCATAGACCCTTCTGCATATAACCGGGGCAAGACTTTGGATATCTGTATCTGAGTGACTGCTCAGCCTGTACCTTGCCTCTGCAGGCAGCTGAAGTGACTGATTGGTTCCTTTAAGGTCCAGGGTGCCCCCTGCTCTGTCTCTGGCTATGAGCATTTGCATGTGGGCACAACTGGGCGGGCACACAACGTTGACCAAAGCCCCAGTAGGATCCAGAAACACAGGTGGGTGCTGCCATGCTCCGTGAGAAACCAGGTGGGTGCTCTGGGCAGAACACACAGCAGAATTTTCAGCCTCCACTTTTAGTATCATTGCTGGCTTTTATCAGATGTAAAATGCAAAAACAACCCTGGGACCAAGCTAAACTGGCAATTTACATGTTATGAGTGCTATAACAAGCTGTTTCAGAGTCACAGCTGACCTGGACTGTCCCTTTGTGGTTCATAAGCACCATGGGGTTGGCTGTACAATCAGCCATTAACAGGAGGACAAAGGGTATCTCTACAGAATTTGCCTTCAGCTGGAGTAATCTAAGAAGAAAATTAGGGTCAGATTGTACACTTTTATCTAGATCTTGCACTTTCTAAGAAAACATGCTAGCCAGAAATGTGTGATGCAAAGGGTAAAAGCCATCAGCCCAGGCATATTGCCTTCTCTGGTTGTGTTTTCCAAGGAAACGAGTAAGACACAAAGGAGTTTACATTCTGGAGTGGAGCTATATAAGCTTCCACAATTAATAAAATGAATCACTGAAAATATACTGTGGGACAGACAATGCTATAAATTTGACCATTTTGTTAATTAATTTTATTTTTTTGGAGGAGATCTAAGTAGCTTTGATGTTTCTTGGGTAGGTCTATGATTGGGATAAGACAAGAAACATTGTAATTTTTTTCTGTATCACGTAAGCTGGAACGTCCATATCTTATATCTACTATATCCACTTTGGAAGTCAAGGTTACATTCCCAGCCTTAGATTTTCAGACATAATTATCTACAAGGACTGGAGAAGCCACATAATGGGGCTGGGAAGTTTTATAGCTTATGTACAGTAAGAGGCAGATCAGTCAGGCCAAATGACCTAATTACTTGTTTTCACAAAAAAAAAAAAAGTTAGGAAAATTAGTCTGCAGTTGCTACTGTTCTGAAAAAAACTCATGCATGACTCATTCAAACCACACATGACTGCCCAAGCTAGTTGAAAGCTAGCAGAGTAACTCTGTCAGATTTGAACTTCCCCATTCAACTCAGCAAGGTTTTGCTCAGCTGCCCTTGATCATCTAAATTTTGGTGGGAACAACTGTTCCACTCCTCAGGCTAACAAACAAACAATAAGAAGCAGAGGGCAGTAGATGCAGGGGCAGGGGAGAAGCTATATTTCCTTACAGCGAACACCAAGAGCTCAGAGTAACAGCACTTGTCATAAATGAAAGCAGTCAGATTCAATCCCAGTAGGTCCAAAGTCTATATGCACCCATAACTTAAACAGCTGCCCAGTGGAGTTTGGTTCCCATGATTCTAAGTTGAAACACCCACTTGCAAAAAGACAGTATTAAATGCAAGATCTGAAGTATGCTGCTCTGTAACATCATTGCCTTAGTGATTTCATATCATTCATTTAATTGCTAATGTTCACAGTTTCCTGAACTTGCTGCATACTCTGATCTTACCCAGCAGAATGTTCAATATTGATCCTTGATCCTGCCATGACCTTCCAGTGCCAGACTGGACAAACCACTTATTTTCTCTATGATTCATTTCCATTTATGAAAAATTCTCCTTATGAAAAATGAAGATAATATTATTTCCATGATTTGCAAGCCGTGTTGAGGCTAAATGAAAGAATGGTAGCACATAGAGTAATAAAATATGGAGGAAATTGCTTCGTTTAAAGATACTGGGAATAATATCACTTTTTGATTAAGGAAGAACTTACAGCAAAAAATACATAATGCAATTTTACCTCTAAGAATTTATGAATTTCTTTCTTCAAACAAGACTTAATGGATTTCTGTGAGATAAAACATCACTAATCCCAATTAAATCTTCACAATTGCTACTGATTCTAGGCAAGCACTCTAAAATCTGACTTGTATAAAAAACATTTCTCTCAAAAGCAATTATTTTGTGAGAAACATCTCAAAGCTGTTTTATTTCTATCAGAAAAATACATTACTAAAATCTCATTTTGAGTGAACTGCATCTTAACATATTAGAAGAGTGGTAATGCCAGCGTGTGAAGTGCTTTGTGACACAAAAAAGCCTCCAGTACATCTCAATTATAACCAGTCTGCCACTTTTGAATCTCTTATTTTGAATTGCCAGGAAAGAGGGTGTGTGTTTAATAAATACACATCACAAAAGCATATGTTATAAATGTCTACATGTAAACTTATCCCAGAGATGTTGCACTTGGGGCTTTTTGGTTGGATCATTCTAAAAGTTGATTCAAGTGACTGTTAGTCAGTCACCATCTATTTTTAAGTAAGTTCAAGAGGCACACTGTCCAGAATGGTCACATTAGTGTGCTAACAGGAATACAGAAATGGAATACCATATTATATCATCTTTTCTTCTCATATTTTGTCTCTAGCACTGATGGATTTTATATTAAGATTTAGCAAACAATACAATAGTCTCCTCCCCCAAACTTTATCAAATCTTCACTTGTTAATATTTGCTGTATCTCTTGTCCTTTCTCGAATACATAGCATGCATTTTTATATCTATATATGAAGCAAAAGTGCTTTATTTCAACTGTCATTATTCTTCTAGTATAAATTCACTTCTTCTTTATTTTTTTTTAATTTTCAGTCTTGCCAAATATCCAGCGTGGTTATGTAATAGAAATAAGTTTCCTATGAAATATTCTAACTATACAACCTACAATTTATTTATTTTTATTATTTATTTTTATTTATTATATCAGCAATAGTGTGGCCAGCAGGACCAGCACGGTGATCGGCCCCCTGTACTCGGCACTGGTAAGGCCACACCTCAAATCCTATGTCCAGTTCTGGGCCCCTCACTACAAGAAGGACATTGCGGCTGGAGCGTGTCCAGAGAAGGGCAACGGAGCTGGGGAAGGGGCTGGAGCACAAGTCTGATAAGGAGCTGCTGAGGGAGCTGGGGTTGTTTAGCCTGGAGAAAAGAAGGCTCAGGGGGGATCTTATCGCTCTCTACAACTGCCTGAAAGGAGCATGTAGCCAAGTGGGGGTCAGCCTCTTCTCCCATGCAACCAGCAACAGGACAAGACAAAGTCACACCAAATCATGCCAGGCAGGTTTAGATTGGAATTAGGAAAATTTCTTTGCTTAAAGGGTGGTCAGGCATTGGAACAGGCTGCCCAGGTAAGTGGTGAAGTCACCATCCCTGGAAGTGTTCAAAAAACATGTGGATATGGCACTCAGGGACATGGTTTAGTGATGGACTTGGGAGTGCTGGGTTGCTGGTTGGACTCGTTGATATTGAAGCTCTTTTCCAACCTAAGCAGTTCTATGATTCTATGATCTAAAGGAAAATCAATTTCATTTTGTATTAAATTCAAGTCAGTCTTACTATTCTCCTTTGTTTCTTTACCAGGCTTAGTTTCTACCAAATTCTGTCTCATCACTTTTTCAGCCCATTTACTGTGTGGTTCTTCACAGGCCTTCAACATCCAGATTCCGGTTAACAGCTCATAATGTGTATGGTTTTTTTATCGAAGTCATTTGTTGTATGCTATTGTAGACACAGTTGTGTCATAGCAGGTATTGTTGTCTTAGTCTTCTACAACTTTTTGTTTAAAACAATATGCCATTTGCAATTGAAAAAAATTAAATTATATTATCAGACCACAGAATTTGCTGGCAATTCAGACAAATAGTCATATAATATGTGTGGTATTTTCTCTGCAGATTGGCAATAGGTTGGCTAAATTTAGAATAACCTGCGGCCCTGAGCTGAGACAAATGAGAGCAAACATTTTTCCTGTATCAAGGGATAAAAATTTAAGTCCAAAGAAGCTTCCTACTACCTAACTGTCTCCTGATAATTCCTAGATTTCACTCAGCCTGAAACCTAGGGAAGAAAGCTTTGCTTCTTTCTTTGCTTTTTTCTTATGGTAATTTACAGCAACTGAATTCTGTCACAACCTTTCCTGTCTGGCTCCTTTTTTAGTCCCAGTGTTTGAACACCGGTGTTGGATATTTTCTTCAAAGAGAGCATTAACTGTTTTGTTTCTGACTATCTTGTGTAATGGGAGAATGGGCATCCTGGTGTGTTCACCCCGGGGGCAGCTTGGGGCGTGCAGGACCGAGGGTGCTTTGCTGGAGCACAGGTGTGCACACCAAAGTACGGCACTGCTGTCAGACGCCTTTGTTTAAACCCCTCCCAATTTGGGAAGTACCATAATTTCTTCAGGGCATTTTTTTTCAGTTTGTAGCTCCACCAACAGCAGTGCTGTTGTCTACCCCTATTGCCTGAGGGGTGAATCAGGTGGAGAGGGTATGAATGTCCCCTGTCTGCACTGACAAGTCTGAGTGCCTTTGGAAGCCACCTCTGGAGACCAGACCTTCATTGTTCAGCACCTCTCAGACTGCATTTCAGTTTCTACTCAGATTGTTGACATACGAATTTGGATGCTTAAAACATGTCATTTTGCTCTCATTATTGTCAAGAGAAACTTGGGGCTCTATTCAGTTGCCTAACTGTCATTTGAAATGTCCTCTAGCTGCCATTCTGCAAGTGTCCGCTATAAGTTCACGTTTCTTTTTCTGAGAGTTAGACAGAAAAGAATAAGAAATGTAGCTCAGCCCTTTTTTTTCTACCCCATGGGCTTCAGCCTCTGTTTCAGCATGATGGCTGCTACTTCTGCTGAGAGCAAATCCGGGTACCACCCAGGTTATGTCTGGGCTTCTGGCAGTGACACGCTCAAGACAAGATGTCCACATTTGCTCCTCAGACCTGCTGGCTCTGCCACTGAAGAATGGACACAGTAGTAAACAACCCTTTTCTAGGAGACAAGAAACAATATTACTGAAGCGGAGACCAGAACACAGCGCTACCCCTCTTAATAGCATTATTTACCTGCTTAGCTCCAGTTTTTTCTCTGTCTCTTGCTTCTTTGCACACTGTCCTCTGTATGTGATGCCATGCCATGTCATTTTCTCACACAGTTCTCACATACCTTTGAATTTTTGTCCTTGTGCATCTCCCTCTATATACTTCTTTTCAACAGTGTAATCACGCTTGGCACTCCTCAGACAATTTAGTTCTAGTTGGAGCTCTACATGCCTCAAGTAGCCTAGTCTGTATTTCAAGCACAATTGTCTGAGGAGAGCAGAAACAATTTCCTTCCCCTTGCTCAGTATTGACATTCACATCATTACTTTTATATTTTATCACTGGATAGTGTCCTTAGTATCAGAGTTCCATTGTATAAAACATGGCACAAATATAATCAGAAAGCATATAGGTCTCTATACCGTATAGGTCTCTATACCAAATTATTTAGATGAAATAAGCAAGAACGGGAGATCTATTCCTTTCACTTTACCTATGGAGAGTGGATAAAAGAATGGAAATATCTAGATACCTACAGAAAGAAAGCTTGTGGCACTATCAAAAGTGACTCACAAGGAATTTGGGAATATATGTTTTCTGAACATGACCTACTTCTCTGCCAGGAGAGTGATCTCATCATACCTGTTATGTATCTCTTGCTCCACTTCCCTTGAGGTCAAGAAGTTATTTGCTTCTCCTTCAGTCTCTGCCTGCAGAAACTGTCTATACTGCTATTCCAACCAACTGCAAATATTGATGGATATACAAACACATCCTCTGGTATGCTAACATTTCTCTTGTTCAGATGACTTTTATTTTTCTGTGTCAATGTAAAACAAGTAGATACCATTTGCAGGAACTGACAGCAGAGGAAAAGCAGTAACATGACTCTAGTAGTATTACAGCTCCTCCATGCAAAAATCTAAGTTTTGTTCAGAAATCCAGACGATAGAGATGCTATTCTTTTGGAGCTGTACCCAGAGCTGTGGAATAATTTTCCTTAACTTGCTCACTAGTAGATCTAACTGGTTTCAGCCTTTGCAAAGGGTAGCTAGGAGCCAGATTGCCTAAACTTATTGTCTGCAAAGCTACTGGAGTAAATTCCTAAACCTCAGATTATAAGCACTTGAAGGATAATACAGTAAATAAAAACAGATCAATGTGGATTTGTCAAGAGCAGTCACATCTCTCTAGTTCCATTTTTCAGAAGGGTAAGAATGCCTGGTGGATAGGGCAGGAATAGAAGATACATACATCTTTACTTTAGTAAAGCTTGTGGCACAGTCCCTACAATATTTTCATATGCAAATATGGAAAATATTGTTGAAGTGGTTTTATCAAGGATTTGCTTTCAAAAAATGGAAAGTCCTGACAAATTGTGAACCTCTGAAAAAGTCCCTCTCTTTTAATATTCAATATAAACCTTGAATATTGTGATGATGAAATGGGTAGTCCCATGAAATCTACAGGTGACAGAATGTTGAGAAGTAGAACATGCACTTCAATGGTCAGAAGTAGAACTGAGAATGAATTTTGTAAACTAGAACACTAGTCTTAAATCAATATAATGGAATTTAATAAGACCAAGCTAAAAGTTACCCAGGTAGAAAAGAAAAATTAAAATCACAAATGCAGTGAGATAAAAACCATAATTTACTGTTTAGCTAGCAACACTGCAAGCAAGGCTCAGGAGGGGTTGAATGAAATGAGTCAGTGTTTGAGATGCTGTCACAAGAGAGACAAGTCTCATTCTGAAATGTCATTACATACAAGACATACTGATAGATAAATATTAACACACAAGTAATTATTAATGTACTGCATAGTTATTACACTCCTTGGAACACGTGCTAGACACTTAATGACAACATCAAGTTTCATTTTGAAAGACATCATTAAAAAAGTTTGTGGATAATCTGGAAGGAAACCCCAAGTGATGAACAAAAAAAAGTAGTCTAAAATATTTGCAGTAAAAGCTGAAGAAAATGTTCAGTCCAGAAAAGAGAAGACTGAGACAGGACACGATAATCATGTTAAGAGATTTGAGACTGTTAGAACAGTAATCAACTCTTCTCAATTGGAGTGATCAAAAAACAAGAGGAATTTGGACTAATTTATAACAAGAGATATTTAAATTAGACGTTGCAAAAGCTTTTTTGATGTCAAGATAATTGAACACTTTATCTAATTTAATTTTTTAATTTAATTATCTCTGAAGGTTATGGAATTCCAGGAACTGGAGATTTTGAAGAACAGGTCCAAATAAAGAAGTATCTGTCAAGAGTAGCTCAGACACTGTGTTAGACCTTATTTCAGAGTTAGGAAAGGCAGTCAATGACCTTCTGAGATATCCTTCTAGCTTTTGTTTCAATGGAGGACCAAAGGGGTGATGCTGGATCCATGGGTGGTATCCATGGGTGGTGACTATCTTCTGCTTGCTCTCTCTCTCTCTCCTCGCTTTTCTGTTTCTTTCTATCTCTCTATCTCACATTCATTGTTAAAGAAATTCCTTATTATTGATTTCTACATATCGTCTCGTTTGCACCTTAATTAAGGCAGAAGCATCTCTCACTAGTCTTATCTTAACACACATATGCAGCTGTCATTTCATCAGTCAACCAAAAATTTAAAAAAGATCAGACACCACCAGGAGAAACGTGCAGCAGCCATTTGCCAGCATCTCTGATTCATGTCACTAATGTGGCTGGGTTTCATTTTGGATCAGTATGCAGCATTTCCAACTGCACCTCCTGATTCCAAGTCCCTGATGCATAGTCACCTGCATCTTTCAAGGACCACTGGTTCACTGAATTAAGCCAAGTCCCATCTGTTTATGTTTCACTGGTTGCTCCCTTGAGTGGTTTGCCCAGTCACAGTAGTACAATTTATTCAGATATAACTGTAAGTAGATATAGAAGCTATAACACATTTATTTTAATCCAGTACCCTAGTATAAACATTTGTCACTCATTCTCTCTTTCTCTAGTGAAACGTGAACTCAATACCATTTGAACTCATGTTGAACTTCTGAACTCTCAATTTTGAGGTGAGCTTGTACTTAGCTGGCTATGGAAGAATGAACAATACTTTGTCATTCAACCCTGACAATTTTTCTGTAGTTCAGAGCCATGTTTCTGGGTACTTTGAATAATAATGACTATGAGAATATTTCCTGAAGCTACGCACTTAAGTAGTGGCCCAGCTATGGCAGAAATGAAAATTCTATTCAAAGTCTCTCATTTTGAAAAAAAATAAAAGACAAATCCTGAAGGGGAAAAAATGGCAGTGAATCAGGGATGGGAGAAGTTTTACTGTCTCATTTGTACAAGGTGCCCTCATTAAACTGACACAGAGTGAGCACTGAAGACATGCCCTTTGGGAATGGGGCATTAAAGAGAGCTAACTTTGAACAGAAAAATCAGGGTACACTCTGTTGGTATGAATAAATGTCTTTCTGATTATGGAGTTTATAACAAATACACTGTAGCATAGATGAAAGCTATTAATATATGTTTGAAAGATCATTCTCAGAGATTGATATTCATAGGCTATTGAAGTCTTTCATATTTCCTTAAAAATACATCCTTTTAGAGAAATCTACTCTGCCTCTAAATTTTTATCTCAGAACACCTAAGACAATCACTGAGATCAATGAATATATGAACTTTTACTGGTGTATCAGGAGAGTTATTCCCTAACCAATGCTACCGAATATTTTTATCCCACATTTCACTTCAGTCAGTCAGTAAGCTTCCCAATGCATTACAGGGCACTGAACTTCATCCCAGGATGAAGTTCCCCAAAATGTAGTTCTGCTTCTCTCATTTGATTTTTAACTACAGGGATAAGATACACACACCTGCATATTGCGCAGATGTTGTTCTGATGCACCTTTTGTATCTTTTCCACCGGACATCATAGGTATTGTCTTATACCTTTCAGTTTATGACTTGGTGGTTAAAAGTTTGAGAATTCCTACTTTAAAGAGGATTTATCTTTATCTGGCTTGGCTAACAGAAGCTGGGCCAGCTCCAAATTGCTATACATCCTATTGGATAGGGGACAAATCTATAATGATGTGCAATGTGGTGTGTGATTTATAGTTCCCTGCATGTATTCACAGTTGCATAAATCCTGGTTTATACAATCTATGAAAAATATAAAGGACTTATTAAGAAATTTGACCAAATTATTTTGTTGTGCAAGTTCATGTTAACAGATCTAAACAGCTCCTTTTTACTCTAAGGAATTAAATCAGAACAGAAAACAATTTTTTTTTTAACAAGCAAGTAATCCTTGCGTAATTCAACACAATACTTAAACACTGGCTTAACTTCAATTGAAAATTAGCTAGAGACCCAATATATGAAGGCTATAAATATCCAGCAGAAGGCTGTTTCTCATCACAGGTGTTTGTGTATAGATGAACGCCTTTCATTTTAGCCAAACAAATTTCAAACTTTGATGTGATTGGATATCAAACTAATTGTGCAATGTGTGAATGTAGAAATTTCAAAATAATAAAAAGACCATAACCACTGCAATAAAAATGTAACACAATATATATTAAATTTTATCTCTAACTGATGGCTAAGATCTATCAAACTTCTTTCCAAGCTTCCCAGTGAGATACCTAGATTCCAGCATTTGTCTGTTTTATTAACACTTCCAAATCACTTCCCCAAGTCAGGGGAGTAAAAATACTTAGAACAACATGGAAGTAAATAGCAAGAGTCAGGTACATCAGGTTTTTCTGGATGTGTGGTAGGACTGCTTATCCAGGGTAAGGGTACAAACTCGGGTAAGCAACATTAAAGACAAGAACTGTTGGGAGTTTTGTTCTGTTTAAATATCAGTGTCTGCTCAATTTCACTAACAATAAGATGCTCATTATTCCAGTTGTGTTTTCTGGATGATGACTGGAAAGGAATTACCTTAGGGATAATAGTTATTGATAACCTCCAGATTCCAACTGTGACAGCAGTTTAACAAAAATGCTTTAAAATCTTGTATATCTGAAAACTGAGCCCTTTGCTGTTGTTTATTGCCTATCAATTGCCTTGTTGCTGAATCCTCTTCATTTGGGGTTTCAAGACATCCCATTTTAGTAAAAACAGAACAAAAACCTCTGCAAAACCCCTTTACAGATCTAGGAAAAAAATTTTAAAAAGAAATTGTGGAGGCAATTCTGAGTGCTACAAACTGTCACGCTGTTTACACTTTATGTGTCTTTTCATCTACCAATATCTGTCTGTGACATTACTCAAATACATGCTCTCCCTAACAAAGGCTCACGTGTGGTGGAAAGTGTTCCCTCCCACTGCATGTGGGTTGGGATTGGATGATCTTTAAGATCCCTTCCAACCCAAACCATTCTATAATTCTATGATCTCCTTGTGTGCTCGCTGCTGTTTGTGCAATGTCTATACAAGGAAATATCGTCTGATATCATCTTGTCAGGGTTTGAGACAAATTTGGAGGAAAATATCCTCTGATAGAAGGCAGGCTACAACAGCCCCTCCCCCACCAGGTTCGGGAAAGAAATATTCCTCGGAGGAATGTGAAAAGGGAGGAAAAAAACTATTTATTTAACAAACACACAAGAAAGGAATAATAATGCTAAATGATAAAATCTCTCGCTTTGGAGAGAACCTGGTAAATTCAAAGTCCTTTTGTGGGTGCGGCTCTCTCCTCTTCNGATACACATCATAAAGTCACCCCAAGACACATCTGAAGGTACCAAGAGCAGAAAGGATACCTACTGCAGCTATAATAACCATTTGAGTAAAGATTTGGGAGAGTTTATCTTGACATTTGACGTTACCATTGCATAGATATATAGCTGCAGATCTTACTAAGCATCTTTCATAGCAAACACCCTAAAAGAGAAACAGAGAAAGGAGATTGTTTTCTTGAGAGCCTAAGAACTGTTAAATTATCACCCTACTTTCCTGACTTGCTTTAACATGCAGAGAAGACATGAAACTAGAGACTTCTTTGAAGGTGAGAATAGCTAACCACAATTACCTGCAGGCTAAAATCAAATCCTGCAACTACTGCTCCAGAAAAAGCTGTGGTGTCAGTTTCTCCCGAGAGTGGATATCTTAAGCCCCCAAGGACACTTTGGTTACTGCAGCACTATGTGAAAGGGCTACCACCATCGTGTCCTCCTTCACCTTTTCCCAAAGAAATGGAATGTTTTTTAGAGAGCATGATCATGTCCAGGCATAACTGCTGTGATCTTAGAATCCTGGTCACTCTGATCCCTCTGGACATGGAATGAGACAAGCCCAGCTGTTTTCTGGATCCTGGCTGGGAACCACGGTCTCTGCTGGAAGGAAGCTGGCCATACGTGCCTTGCATCCATCAAGTGAGCTGCACTGCCCAGACAGGGGAGCCTGGATCTTCATCATGGATTTCAGCCCATCAAATGAAAAGCTATAGAATTTTGGCATTCAGGTTAATGTCCTGCCTGGCACCTGGCTGCTGAGCTGCCACCTTCAGCTGGTATCCTCAAATATTCCTAATCCAGGTTAGTTAGCCTTTGCTCATTGTGTTTAACTAGAGAACACAAAACTGGGATTCTTGTTTTGGAAACTGAAAACAAAACCCCTGTTTTGTTGCATACAACAGATGAAAAAGAAAGGCCTGGCTTCAAAAAGCATTAATAATATCAAATGCCTGGTGTGATTGACTTTTAAATTGCACAGAAATCAGATGCAGAGAATTTTCCTCAGTATTCAGTAGGCATTTGATAAAATAAATCACAGCATATTAGATTTTCTTATTCTGTTTAACTGGAGTCATAACCTCAGCTAACTGGATTTTTGCTACTTTTCAAGCCTGACTGTGGAAAAAAAAAGTGTGAAAATTGATTAGGTTAGAAAAACTGGCATGAAATAAATAATTGATAGAAATAAACTGAGTAAGAAAGGTAACAGCTTAGACATTTTCTCTATTGGGTAGAAAAATTAGAAACATTTGATATCAGTTCATACAAGCAATTATCTTTACAAAGACATAAAATTATTACTTTCTGAAGAGCAAATGGACACATTACAAACACTTAAGAAACTGTAAAATCCATCACTAAGGCAGATGTTGTTTTAGGAAAATCAGAGATTCTTTTAAAATGTAATTAATAGTTGGCAAAAGTATTTGTTCCTTTGCAATTGTAAATAATTTAATAAGATGCATTTAATAATTTATTAATGATAAGTAGTGATTATATTTATTTCTACCCAAACATAATGTTGGGGGGTTTTTGTTGAAGTGAAAATACTAATTCAGTCTTAGGACTTTAGCGAAGTAAAATGATTATCTCATGAAAACAGAAGAATCTGATTGACCAAATGGGGATAGAGATATGTAGGAAGAGATATACAATGCTGTTGAGGAATCAAGCTGCTATTGAAAACAGATTAAGTGAAGGCTGCATATAAAACTGGAACTCTATAGGTCACTTTGGGGAAGTTAGTGAAAAGTCTAAGTTATGCTAACAACCCAGCAGAAGTGCTAAAAAAATCAAGCAGTCAAATTTTAAAAAGACATAAAAGCAGACAATAACTCATTCAAGTCCTGTCAGCTTTGACTCATTTAATTGGAAAACCTCCCAGACACTAACAGAAAGTGTATCCATTCTTAAGATAGATTCTGCAGCAAAATGATATTTGGGAGCTGCCAAACAAGAAAATTGCTGTTCCTGCCATTGAAGTATGCATGAGACCTTGTGTATACAAAGGCTCTTGTTAACCAGTGGGAAACCAGTGCCACTGCTTAACTAAATGGTTGCTATTAACAATCTTGTTTCACAAAGAAAATAGTTATAAAGAATATATCAGTATAAATTGCCTTAAAAAGGAAAACTGGCTGTTTGACTGGTATGAGTATAAAAGGACTGGTGTCCTCTAACAAAATTCTATCTCAAAATCTGCAGTTTTTAATCTGTTAGACCGTAAGAATGCATGGCCTATATTTACTTGTTTACCTAGACTTTTTTCAGATAAACTTACTTTTTTTTTTATGTTGTAAAATAGATACATTTCTTTCAAAACTTTTATTTAGAGGAGTAAAATATTAATTTTATTTTTGCTTTTACAGAAGCGTCCCAACTCTTTAGATCCCCAATAGCAGGTATATACTGCAGGTATAATATTTACTTGTCTTCATAAGAATCCAAGATCTAGCAGCCATGAAGAGCAGGGAATTTCAGAGTGACTGCAACTGTTCCTCGGGCAGACAGACATAGAAGGTTGCCTGTTGGAAACCTTAGTGTCTGTCTTGTAGGAACAGCAAGAAAGGATGGATCAACACCTGCTAAAGGCAAGGGGAGTTCTGTCTTCATAACCATGAGAGCAGCTGAGAGGCTACAACGTCCTTCAGAAGAAGATTTCTGCTTTGAAACCAATAAAATTTCCCAGTAAGGACTTTCCCTAGTGAATTCATAACTACTGGCAAGAACTTTTTTAATACCATGATAAGTTATGTCATATGGACAGGATAATTTACTAATGAAGGATTATATCTTTGTAGCTTTATTACCCTGACCTAATAGCTGATCATTGAAATAGGTTAAAAAGTGGAAGAATTTAATATCAATGTACTATTTAGATATTTATCGCTCACACTTAAACACTGTGATGAGGTTATAGCACAACTCCCTAATATTAATTTCTGCAAAATATGAGTTATCTCCCCAATGCATTTTAGCCATGATTTGCTTTATGCTTTTGTTTATGTCATAGTTATAGTTCCTGTCATATCAAATTTTTCAAGCTGGGTAAATGTTCTGAAAATTCACATGTCAAAACATTTCACTTCTTCACATTTGATTTACAGATGTTAGATTTTTGTGGGGTTTTTTTAACAACAAAACTTCAAACATAATGAGGATTTAATTTGGCTAATGAAAAAAACAGATCTTTGATAGTTCTGATATACTATGTTGGAAAGATTGGTAAAGTTTAATGGGGAGCAGGAAAATACTATTCTGGGCCTTTTCTGAGAATTATCTCAGTGAGAACAGCCCAAGTTGGACTTTTCCACCTGTCCCCAGTTCTCTAATTCCCACAAGGCTCTTTCACTTCAGACCCATAGGTCAGATGAGCCACTTGGCAAATTCCCCATCTTCTTAACCCCAACTAACCCACACCATGAGCATCCTGGGATCTAGTGGTGTTTGTATCCTTCTTAAGTCTCTGAATCCTGAATGATCTGGATCCCTATGGACACAGATTTCCCCCTGCTGTGTGTCATACATACCACTTCTCTGGGTATCTTGGATACCCCAGAGCATCCCAAGCAGCACTAGGTACATGTGAGCAGGCCACTGAGCCTTGCCCATGAGCCAGTCTCACATGCACAGAAACCCTCTGCAAGGAGGATGGAGAGGACGCAGAGCTGTGCTCAGTTCATGTATCTCCATGCCAGACCTGACTAAGCAGATGGGCACCCTGCTCTCCAAGGGGGACACACTAAAGGAAATCAGTCATCCTTGTGGTTTTTTGGAGCTTGTAGGCCTTGGCCAGTGGATGTCTGCAGAATCAGCTTGTGGTCTAAGGCCCAGAGATTTTATGATGCCAAATTTTAAGAGTCCAGGACAGTAAGGGTAAAGTTTCTCACAATTTGTATAGAGGAAATGGTCATCTCAGACACCTCCAGATGCTGAGAAAAGCTGGTGATAGGCAGGTGGATACAGGCCTTGCTGACAATGTAATACTTCTTGTGGTCTTGTCATTGGGCCCTCACCAGAAATATTAACTGTTTTTCCAGCAAAACACCCCAAGAAGTCATGAATACACTGGTTTCAAGGCAGATCTAGCTTGCCTGCAAACCCCAGTGTCAATATTTCTACAGCAGAAGCAGAAGAGGAGCTCACTGCAGGGTGAAAGCCAAATCACTGGGTTAAGTGCTGCAACCACACACCCACCAGCACAGCCTTGAGTGGACATGGACACAGATCCAGGCTGATGGATGTCCTTAGGACTGGAGAATTGCTGAAATATATCCCCAGTTCCCAACGGGCCCATGTCAAGGGAAATCGGTGCATGCATCTCTGTGCATGTGGAGCAACAACACCCTAATGATGGAAAGGGCAGGAGAAAGTCTCCCAGATCCACCGCTGCAGTGAAACAGAGAATTCCTTCTGGAAATGCCAGTTTCCAGACACTGGAATTGCTCTCAGAAATCCCAGCACAGACATAGCCTGCTTGTACTGAGATGTGAGGGCGGGGTCAGGGTGCCAGTGCTGTCTATGTGTGTAACACTTCTCTGAAAAAGCGGGGAGCTCTGCAGCACTCCTGCACGGGTATAGGTCAGATATTCCTACTGATGCAGGCATTTTTCCATTATTGGATCATGAACATTGTCAGAAGAGTTTCTTGGAAGATGTTCCCAGGGTGCTACCCCAGTTTTTCTGTTGTATCAACTGCTGCACTCTCATGGCTCCCAGTTCCCTCAGGAATATTCTTGTGGAAAGTCACAAGACAATCCTGAGAAACTTAAACCTTCTAAGTGCTGCAGCAGGCACTTTGTAGTCTGATTACAACTTCTTTGTCTTGCTCATCATTTTATTTTTATACAAAAAACATTTCTAGGAAGGTTGGAGGTGTTTAAGTCAACTTTGCACCAATAAACAGCCGTTCAGAGATTTGTGAGACTATCTTAGTCACAGGAAAATTTGCAGTAAAGGTCTAATATTGACACTCAGGTGCTGTAGTCCACAGGTTTGCTGCAAAATAGGAGAATTCCATTTCATGTGAAAGTCTGATACAAGCTCTGTGACCATGGAGAAAAAGTGCAAGGTACATTGGGCAAGGTGTACAGAGAAAACAGTCTTATTTGGTAGTGTAGTGGCTTGAACCATTTCTACAAGAGGGAAAATAAGGATCCCTGACTCTCACGAAGTCTTTCTGTATTTTATTTGTATGACTTTTAATGCCAAATGCAGATATATTTTTGAAGAATCAAGCCTCAGCCCAGTGGTCCAGCCAGTAGATGTGACAGGTATTGTGCCACATTCCTAGCCAGCAAAATCATATTTTGAGTCACATTGCTGAAGTGCTAAAACATGCATATCTGGATGCTTCAATCTGAAAATGGAGTTGAGTTTACTTCCTAGAGGAGACGTCTACGAACCAGCCTATTACATAAAATGTATGCCTCTTTCTCATGCCAGATTTTAAAAGAAAATGGTATAGAAGCTGGTAGGGAGTTTAATTTTCATGGAGTAGTAGGCAGCCTTTGAAAACCTGCCACAAGCTGTAGGAGAAGTGGCGATGTCAGAAATTTATGCAGTAGTCACAACACAGAGATTAGGACAAGGATTCTGTGGGGAATGGATGACTAGAAGGCAAAGTGGGGGAAAGAGGCTGACAAAATTAAAAATGGAGAGGGGTCATAGGGTTATGGATAAGTACACTGAAGGAAAGAAACTAGAGGCCTGAAAATAGCCATGCAGGAAATCTACTTTTAGGGTGTGAAGCCCAAGAAAATAGAGTTAGATTATATGAACACGGAGATTAAGGCTGAGGTGGGGTATGTAGAAGTCAGAAATGAGATGTATCTGAACAGAAATGGTGACATAGGTGTGAGAAAAGCAGATACAGTTCTGCACACTCCTCTCCAGAGCTGGGAGGGGAGCTCAAGGCTCCTGGCATTGGCCACTCCTCTAGTGCTATCTGGTTGCTCAGTGGGAAACTCTGCCATCCTATATTCTCTCTATCCCCATAAAAATGATCCCCTGCTACTGCCATCAGCTCCTCCCTGAGCTGGAGTGGTGGAGCTCTCTGAAATGATTCCTAAAGCTTTATCCTGAAGGATGCTGGTTCTCTGAATAACATTATTCTGGGCTTTAGAAGTAAAACACAAGCAGCACTCATGATGGTGTTGTTTTTGTGTTGAATACTCGGCCATGGAATTTTAATTTTCTTTTTTTTTCTTTTGGTGTGCAATAAATATCATATGGATGTAATTACTGTCTCTGGAGTTAATAATTGCCTTACATATCCAAGAAAGTCAATTTACTCAAGAAAAGGTCAGAAAACAGACTGTAGTATTATTCCTTCTGCCTCCTGACTTTGAACAGAAAACACTGTTAGATTTCTGTAGATCTCATTAAGCTTCTAAATGCAAATCTTCACTTTTGAAAAGATGAATTTTCACAGGCAAGGCTCTGAACTTTTTAATTAACCTGCACACACATACACATAGAGAAGAGGATGGCAATATTTACTAAAATCAATGTGATAACAATCCAATTTATATTTCTATTATAAAACTGCTTCCCTACTCCAGACACAAATAAACCTCTGCTGACCAATTTTTCCATCTAAATTCTACACGAGGAAAAATATTTTTTTTCCCTAACAATAAATAAGATCAATTTTAAGAGGGGTCCAGCAAGTCAACTGGAAAATGAAGACAATCCTTATTGACTGTACTGATTGCTTTCTTTCTGACAATAAGTGATAATAATGTGGGAAAAAAACCCACAAAACCAAGATAAAGGCATACCTTAATAATTTTACAGGGCAGAATTGTGTGGAGACAATTCTTTGGGACTTAAGGACACTCAGTATTTCAAAGGGCTACCAGACTCAACAAATCAGATGGCTCCTATTTTGACATGGGGAAATTGCTTTGTTTCTACACAGGGATACTGTTTTGCTTTCTTTGCTTAACAAGTAAGATAGAACACTTTTATTTTGACATGAGGATACTGCTTTGTTTCTACCTCCTGCCCAGCTCCTGCTTTGCTATGCCTTGCACTTCCCAGGCTCCCAGTGCTCAGAGCCACCAGCCAAGCTGTCAGGCTGCCCATGCACTTTTAAGTGCCTCGGGGAGCCACCTGGCCAGGAGCAAAATGCCAAGGAGAGGGGAAGACAAAGCAGCAGCCTAAGTGAGGAAAATGATGGAGCCAGTTTATTGATAGGGGTCCTCCATTCACAGTACTCAACCAAAACCCCATAACTTCAGTCACACATAATATCATTTTCTTTGACAGCTCAAGCCCTGGCAGCCAAAGCACACGTGACACTTTCTTCATGGCATTCTGATGATATTGCACTGTTCCTTTTCTGCCAATTAGGACACAATCACTGAATCATTTAAGTTGGAAAAGACCTCCAAGAGTGTGTCCTTTGACTGATCTCCACCTTATAAACTAGACCACAGCACTAAGTGCCGTGTCCAGTGGTTTATTGAAAACATCCAGGGAGGGTAAAGCAAACAAGAACAGGTGGACATAGCCAGAGCATGAAGCTTTGGATAGATAAGATGGAAAGATAGAATAGATATTTAAGTAAAAATATAACATCTTTCCCTTCTTCCTCAAACCTCAGGGATGTCACCAGGGAGGACTAGGACGTGACCAGCCCAGTGGCAGCAGGCTAGCCCCACCTGTGGGACTGCTATCAGCACAGACTTGGTCTTGCTGATATGAACTGTTTGACATACACAGCTCTGTCCCCACCTCCACGTCCCCCATGGATGGCATTGGCCTCCCCTCTCAGCCACAGTCATGGAGAAGCTTTGCCGCTCTCCCCTGCCCCTGAACAGGTACAATCCATGTTCTTAGCATGTGCCATGGGAAATGGGAGTAAATAGGGACAAGAGAGGAAGACTGAAAAATCCTAGCTATTTTCCCATCTGTAGAAAATTTACATTTTCCTAATAGCTTCACTTCTGGGAATCTTCTGAGCCTCAGCTTGACCTTGGTCTCTGAGCTATTAGTCAGCAGCCAAACAGCTTTGCTGCTTTAGTCAGCTTTAGAGGCACTCAAGGAGGGAAACCTAGTCACCTTCAGGAAGAGCAGAAACTCAGCTGCAGATTTGGAAATGCCAGTATTAGCCTTAGGCGCCCAAAGAGCTATGGGGAAATGATCCTCAGTTGCAGTTATTTCCTCATGATAGCAAATACTGCTGCAGCTTCACCCAATGGCCACATGGAACAGCTGTTACTGCAATGAACACACTCACAAGCTCCAAGGGAGCTGTGGATTACCAGTGACTTTATAGAGGCATTTCTAATAACCACAGCCCAGTTTTCAAAGTTAGAGGAAAAAACCCATCCATTTCATGGTAGCATATAGCTGTTCATGAAGATATAATTCTTCAGTTTGTTTTGAGATCTTTGTCATGGAAATCATAGCATGCACTTTTCTTGCCATAATGGCATACCATGAAATTATTTTAGTTTTTTATGTAGGATTAGGTTAAAGACCTGCAATCTATGGAATTTAAGTTGTATTATTATGATGATGTTAAATTTGATAACAAACTAGATATAAAATTAAATAGCAGAGTTTGCAATAGAAAACAAATCAGGTTTAATTACACCTCAATTCCTTAGTGTCAGAACAGCAGAGTAATAAGGAATTTATGGTTTATCCAAGGGAATTCACATTTCATGATGAAACAGCAGCTTATCGCTTCTTATCTCTTGGTTCTTCAGAGTTTGAATCCCATTGCTAGTGAACTTGAATCTATCTTTGGAGCTTCAATACATATTTTACATAAATAAGCTATGTGTCAGTGCAGAAATTACTGTGGAATACTGTGCAGCACAATCAAAAGGCTCTATTTCTTCCTGGAAATGCAATGTGGCACGAAAATGGCAACACACTTCAAAACAGATTCCAAGTGGCTTAGAAAATCATATCATGTGAGTTCATTTTTGCATCTCAACTGAATATTAATGAATTTAAGTGTCCACTCTGATCCTCTGTGATTGTTCCAGCACTATATACTCTTCATCAAGACCTAGTTGTAAAATCAACTGAGTATTTATAATTTATCAGAGTACTGAGTGAACTAGATTTCCCCATCCCAGGAAATACAGAGTGCCTTCACTCCATTGCCTCAGTGGGAGTTGTGGGAATTCAGTACTTCGCTGTATCTTGTTCTCAATGCAATCTACTTGAGTATGTGTTGTTGTTTGCTTTACAAGAATAAGATAAGCTTCTAAATTCTTGTTCAAACTCAGAAGGATGATAATTTTTGCTAATATCCCTGCTAATAGGAGTGCTGAAATAGCAGAACCTAATATGAAGTCAGACAGTCACACTTTCATAAATCATTCATGTAGTAAGCAGCTGGTGGTGCAAAAGTAATAGCACCCTCACTGCTACCCAGCTGATAAAAATATTTTGTCTTCTGTGCTGAATTTCACTCCACTCCTCATATAGTCAGCTAAGATATCTACCCACAGGGAAAAAGGCAAAGAGAAATAGAACAGCCCTAGAACATACAGTTAAAAAGTCAATAATTAATTAATTCTTTTTCCCTGACATCTTTTGTTGGAATACAAAGCCTGAGTTGATGCATTCGGTCAAAACAGACTTTACAGGGTGAGACAGGATGGGGGTGGAATGACCCATGAGAAGTTCTTACCGTTCATGTTGTTCATGCAAGCACAATGACTCTCAGGTCACTGAGACGGGTGCTCACCGACTCTTCTGCAGCCCCTGGAGAATCTGCACCATCTAGATTTTATGAGCATCACACAGCCAACACGTCTTCAGTTTCAGGCTGAACATGAGACCCAGTGAACTCCAGCATCAGCAGCTAGAATTTAAAGATAAATTTCTGGTGTCCTATGCTGCTGTGGAGCATGAAGTACATGTTCAGCATCTATGCAGAAGGTGGGATTAGGCGAGGATGGTCCTCGCCTCTCCTTTCAGTGCTTTCTTCCTGATGGCAGAGCCTTGGCTAAACTGAACATTTGCAAAGACAGGGGAGAGGGAATTAGCCATGGAATACAACAGCCAGAAAAAGAAAGAGATAAATGTGTATAAGTACCAGAAATACATAAACAGCAAATTATTTGTTAAACAAAAGATAGCAGCAAATTTTTGTCTTTCTAGCTTGTTGTACATCTCCAGAAAGCCCTAGCAGGACACAGTGACAATCCATTCTTCCTTGTTTGTTTGAAATGGTTCGTAATTTCATTTAAACATAGATTTTTGTCTGGAAAAATATGCTGCTCTCAGGATATGACACCTCCAGATACAAGGATTGGCCAGAAGGAACTTTATAAGGAAACTTCTGGGAGTTACTGAAGCAAATATTGCTGATTCAGATGTCTTTTACACTTCCTCAGGGACTTGACCCTTTTATGAAAATTAAAAGGTTTTTGTCTTTGTGAAAAACAATGACATGCAGAAAGGCAGCGAATAGATGACCTGAAGCTGTAGCCACCACCCCTTCTTAATTGTGGCTGTGCATCAAATGCAAGGAAAATGCACACAGTCTGATCATGCTGTGGTCAATGACAAATCACTGTAAGCCAGCAGGCAACAATAACAACTTCCCCTTTCCTTCTTCCCAGACTGTGCTTGCTTTCTTCCTGTGGTCTCGCTTTCAGAAACTGCTGATTAAGAAAGGCCCCAAAATATCATGACCCAATAGAAGAGGGGGAGGACAGGGAGGGAAAAGAACAGATGATATTTATGATTAAGAATCTCCATCACTCTAGCATAAACGATGAACTTAAGATCACTGGCAATAGAAATAGTTGACTTAACAGATGGTAGGCAGCTCCTATCAGAGGAAATCATTTTGAGCATGAGCTTAATTGAATGGTTCAGATCTGTATAAATTAACATGTTTTAAATCTGTGCATATATTCAGCTTGATTTTCAGAATAATCTTTTAGAGGTTTTAAGAGCCTCTAAGTGAAAAATTGTTGTCAGAAGTTGATCCCAAATTTTCAGGTGTTTATATGTAAGAAAACATTATTGTCCTATTATCTGTCTTCAGAAAGCAAACATTTGGTAATGCAAGCTGTACTCTGTTCCTGGTGCTCATGATCTTAAATGTATTTCTTATGGAAATTCTCTTAAGTAATCCCTAGGGGTAAACATCTGCCTATAAAAAATTGTATTAGATAAATAATTTGAATTTACAGTAATTGCCCTGTTTGATGATCTTGCAGTAAAAAGTAATAATTAAAAATAAAATTAGCAACGAAGCTTCTCTTCTTCTTTTCTTTAAATTTTCATAGTACCATGGGTTGCTGTGTGTATGTGACAGGACATCAGTTCAATGAAAGAAAGTGTTATGAACACCCAAATAATTCTTAACACCAGCATGTGCCTCAGTACAATTGCTCATGGGACCTATAAACAAGTGCTGCACATTACACTGACATTTGCAACAGAAGTGTGAGCAGTGAGTTTCCACATATTCTGGTGCAAATGGTGGGCTATTCCTGTGAGATAAAGTGAACAGAATTCAATGCAGGTAGAAGAGCAGGAATGAGATTTATTGCCTAGAACAATCTAAGCTAAAGAAAGGTGCAAATCTACTATAAGAAGTTTAGAGGGTAGGGTTGGTACAATGGTGAGGCCTATTCTCCACTGCTTTATACTGTGTACAAACAATCCCCAGGCTGAAAAATTCCATGGAAATAAATACGCAGTGCAAAAGCAGAGTGAGATATGTTCCAAAATCCCTGATGTCAAAGAGTTGTCTCATTTTAGCACATCATACCTCATTTCAGACCAAGTAAATTTGAAAAATGCATCTTTATTAAATTTGTGCCCTGTCCTGGCCCTCTTTGTGTCTGTGAACCTTTTCATGGAGTACATTTCCAATTGCTCCGATGTCTAGATCTGCTGCTAAAACCTCACAAATACTCATTTTTCTCTTATTTTTGCCAAAATGGCTTGAGCTAGGTATGACAGAGCAGGAAAAGTGGCCTTCTGCCTGTATTTTGAAATCAAAGAACCTTTTTGTTTATGAAAATACTCTCTTATTTCAAGGTAATTCATATTAATTGCAGGTGATGGTCCAAATTCCCTGCTGGCCTAAGGCATTCCTGTTCCATCAGCTTCAAGGCACTTGAGTGCCCATCTCTCAGTCATGCATTTCTGAAGAAGCTGTTGTGAGTTAGTGACAGTATTGATTTACAGCAAATGCTTTTCTCTGCAGTAGCTGCCTCTGTAGCTTATTCAGCTCTGCAGCCACCTTATTTCAACAGCACTCTGCTTACTTTGAAAAGTAACTTTACATTTGTAAAATCAAGTTGTAAGCAAATTTGTCACACAAATTGTAAATTCATGTAAAGACTCCAGGCCCCTCACAAAGGGCTAAATATCTGTTTCATGTGGGTCTCCACTAAAATTGAATCAGATACTGTGCCCAGTTGTAGCAGGGATCCCCACTGGCCAGTGTAAATATAATGAGAGGAAAGTAGGTGGTTGCGGCCTGAACTTATGCGGCCAGGTATGAAATTGCCTTTCTTTTTCTTTAGAGCATGAACAATGAAAGACATCTAAAGACTACAATAGTTCAAAAGGCAGATTTATCAGATTGAAAAAAAAAAACCCAAAACAAAACAAGGTAAGATAGATATTGCTCCCTACCATGCCCTTCCAAGGGGCATCTTCCAATTTGGTTTTTTAGTCCTGTGATTTTCAGCAACTTTCTGGGCTGCCATAACTCCCCGGGAAGGGGCTACTGTAACTCCCCAGGAAAGCCAGAGGCGTTGCTTTTGGCTTGCATTCTGCTCTACAAACCAGTCCTTTGTTCCTCTTGGGAGCCCATGTGTTGTCCCACTGCAGCCATCCCTTGATGAGAGTATCTCTAGCTCCTTTATTGCTCTCTGGGAGCTGCTCCTAGCCAAACCTCTCATCTGCTCATGAGAAAGGCTACACCAGTCTCCTCTCCCATGTGGTACCAGCTACTGAACACTCTCCTGTAGTTAGGACAATACAAGCAGTCCTCCTACCTTCTCATTGCCTAGTTACACCTCCTAGCAAGACATAATAGATGGAATATTTACAGTAAACTGTGCCCAAAACAGTTCTGCCATCTGTCACAGTTGAGAATAATGAGTTCTTTGTACTTCCACATAGTCATGCATTCAACGATCTCCCTATAATTGCAGATAATAAATGTGGACACCTGGCATTCCACTGATGGCTGTATTAGCCCCACTTAACAGATGGGTAAAACAGGGTGTGAAGCTATTAAAGGTAGATTTTTTACCTCACCTAATGACAGCTATCTAAATATAAGGCATCTTGTCTATTCTACTTAGATGGATTCTGTCTCTAGCCTATAGAAAGAGACAGACACTTCCAGAGGGCCTTATTTATCACACATTTTCTGGACTCCAGCCTTTGGAATTAACTGTCCTCTGGAAACTCCTGTCTGTATTCATTGCCTACACAAGGAGACTTGATAACCCAACCTGCAATGAAAGAGCTCCCTTTTAGATGTCTAAAATTAGGTGAGATGTTTTCACACAAGAGTTGCCATTAGGGATTTAAGTAGTGAGCTGAAACAGCTCCACAATTCTGGCCTCAAAGGGCAAGCAGGATGGCCACACCACCTTACCTGGAGGGAACATGGGAAGAGTGCAGATCCCAGCCACCAATACCCTAAGAAACATTCAGGGATGAAATGACATATATTGTGAGGAGTTCACACTTTTGGTACAGCTGCTGACAGCTGATCGTGAAATCTAGTCTTTGGAAATTGGCATCTTCTTAGTGGGGAGTGGGAATAATACTGAAGGGAGCAAACTAAAGAAGTGAAGCTAACAGGGACTGTAGAGGACTAATAGAAGCACAGCAAAGGTTTCTAAGAACACCAAATATCGTTGAAAGTCACTGAAAACTTTTTATCTCTAGATCAGATTGGTTTTGTAGATAGGACAGGTGGTTAGTAGAGCTGCTCAGGTTAGTCCTTACACCTGCCTACTTCGAGAGAGGCATGATCCAGCTGAGTTAATGCCAGACTAAAACTTGGAAGATTTGGTTTCCAGCTCTGTCAGTGACCTGAAACACAATTGCCACAGCCAGATCCTTTTCCCTTTTCATGCTTCACTTTCCTGATTTATTGAGTGAGGGTAGTTATTCTGTAAGATTCCTTTATAAAACATTTCCAGTTGACTATCTGGGAAATTTCACTTCCTGAGCTAAAGATTATTAATTGCATCGCTAATGCCATCTTTTGAACTCACTTGAAAAAAATTTCAATTTTACATTTTTTAGAAAGGGTAGAAACCTCTAAATATAGAGAAAATTAATTAATAAATACATACGTCTATGTAAATACAGGGAAACATCATTACATAATAAAGTGAAGTTCAGGCACTGTCCAGGTGAATCAAACAGCAAATTCCCACCTGTATATTTAGTGTTAGAATTGAGCCAACTATGAGTTGTGTGGTTTGCTTTCAGGGGTGACAAATGCGAAGGATAGCAGTATTTTGCCTTTTGATTTTAGTAGAAATAGAGGAATTTGATGGAGAGGTAGAAAGAAATTTACTGCATTTGGCCCTGACTTCTCCCACGTTCTCCCTCCAACAATCTGCAAATGTCCCTTGGCTGCTCTGTGCACAGATTTATCAAGCAGAGATTGAATGATGGCAGCATACCACTGAGGTGGTTATATTCATGTAGTGGGTGTGTTGGTGTGTTTAGGCAGTTGCTATGGCTCCTAATTTGTTCACCAAGTACATATTTCTCATCCTTTCAAGGAGCCTGTTGCAAAAAAAATTGCTAACAATAGCTTCACTCAGGGACTACAGGGTCTGTCCAGGAACATGCGGCTCCATAGAGAAAAATCCTTTCCCCACTGAGATCAGCGGAAGTTTTGCCATCAAGGGAAAAATCTTTGCTCTTTGTCTTCAAGACTGATTTAGTCTAGTTGTATATTTGCCCACAGTATTTTCAGACCCCTTTGCAAACCTGAGACAAGGGAAACAGTTATTTTTGTGGAATCCTGTGATACGTCTTGAAATTGTACTGTGATATGGTTTATAGCCTTTAAGCTGAAGGACGGCAAGTGTAGATGAGACATTAGGAAGAAGTTCTTTTCTGTAAGTGTGGCAAGGCACTGGAACGGGTTGTCCAGGGAGGCTGTGGATGCCCATTCCTGCAGGTCTTCAAGGCCAGGCTGGATGAGGCTCTGAGCAACCTGGTCTAGTGGAAGGTTCCCTGCCCATGGCAGCAGGGTTAGAACTAGATGATCTTTGAAGAGCCTTCCAACCCAAACCATTTTATGATTCTGATTCTATCAGTTGCCATAAGACAAAGCAAAATACATATGAGTGACTGATTTGCATCCCCCAATTTTCAGATTATTTTCTATAAGATTCTGTTGTTGGTTTTACCTTGTCTATGCTGCCCTGGATTAACAATGAAATAAATAGAAGGTCTATATGGTCGGTTAGATACAAAGTTATAAACCCTATAGAATGCATCAGAAAGTTAAAAGTGTATTTTCAAATAAAAGGGTTGCAAAAAATGGGAAGCCGTGTGTTCCATCAAGAGTTGCTCAGAAACCACCAGACCTTTCTTAATGAGGAGCACCACTTATTTCTGCCATAATCCATTATACTGGCAGCAGGTAAGGCATATATAAGAGACTGAAAAATTTTTATCAACATACTTTAATTGAAAATAAACAGTAGAAATGTACAGCTTGTTACACACCGAATGAAAAGTCATTATTGGCAGCATCTCTTCTCAGGTCCCAGATGTGCACCATATCCATGTGTTAGCACCCCATAAATGCTAAAAAGCTGTAGGAGATGTAGCCACTAATAGGGAGAAGACTCATCAGCTCATGGCAGACAGAACTCAAATGTTTTAGGTACTTACATATATGTATATATATATATATATAAATTTTCTTCATTCTATCTCTCTTGATGCTAATCATTTTGGTGAGGATAATCTTCCAGATGAAAGTTACGTTTAAAAGGAATTGTTTGGATTAAGAGTAAATGAAAGTATTTGGTTGACCCAATGAAGATGTCTACGTTATGGTGAAATCAATTGGTATCTAAGCTACACCAGGAGCTCAGACACATAGCTCATAATATCTTTTGCAATATGAAACAGCCTAGCGCATCCAAGATTCACACACGGCTGAAGGCTGTGGCAGAGAACTTGAACAAGGCATGTACCCTCTGGAAGTGCAGATGGAGACCAGCCGCTGCATCTGAGAGCACCCAAAATAGCCACAGAACTCTGCTAATGGTCATTGAACCAGACCAAGGTTAAGAGTCTGGAGCTGAATCCCATCTTTTGTGGGTGGCAACTTTATGGGACAATATCACGTAATCACAACTTGTCCTCCTTATAAGAGCCAAGTTGTCTCCTCAGAGAGGAGACAAGAGGCAAGAAGATTGCCACATTTTCCTTATAAATGAATCAAAAGTGCAAATTGCACAGACAATCACTGGAGTTTTAAAAGGTTCTGAAAATCTTCCAAGAACCCACCAGGAGATGGAGAAAGTTGGATGAAATTTCTGTTAGAAACATACTTATATCTAGCTTCATCTAAAAATGGTAAAATTGCCCTTATGCTTCAAAAACTCTTTAAGCAAAGGTTTTTTGTAGCAATGTGTATTGTTTTTATCCATCATTGAGAGGGAGTGGGTAGTTGTCTTGTTAGCTTGAGTGAAGCATTTCTGGTACTAAGCCTTATAAAATTTGTTTAATAAAGAATCTTTGCAGTTTTTAAACTTTAACCAAATGAGAATATCACTATAATATATAAGATTAAGTTTCAATTACTGTTAATGTATTTGGATTCTTTAAAATACATGGTGAAATTGCTTCTGAAGCCATGAAATTCAGAATGTTGAGAGCCTGGCTGTGGTAAGGAATTTAGTATCCTCTAAGATATTAAATGAAAACTAAAATTTGGTCTGAAATAGAATTCATTTGGTCAGAGTTCCCATCAGGACAATTATTGTCCATTGACTCCCATGCAGAAGTCACAGAAAAACATGGTGGGATCCTCTTCAGTACTAACCCCTCTCAATACCTCTGCACCTGGCAGAAAGTGCTCTGGATGTGATGGGGAAATTATTGTAAGGAAAAAATTGTGCAAGATGGTTGACTTTGAATGTATGGATTTTTAGAGATATACAAAACTTGAGGGTTTAGCCACCTACTCCTACTTTCCAAAGATGGGCCACACAACCCACTTTAGCTGTCTAGGTCATCTAGAGGTTTGTAGAGAGATACTGGCCATGAAAACTGGCCCTGGATACCACACAGAGATAGTCAAAAACCCTGGAGAGATCAGAAGCCTTCCCACCATCTCTGTAACTTTGGTTTCTGTTCCAGGCTAAAAATATTTTGCCTTTCCACACAGCTGCCCGAGTGGGCTGTACTCATGTCTTTTTAAGGCTGCCAGATAGCTGTGCTTATGCCATTTTTTATGATAGACCAGTAGTATTAAAACTGTGCTCCAGGAAGGGGTAATCTGGGTTTCCAATCTCCTTCAGGTGAAGAGGGCTCAGACCCATATTCCCAGAGGTTGCCCCACAGAGCACATTACAGACCCTTCCTGTGGGGTGCAGTGGGAGGGAAAGAAGAGAAGAGAATTTGCATGGCCAGGCCTCAGCTTGGCATGCAAGATACACATGGTTAAAAGAAAAGCAGTCAAGAAAGAGCATAACTGCAAGATTTCTGTTCAAATAACAGGCCCTGCGTTTCTGCTCCCTCGCCCCTGGATGCTCGCTCCAGCTGAAAGCCTGTGGTGCATAACTTGTGCAGTGATAGCAGCTTCTCTGAGGTTCCAAGTTAGCATGGACAGTGCGTAACTCCAGTGCCTGGGAAGCTTTCAGGTTAGCTGCAAGGTGCCTATTGATTTTGAGCTGACAGGCATTACGCAGTGCTGCACTGCTGTCAAGGCAGAGATGCATAAATTGATTTAAATGCAATGGTAGCCAGGGCTGTAAAGGTGTGCGTCTAATTCTTTGTCATCAAAACTTGGTGTCATAGAAATCTTTTAATGCCAGCATTTACTTTAATAGCAAAAAAAATAGAGAAGCAATTGCAAAAGAGATCTTGCTAGATCTAGTGCACGTAAACCAGCAGAAACAAAGGGAGTCATGCAGTTTACTGCCTGGCAGGAAGAGAGCACACTGCAAACACTGTTTCCAAGTATCGAACAAAGTGAAGTACAAAGGAGCATATAAATGAAGTCAAAGCAGTATCACTGAATGCTGTATTAATTAATCACTCCCAGTATTAATTATTCTTATTGAAAAAAACCCCAATTTTTAAAGAGTTCTCTAAGGAAACAACATCATGGCAAACACCACAGAGCCACAGGGGCATTATATACATCAGATAAGGTGGTACCAATATTATCGGTCTCACACAGGTGCCACAGTCATGCTGATATACTGATCACAGTATGAGGAAAAGCTGACTAAGTGGGATCTAAGTTCAGGTAGTATCTTTCGCTCAAGCCAGTTATCATAATGCAAATCTGCCACAAAGGCTGCTTAAAATACATTGTAAGAATGCTATCGGTTTATTAGAAACTTGGCAATAGGAGGCTAGTTTTTCAACAAAGCATCAGCAAATGACACAATGTTCAGAAAGTATGTATTAGATCCTTTAGGAAAAAAAAATGCTGTTCCACAGTGCATAGAAGCTGCCTTTCTCCAATGTGGGGAAGTGTTACTACATTCATCATTGGCTCCATTTCTTTCCCTGTTGTCAGCAGCAACTACATCCGTCTTAGCAACTCAGGATATTATTAGGTAAACTATGAACATCCTCAGAGGCTGTAGGCTCTCAGGGCATCAATATATCTGTCACTTTTCAAAATCATCCATTACATGTATAGAACTGACTCTTCTCAGTGTCACAGCAGGGAACTTGACAGCAGCTGCTCAGTGCTGGCAGCACAGTTCCCATTGCACAAGTCACTGCAGGTCACCTTACCGACTCAGTGGGGCAACTCACCTTTCTGAGCCACCAGAGCTGCTGCTGCGAAAACCCTCCCTAACTCTGGCTCCATGTAACCCCAATGAGATGGTGATGTTGCCCAGGGTCTCATGTTTGCTCCAAAGGGTAAAATGGAGCAACTGGTGCCAAAAAGGTGCAGGCAGACAGGACTGCGTGCCCAACACGGCTCAGATGCAGACAAACGTGGCAACAGGTACCCTCAGCACAAAGCTCCTTACTACTCACTCACAAGCAGCATTCTCACAACAGCCCCATACCTCAGACATGTTATAAATACCTAAGGACATTTGTCTTAGCACCTTCAGCACCAAAAGAAACTAAAGGGACAATTTGCAGTCCATCCTTGGGAGCCTGCTGAGGATGGTGCACTACACTCAGCAAGGATCCTCCTCATCCTGCCTGGTCTTTCTGCTGTGGCTGCTGTGGGCTACCTGCAGCTCCCTACAGCTTTGCAGTCCACCAGCTCAATAGCCAGGCCCCAGCTCCCTGGAGACGGAGCTGGAGTCTGGCTATGGAGGTCATCATGGTGATGACTGTGCTGAGCAAACAACTGCTACAGTCCGACTGCAGGGTGTAGGTGACATGGAGAGAGAGCTCCCTTTCTTTGGAGAGTCTGCCGTCGCAGAAAATGTTTTGTGACAAGTACCTTGTCTGCAAGGGCTGGCTGATCTGCTTGCTGTCAGAAGGCTGTTGGGGTGTCTCTGGAGGCATATGCAGAATAGTGGCAAACAGCACATACATTCCCCCTTCAGGCAGTTTCCTTGCCAGTGAAGATCATTACAGGCAGCATTTACTGCTCTTAGTAAGCCCAGCAAATGACATCAATTAAAAGTTTAGATTTTCAAAGGAGTACTGGGATCCTAAATGGTTTCTGTAAATATACACAGTGCAGCTGGTGAAGGAAAGGAGACTGCAATATTTTTCCTAACCTGGAGAAGGCTCCAAGTACCAATATACTTGATAAGAAAATCTTTGCCTTCTTGTCAGTCAGGCTGACTCCATAATGCTTATTGGGTACTACAGTGGGAACATTACAGGAAAATAAGAAGCAGCTTCAATGACTTGATTGGTTTTTGTATATATGAATTCTTTCAAAACCTAATCTGGCTTCTCACACTTGACTAATAGGCACAGCGTTGCCAAAGGTGTTATGAACTTTACTGCTAAATATGATGATATTAAATAAGCAATAAGAATAAAATGTAGATGTAGGAAGGCAAATTCAGACCTGATATTATCTCTCTGATTCTTTCGTATTCATAGGAAAACATGAATTTGCACTCATATGCAAACACTGGCAATGAGGTGAAAGCTTCAGTGGTTCTCTGTTGTGCAGTAAAGAGGCTGTCATGGACAAGATGAGATTCTCTAAATGACTGGACTGTCTGTTATGATGGCTGCAGAAATGAAATTCAGTTTCCTATATTTTTTTCTTTTGCCACTGGACCTCATTCTTCTTCTCAGCCATGCTGGTGTAAAACAGCATTATTGGAGCCATATTGGAGCATAAAACTAGCACAATTAAAAAGAGTGAAGCTTCTTGCTTGCAAAAAGTACATATTATCAATATACACAAGAATTAAGGAAAACAAGAGATGTAAAAGGAAAAATTTGAAATTCAGTTACATATTTGAAAATTATTAATTACTACATTCTTTATAAAATATTGAAAATATAATTATGCTTCCTGAGCACTAAGACCAAAAGATATTTCAGTTCTTTATGACAACCAGGACACAGAGCCCACTTATAAAAATTACCTAACTATCTTGCACCTTTTGCATAGCAAGACATTTATATTGTTGAAATACACACAGCAGGCATGCATTAATTAGTCTGTTGATTGTTATTAATACTGATAGACTGGTTGCTGAGCTAGATTAGCACACATTCTTAACAGCAGGAACTGCTCTAAAAAAATCACGAAATAGGAACTGTAAACTAGCATCTGATTTAATCCTGGATGGGGTGCTTAAAATTAGAGACATCCCAGAAATCTCTGTTTATCAGGGTCAACCTTGTGCAATGTCCTTCAAATTCTTTCCTTGTGCTAATCTATAGATCTGAAATCAATCCATATGCATTCCAGTAAAATGTTGTGGGTTTAATTAATTAATTTTTTTAATTTGATTTTAGTCAATTTTTAAATGAAAACTTAGAGAATTTAATTTTTTTAAATTCAAGGAATCCCAAAGAAAATCAATAAAAGTTTATAGTCTCCTAATTTCCCTTACATTTTTAGGCATGTTCTTCTCTAGTTTTTTCCCACAAAGTAGTTCAAAGTCCTTGCAGAACCCTCTTCCAACAGTTGCGTTAGTACAGATGAAGTAAAACTTTGGTTAGATCAGCATTGTCATGAAATCGTGATCTGTGTCAGCAAAAGGTTCTCCCTGGGTGGGCACATGCACAGATTGTCTTAACCACTTTCCTTCATGAAATTGTGGGGTTTACAGTTAAAAAGACGATTTTGGTATTAATAAGAGATTTCACAGCAATAATAGCACAATTGTCTTGGCTTCCAGATCCAGAGATGTACAATATGCTGAGGGTGAGAAACCAGGCTTCAGAGAATTATTTCATACCGGCACTTTTTCAAATTCAGAAGCTGATGAAAACTGACTGCTCAAAATCTCCTCAGATCTGGTCTTTTAGACTTCTATAGTCAAGTATATCCCAGGCTGAAATGTGTAATTGAACATACTGCAGATTGCATCCACCAAAAAATAAATCTAAGTAACATGGTCCCGAAATCATCTGACCTGGATAGAACCATGTTCATAACTTTTAGAGGCAAACATTTATATAAAGTCTACCAAGTGAATAGTGATATGTAAATACAACCTTTCTCAATCTCTTGAACTAAAGTCAACTTTAAATGTTGTGATGTCTTTAGGAAGAGTGTTATAACCACATTTACATTCCTTCTTTGAGATGATACACCACCAGGGAGTATGTTATCATTCAAAACCTCCCCATTTTCAATGATTCCTTGCAAACACCCCAAAGGAGTGCTGGTATAATCAGGCATTCAGACGGATGTACAACTGCAATACATAGAGGTAAAAAATCTTTCTTGTTTCAGCACATTTTACAAGTGTCCAAAGATGCTACTGTATTTAATTGTTTTATGCTTGACAATAGGATCAGTTTTCCTAGTCACTTTGGTTAATTGCGTTAAAGATGACTTGGAGTATTCTCTGTCCTGCTGCACAGCATTGTAGAGTACATTACCCTTTTGCACTTACTGTAATGACTTCCTTGCTGGCCTCAGCTTTTCCTTAGATACTACCTAGGCTTACTCCTAGTGTCCACAGCTAAATAAAAGAGGACTGAAAGCTGATAGGGCTCTCACTGTAATAATATGGGACTGTCTTGCATCAGCAATGCTCTAAGATTCCCCTACAGTAAATATGTCTCAGAGTGAGTAGATGTGAGCAAAAGCTGAGCTGGGAAGAGAGCTAACAAACTGAGTTGTCAGGGCAGCTCTCCCTCATTTGTCAATCTAGAGTTGAAAATCAATGACATTTACAGTCCTGAATAGGGTATTGTGCTGTTTTTGCATTGATGTACTATCATGTGCAACCTACCTAAAAAGGCTGTTATGGTGTCTAATCAGCGGGCTAAACACGTGTTAACTTCCAGGATCTCTTATGCCAGGGATGGGTGCATTTTAAAGTGACTCATACAGACATACTAATAAAACATGTCAGGTCTGTATCAAAACAGAGGCAGACACTGCTACAGAGAATGAGGGAGACATCTGTATTGGTTTTACCTGTCTCCGTTTATGTGCTTGATACCTTTTTTGTTTGAGTGCATGAATTTAAATCAGGAGCATCTCTTAGGAGGAGCATTTCCTTTACTCAAATAGAAGTTATTGAACTCACTACAAGGATAAATGGGTGAAATTAAAGGACCTCTGATATATATAAGATGAGAATAGGGCTTCTAATGGTCCCTTCTGGGCCTAAACTTTATGAATCTATGTTTCATTTCCTGCTTGCTCAGTGATAGAGATAAGATATCTCCAGGGCAAATACCAAGAGTCCTTCAGAGAACAACGGGTAGGCTATTAATCTCAAAGTGCCTACCTGCCTGGTTCAGGCTAAGGTTAACAAGCTTATTGTCCCACTTCTATGGCTTGAGATCAGAGGACACTTATCTGTTTTAAAATCTTTCTAGAGAGGAGAAGTGGAGAGCAAAGAGACCTGCGGGAAAGCAATGTGGGGGGACAAAGAAAACAGGGGAAGGCAACATGGGGTGACTGTGAGATGGTAAGTGTAAGAGATCATTCAAAACATCATCAAAAGCCTAGCCAAACAAAACATAATAAAGCCTAGAAAATAAACTCAGGTGAGGGTAAACCTCAGTGCTAGTTTAATTGTGTTCCCCACTTAGTTAAACTAGCAGAGAAAAAGTACTAAACTGTGCTCTAGAAGGTTGTTTGGGATCACTGTTAGCAGCTGCTGCTGGCAGCTTTGAAAGGATAATTGCCTCCTGAGACCAAGCCCACTTAGATCATTCAGAAACCAGCACCAGTAAAAGAGGCTTTGGAACAGTCAGTATCAGTACAGGAGTGACTGAACTGGAGGGTTTCAGTGAGGACCCACAGAGCCGGTGCGACCCAAGCTTGACAATCTGTACTTGAGACACTCAAAGGCTGCAAAGAACATACAGACACATGTTTTAGCCATGCCTTCCCACATCACAGTGAATGTCTGATCAACGTGTTCAGAGCCTTCCTAACCAGTTGCTGTCACTGTGACTCACAATGCTTTGCAATCCACTTGGTCCTCCTGCTTAGCAGCACACTTTCTCCTGTTTCCAACTGTTATGTCCATTTGAAATTACTAAGATATTTCCTACCACACCTAAGGCATAAACATGGAAATCAGGAGGTGAGGTTCAGTCTGCATCTGTGCCAGAAGAGTGCTCATGACCTGGTGTGACGTATGCTACCAAGACCCTGGCTCCTCATAAATAGAAACATATTTGTAATACTCCAGTTAAATATCAAAGATCTATAGGATGTCCAAGGTATGTAGACTAGCCAGCGTACATACTGCTCATGCTTCACTGCAGTAACATGACAGCCAGCATAGATTATAAATTTTGCCCTAGACTCTGCCTTATTGTAGTTGCTGATCAAATCCACTGGTCTCAGGACATATTAATTTTTCTATCTCATTTGTGCCTGATTAAGCTACCATCATCTTTTCCTCATAGCAACAACATATTCTAACAGAAACCAACCCTTACCCCTCCTTTTATTTCACATGTGGCTCTCATAGTCCCCTGGGTGATCTTTCCAGGCAATATCCTCTCTTCCTGATTTGTTTTTGCTTCTTATGATTTTGTGTCTCTTCCAATGAAGAACTCCATAGGTCCTATGCTATCTTCTTTAGAATCATCAGTGACCAGTTCTGCTATTGTTTTGGTGTCTGTCCATTACCCTATCAATTTATTTCATCCAGATCCATTCCACATTCCCACCCCTTCTCTTGTTCCTTAGGATACAGCAATGAGATGTAGCCTCAAAAGTACAACCTCAACAGCCTTCACATGCTCATGGCAGTTTCTTTCCTCATGGTATTCAGGATCCCTGATCCCTTAAAAGAGTGAAAGGTAGGGAATAGCTGCATTTTTTTGGCAATAAAACTTTTAATACTATTTGCAGGGATGCCTGCCAAGCTGGGTTATACTGATATGTCAGAAGCTCTGTTATGATAGCAGGCTGTGGATATTTCAGTTCAAAGGTTGCAATATCCTGCCAAAATAAAGAGAGATAAACTTACATTATATATGGAGTGTATTAGAGCAATCTATCTGTAAAAGAGAATGGCGGCAGAGAGAACATTATATAAGTTCTGTCAAATTATATGAACTTTGATTTAACCCTTGGCAGCACTGTGCAAGAGACAGGGACTGCCTGAAGGAGGTAATGAAGCCTTGGCTCCTTGCTCCTGTTCAGCTTTGTGTCGTTCCTTCCATGGCCCCATCCTTTGGGTTCCAGTTACATCCCTACATATGGCTGATGCCAATAATCCGCTTAAACGGCAACACTAAAAAAAAGCATAGCAGATGCCTATCCTGTGTCATACACTACAGTAAGTGCTCCTTTGCTCTTGCCTAGGACATACTGACGGTCTCAAGAGCGGCAGTGGGAAGTTTAGAAATGCCATTATGAGGGCCAGTATCAGATCTGTCAAACCTTCTGGACCCAAAGAAGAAGCATCAAGTTTTGATGTTTTTTTTGTCAGCGCACCAAGCATTTCCACAGATGATTCATTGGTATGAGTAGTGTGAGCCAAAATTAAATTCAAACTCTGCACTTATACCAATAAAGAGTGTAGGAGGTTGTGGATTTTTTAGGCTCCTGACTAAGTGATGTCTTATGTAGTTCGAAAAGGATGCATTTAGAAGTGCCTAAAGTAGCTCTTATTTCTTTAGCTACAACCTATCCCTAAATCTCCACTCTCCCCTGAGGTGTTCAGCCCTGCACCAGCTTCTTCAAGTGCAAATGTCAACTGTTACACTCAGAGAGTGAGGGGAAGGAGACAGAACCATGTTACTTATATAATCAGTCGTCACTTAAAGACATTGAAAATTGTGTTTTACACCTCTCAATGTATCCATAATCCCACACAGGTATACAAGGAAAAAATGAGAATCATTTTGAATAATTGCAGTATGTAAGCAATTTTTCACGAGTTTGCAAATAAATAATCAGGAAAATGTTGATTTAAGGCATTAAAATATCCGCTTTCAATTGTCAACTCAGTTCTAAATGAAATCTTCCAAGCCACCAAGTGACTAAGAAAACAGTGCTGTTGGTGCAGGATTAGTCACTGTGTTAGGAGGTGTTTCTGCACATGCCTTATGGATAGATTTCTGTGGGTTGAGGTAAGCTGCATGTTTCTGAATGCTCTTCAGCATGAATATGTGGAAGTGAGTGAATGTATTTGGGTCTTCTTGCGTCTTTACCCAAAGGGCTTGGGACTAATCTCTAAAACTGTTTTCGTCATGGTGTAATGACATTAGCTACATTGCTATGGCTTAATGAGTGAGCCCTAATTTACTTATGACTGTCTTGGCCCATAGCCAGTGACTTTCAGATAATAGGACACCTGACAGTGGAAGGCTGTCTCTGTGAATGTAGCTGTGAAGTTCACAATCTCAGCCTTGTTTTTGCCTTTACCTGGGGAACCTGCTCTCTTTACAATACCCAATGACTCCCAAGAATGAATGCAAGAACTATCTTTTTGTGTAAAAGGAGCATGGCACAAGATTGGCCAGTCCATCCTTTATCACGGTAAAATCTGTCATGGTTATTTCGTCAGCTTTTCTGTGACTTGTTCCTTCAGTAAAGCATATCCCTATTTAAAATGGAGAAGAGGGTCCACCATTCTTCCAAGGTGTCCAGCAAGAGCTGCTCGCCTGGACTCATGTGCCAGAATTGTGTAGTGTGTCAATATTCCAGGCAAGATGCCTTCACTGCCAAATATTCCCACTCTGCTCTCGAATACAGCCGTGTTCCTCCATCATGGCTTTTGTGCAATGCTCAGTACATCTTTCCAATTGGAGCTAGAGCTCAGCAACTTTATCTCTCCAACAGAGGTAACTTTGAGCGTTTGTTGCACCTTTCTTCTGTGGACATCAAGAATTTAATAGACTCAACACAGCTCAGCTCACCCACACTTTGCAACACCAGCTTACTCTGAACTCTAACCCCATAACAGTATTTCCATATTTTCTCAAGGATTACCAACACAAATGTTATAGATGAGAGTATCAACTTTATTTCTCCAAATGCCACCCTTGCAAATTCAGCCTGGGGTCCCAGAGTGGATTGTACTTTTTTCATTTCATGCAGCAGAA
The DNA here is from genome assembly GCA_013397115.1 of Edolisoma coerulescens. NCBI lineage: Eukaryota > Metazoa > Chordata > Aves > Passeriformes > Campephagidae > Edolisoma > Edolisoma coerulescens. Next base: position 275,246 of record VWZW01000499.1, read on the forward strand.
CTAGTAGAACAAATCCTTTAGGACAGTGCTAGGACCTGAGTTATCTGGCCAGATTTAGTGTCTTCACCTAGAGTGTCAGAGACTCTTCTTTTGTTTTTGCAGCACTGATGGGTCCGTAGGAATGCGGTGTGTGACCTGCACTGGCACTTCTTTAACAAGAATGGACTTCAGCTTACATTCATTTAACTGTGTTGCCTCAGAGGAGTTAACACCAGAAATGTGTTTTTCTCTCTAACACAAGCAGGTGTAATCAGGAATACATATAAAAAGCTGATATGCTAAGTAAGACTGGGCTGGTATTATTTTTCAGGGTTGAGTAATCCACTAAATTATTTACTCAAATTCACATATAGCCTCTGAAGGAGAATTTCCAATTTCTAGGATCTCAATATGGCATTTTTATCACATGATACCTCTACTAGGTTAAAAAGAGATTGTGCTTTCTCTTCTCATGTTGTTGTTTCTGGTTTTCAAGTAAACTGTCTTGACATCTCAGTTACATTTTTCAATGCCAGAATAACACTAAAAAAAAAAAAAAAGCAACCAGTTTTTTCAGATTAATATGGGGCAGATGACTAATTTGATGTGATCAATCTATTAATTTGGAAAAAAATAATAACTCAAAAAAAATATTTCAACTTAAGTATCACATTCTGTAATTTTGTATCTACAAATCACAATATTTGCCTTTTTTCCTCCTCCTGATAAAAAAACGCAGGTATGTTTTTTTCTTACAACTTACTCTTTTTCAGGCCTTAAGCATAAAAATATTTTTAGTAAATCTAATATCTAACATTTACTGATTAAATGGATTTAATATGAAAACCCTTTCACATGGCTCCTCAAGTGCTTTCCAAAATTATCTTGATGTGCAAGAGAGGGACATTTTTGCACCCATCACAAGACAGTTAAATATGGGCTATGCATTGGAGGCATTGATCTCCCAGACTAAGCCATGTAATTGAACTGAAGAGATTTTCCGTTATTTGTGCTGTGGTTGATAATTTAGCCTAAAGTTCTGAGTGAAACTGATGATCTTTACACAGTCTTGTACAGCTTCAGCCTATCATTATGTTATTACAAAGCACCACGTTCTGTCTCTGTGGAGTCCAAAATGCCTGTTCTTCAGATAAGAGTTAGACCACTGTACATCAGAATACAATGCGATGTTGTCACAAGAGCTATTTCAAAGCCCTGAGGGTGTTGTAATGTGGATTCCTTTTTCACTGGACATGTTAGCACTTTTCAGGCATAAAATGTTCTTTCTGCACTCCTTTAGTTTGGATACCGTCAGCCTACCTCCAAGCTATTGGCAGTGAACTTTAGCATTCCTGCTGGGAGGAATATTAGAGGCTACTGATATCAAAGGCAGTTCACAGCACTGACTCAGGCCCTGACTGTTTTATAACAGAAGCTTGCAAGGTTGCTAATGGAAATCTGGAGGTTTCAGCACGGAGAACCATCTATGAAAATTTTCTTATGTAACGTGCATACTAAGTTTTGCTCCTAAAAAACCTTTTTTTTTCAGCTATGCAAATTGTCCCTAGACCTTTATGTCACACACAGACTGCACAGAGGCAGTCCAAATCATGTACATGCTGTATACCTTTGAGGCCCATAAATGTGAGCAAATATGGGGCTACTGCACTTCAAAGATGAAATATTTCACTTTATTTTTGCTATTGCTGTTGCAAATTAAGATCAAAGCAATACAGCTACCTCAAGGGCAACTAATGAGATAAAAGTTAGTTGTTTGCTAGTGTGCTCGTTATTTGTCCTGTGCAATGTGCTTGATCCACCCACCATTCCTTCAGTCCTGCCCTGAGTGCTGTTCTCCAACACATTTCTGTTATTGTCAGATTATTTTGAATCTTCACTTGGTATGAAAAGCCATTCTTTAATGCATCCAGTATACCTTTTCAAGTAGATCACAATTGGCCTGAATGCTGAAGAAATAAGCAGGCAAGAAGAGGCAGGCAGACTGAAAATGCTGAGGGGAAAGAGAAAGGTCCTGAGAGAATGTGTTTAAAACAGTCTGTTAACCCAGATATTGCTTCCCTCAGACTCTCTAGTGGCTGGCTCACATAGAAATTTCATTTTCTATCATAGAAGATCAACTGAAAAGAACTTCTTAATAGAAAATGAAAGTTTTACATTTGCAAGCTGCTGGAGAATTACACAAAAATAACCTGACACAGTCTAGATGAGAAAACACAAAAAAATACCACTGGATAGGGTCAGAATTTTAATGAAAGAGAAGACATCATCAGCCTCCAAAACTGCTGCTATCTATCTACTGTCCTAAATCCTTGAGTGTTTGGTACATGTTTTTCTCTACCAGTCTTCCTGTCTTTCTGTAGTTTTTTCTAACATATTTTCCTCCTTCCACATCAGTACATTATGTTCAAAACAACAATCTTACCATCCCCAAAACCAAAACTGAGCTTTACTGAATGAGCCAGATGTAATATAGGAAAGATTAATTGTGAGTGCAGGGTTTAGAGGTGATACGGGCATATCATTCATGTCAGCAGTAAGGCAGATTTATAGCTCCGAAGAGGAGTAAGAGCTGCTTGCTTTAGGTAAAGAGTTGCTCTCAACCTCCTTTATGAAATCAACAGCAATAGAGGAGGACATCAAAAGATGGCCCTGAGTCCCTGCTTGCAAAACCCACAAGGGTCACATTCACTCCAGTGAACGGTTCATCACTGTATGGTCAAGTGGTGGAGAGAGTAGAGAGGTCCTCTGTACCATTTGAGGCTGGCCTGACCTGGAGTGGGTCAGCCATGTGGATGTGGCACATCAATGGAACCTTAGAGAAGTTATATCACAGTAATTGGAAAGGAACTTTTTCATGAGTGTCACAGAAACTGCTCTGGGGTCTGGGATATAAGCATTACTGCATGTATTTTTTTCTCAGCTCGAGGTTCAGAAATAATGTAAATGTCCTGTTGCAGCCCATCAATAAGAACCTGAGGCTTTCATTGCCTGCACTGAGATGGAAACATGTGAGTGTTTGTGAGAATGAAGAGCCTTCTGGGATCCCTAGGACTGTGCAGAACAGAGTGAGCCAGATCTTGTACAGGCTCATCAATACTGGCTTTTGGAATTGGTCCTTGCACTGAAGTACTTGCCTACTTTTACCCGAGCACTGATTTCTAGAGACCAGCTTGGGGTGGTCCAAAACAAAAACTGGATGAAAAAGAGCAATTTTCAGGTGTGAAGAATTTGGCTGGTCCCATCATTATTTATCAGAGTATCTGTATCAGCATGACCCCTTTGTAGAACTTTACTGGAGTGCTTCATTACATTGAACTACAAGATTACATTGATTACACTGACCCCCCAAGAAGCAAAACTATATAGCAGAGCAGAGATAGATATCAGGGTTTATCCCATTCCCTTTCTTGTTTTGATGTAAAAATGTGACATAATTTGCACGTTTCCAGCACTGGAACAGATGGCTCCTTTGTACAAAGTGGCTGCCCCTCCACGGGCAGTGCATACCTGTGCCATCTCAGGATGACATGGGCAGAGGGGAAGGCAGAAATAGTCTGATAGGTTTATCGGGAAATCTTCTGTAGGACTTACCATAAATAAAAAAGAGCAGAGTGACTGTTTCTTCGTCCAGAAAGCTCTTGAATGGGAGCTAACTGATGAGACTAAAATTGTCAAAAATAAGTCTAAGACATCTTGTTCTTCAAAAGGTAGATGAGATAAACAAGTACTGTCTGATGAAGGAATGTGCAGCAGCTGAGGAAGCAGAAGGAAAGATCAGGTTAACACAATGTTTTCAGCTAATTGCACAGATCATGTCTTGTTGTATTGATAAGGGGAGACTCTCAGGTCCAAGTTAGGACAAGAGTTATGACATGTAAAGCATTCACTGCAATCCACGGCTGGGCATATGTAACAACATCTTATTTGTACTGTGGCAACCATTTTTTCCGTCCACTTAACAAAAACCAACCAATAAAACAAAAAAAGTACAAAAAATGAGGATTACACTCAAAGTTTTTCTTATCTTCCATTGATTTTTACCTTTTTTTCTGGCGACAGAGAATTTCATGGTGGGGAAACATCAACCTGTCTTGACCAGGCCTCTAAATTATTCTAAGACAAAATCATTAGATTTGTTTATGTGATCTCTGCTTGGAGGGTCTTGGAAATTAATTTCCCAGTCTTTCACAGGAAAGGAAATGAACACCGGAAAACATAATTCTTGGCTCTGTAGTACGCTTCCAGAACTGTGCAGTATGATTTTATTGATTAAAACCCAGAAAGTTTTTACCAAAGTCACACCATTCTTAAAGCAGCACTTCGCAACATCTCTTGGTATCTGCGTGTAGTCACCAAGGACTTCATGAGCAACTGCCACAAGAAAACTTATAATTACACAGTTGCATTTTGACTGTGACTGTCAAAACTGTTGCCACTGGGAATTTGGCAAACACTGCAAAAACGTGTTTGAGAACTATGGGGATATGTCTAAATGAGTACATGCAGAGGGAATTGAGCTAACTTTGACCGTGCTCAGAGCTGGTCTTGAAGTGTTGTGCTGTGCCTCAGCATCTTGCTGAAAAGGCAAGTTAAGGTTTTGTAAGCTGGACCTGGGCCCACGCAAACCTGCTTTCCGAACATGCAGGCCAGTATTATCCTGTACAGACTGTGCTAGGGCTGTGTGCTCCCCCATGCAGATGTGCCCATGGGTGCTGAACCTGGAATTCCAAAACACTGGTGAACTGAGGTAATGGCTTCTGAGCATGGGAAATCCACCTCGTGGATTCTTAGTGGATCTTTTAGTATCACCCTATGGATTATCAGTATTTCAATACTTTCCCCTTATTTTCACCCTTTTTTAGTACATTTTTGCTATTTGTCTCCAAGACAACTTGAATTTTTTTAGCTGCATTACAGCAGGAGCTGTCCAGTCAATCATAATTATCTCTACATGCTTTGGTTCTAGGCACTTTTTACTAGCAATTGACATCCCTACCGGACAACAATATGCTGACATTTAGCCCTTCATGAAATATACTTAATATACTCACGTACATTGGCATCAAAGGAAATAAAGACACTTCATCCTGTAACCTCTTATGAAGTCATCCAAGCAGTTTTCATTTTCTGTTTTCACAGTGCACTTATTTAAAACCTTGGACATCTGTCACAAAAAATAAATGACTTATAACAAGCCAATGAGATTTTTTTCTGCTGTGTGTTAGATTACAGACTGTGCACAGTGCACATGGGTGTAATTGGAATTGCTGATAGTGGACACCCAGTGGCATTAGTGGTAATTATCCATGACCTCATACATCCTTCTCACACTGCCAAAGAAGGGCACGCAGCAAAGCTATTCTTCACAGTGAGAGTCATCATCGCAGTGTGCTTGCAAGCAAATTGTTTGCATTATAGAATAATCCCTCTGAATGTACATTGCCTCAAGAACATTTTTAAAGCCACTTATTCTTGCCAAAAATGACTGTTGTTGTCATTCTCCCATGTATTCTTCTTGCTAAGTGATATTGCCAGCGAAAAAAACAGTCATGAAGCCTAAACTATAATACATGACAAAATAGATTTGACATTGTCATTGGCATTATCTCTTCCGACAATAGCCAAATTATGCTAGTGTGTTTATGTCAATAGCAAGGAACCTTTGGTACCATCTCTCTCTATACATAGGAAGCTGATAGAGCAACTCACCACCTGAGCAAAAACTTTTTCACACGTGCCAACTAATTATGCTATGTCATCAGGCCAAATGGCAGCAAACTATGCTTCTGGTTCTGGAAGGAGGGTTCCCTACTCCAGAGCAAGCTGTGTTGGAAAGAAGAGCTGATAATAGTGGCCTCAGAGCCAATGTACTTCTGACATGGATCCCCTGGACTAAGAAATTAAATTCTTCCATCATATGTTACTCCTCCCAATATAATGTCACATTTCCACTTCTGTTCCTCACTGTGAGTTAGTCAACCTGTGGCAGAAAATTGAATTTGGCACTGGATTTCAGCAAGGCTGGAAAACAAAACTTTTTGAAGTCTTGAAATCTGATATTTTTTCTGATGCTGAATGAAACTGAGCCAATAAAAACCATAAGCAAATGCACAAAATAAAATAAAAAAGAAAGAAAAAAAGAATTATGGAAAAATAAAAGAGAGTTATTCAAGAATAGCAAATTGTATGGAGTCACAACACTCACCTGAGGTGGGAAAAATCCCTTTCTAGTATAATCTCTTAGAGCAATCATAGAGCCAGTTACGCTGTTGATTAGGGGCTCTTGGCTGTGTTGGTTGCTTCTGTAGACTCTGATGCATTTGTCTGCGCGAATCACTGTATAGTCCCTAAGCAGGAAGTAAACAGCATTGTAGTACATTCATGCTCCATGCTCCTCTTAATTTAATTTTCATTGCCTTCCACTACTAAATCATTCTGCCCTAAGTAAAGCCACTCTCAGCCTAATGGGACACAAGATAGTTCTTCAGAGCCATCTCCTGAAAGTCTTGGTGTAGGACAAAGGCTCTATTCCCTTCCTAATGGCTGACCCTTTTCCCACTTCTGTGTTCTCCCTTCCACTCTCTCCCTGCACACAAATGTTCAGTGCTTCAATGTCACAGGTCACCAGAACCCCAGGCCCTGTGCCAAGCAGAGTATGATGCTGGTGGTGGGAGTGGGAGTTTCTTCTTGCTTACATCATGAGACTATTGTTTTGTATCTTCTATCACAATGTACTACTTCTTTTTTTCCATTGGAAATGTGAGCTTTCATATATGCTGGATACTTCTTCCTTGCTTTTTTTGTTAACCCTAAAACCAGTTTAGCCAGTCCTCAGGACTGCATTTCTTCAACTACCAGTGGTTAACCGCTGATGATTTGTTTACAGCAGGTTGCTTCCATGCCTGTATTCCTCCCCTCTCTCTCCCTCTTGGCAAAGGCTTCTGCTACAGTACCGTTCTTTTACACCACATCATTTTGCTAGGGTCAAAAATATTGTGTTCTGCATAAAAGAACAGCTTGCTAAATAGTATTCATGTGAAAATTATGGTTATGCCAGATGATTATATAAAGCTAAGCAAAAGTAAAACAAATTAGACAGCAGCCACGTGTTCATTAGGAAGCTGCTGGAAACAGCTAAAGCAAGTTAAAGCAAAGCTGTAGGCAGCCCAGGACAAAGCCAGCCGAAGCCTTACAAGTCCAGAGGCCTTGTAAGTGGGGTTAGAGTGAAGCTCTTGGTGTGTTGCTGGCAATGACAATTTGTGTCTGTTGAGTTACAGGACTGCTCTTAGCTGCTCAGGACGCTGACTTTCAGTCATCTTAAGGAGTGAAAACTCTTACAAATTTCACCAGAGTGCATAAAACCAATTTAAAACTCCCAGCAGTGTTTAAGATCAGGAGTGACTTGTGATGATTGGGGCCTCAGCAGCCGCAGTGCCGCAGGTTCCCATCGGGCCTCCACTGGAGCGAGGTGGGCACTGCCCTCAGCCTGCCACAGCCCAGCTCCACCGTGGGAAAAGCCTGCTCTCTCCCTGCTGGGGCACAGTGACGAGCCAGACACCGCCAGTTCCATGGGCTGCTCCATCCACCTACGAGGGTCCTGCCTGACACCTTACTTAACTTTTGCTTTCCTTCTCATTGGGATCCCTCGCTGCTGCTTGGCAGCACCATTGGAGGCCTTACTGGCAAGCCTCCTAACTTGGGATATTGCTCTTTGCTTGATTAAAGTCAGCAGGTATCTGAGAATTTTATCCTAGAGAATTACTGGACAAATAATTGCTCTGTCTCTATTCTGCAGCAATTCCTTCAAAAGCCTACAGGATCTGGATGCACATTTCTAATGAGGACACCTTGTAGAATAGTCTCAGTGATATTATTCAGTGTTAGCACCAATTTGTGGCTTATTTTTGCAGCAACTGTGGATGGAAGAGGGATTAAATACATTTTACCTTCAAATGTAATTTGATTTGCTACTATATATGAAAACCGTATTTCTTTTTCGCTGCATGTGTACACTTCTATTTTTTTTGCAGGAATACCTGCAACTGGCATATGCTTTTTGCTATAGAAGTCAGATGGTTTTTATCTGTCTTATCTTTTTCAATGAGAAAATACAAAATCAAATTGAAACAGCAGGAAAAGTAGTATATATATGCACAAAGCAACATGCAGTCATGCCTCCTCCAGGCTGGAGCTGTCGTCACTTACAATAAAGCCAACAGACTGCCTGTGCAAAATATGCCAATAATCCATCTTTCTCTTCAGTTCATACAGAGCTTTGCATGAGGTGTGATCCAAGGGAAGTACTGGTTTTGGGAGAGAGCCAATATCTGAGAATATTTTCCTCTCCATATGATGTGAAAGTGCCTCAGTATGGTGTTGCAAACTCTAATGGTTCTGGCTGACAGCTAGTCCAGATGTCTGAGGTCACACGTACCACCACACCACCAACTGCATCTCAAAGAGACACGTGAAAGCCAGTGCTTCACACACTTCAGAAGTCTGTAAGGCTGAAAAAATATTCTCTGTGTGGCACAAGGCAGTTTGGTGCCAAGTAGTTTAAAAGCCTTCCCAAACATATGTATTTACTTTGCTCTGAGGCACCAAGTCCACTTCGATCACCACAGAAATCAGAGCTATAAAGGCAATTGGTTTGAAGAGTTCAAAAAAATTTTTTTCTTTCTGTCTCTGAAATGCATAGTTGTCATCTGTAAATTTTTTTACATCGTGGAATGTCACTGTTGAGTCTGAACGGCGAAATAAGAAAAATGCAGAATCTTAGGATCAGAGATGAAAGGAAGCAACTTTAATAATTTCTAAGGGTTTTTATATACTAGTTTGCAAAAGATGTGTCCAGTGGCATAAGGCAATTGGCCGTTTGGCTATCTATCCCTTGAGGGGATTAGTCAAATTCTAAGACACCCATTTCTAAATATTTTCTTTGTCAAAACCATAACAATTAGGCAAACATCCTGCAGGTGCAAGAAGTTTACAAAACCGTAACACAATCTGAGATAGTTTGCATGGGAAAGACAGAACTCTCACAAAATGCTACAGAGAGCTGAAGAAATTCTCTGCTGAAGCTTTTTCAGTATCCACAGTGGAAGTTTGAGGGGCTGCTTAGACAGACAATGGAGCAGAGAAGTACTCTAGAGCAGGAAGCTGTGAGTAGTGGAGAAATTGGACCATGTCAGAGCTGCGGCTACTGTGACCTTTTCTCCCCAAATCATCCCACTTACATACTGTTTGGTGATCTGTCATGCCCTTAGACCTGTGGAAAAGCAAGTTCTTAATCTAAAGCATTTTTTTGCAAATAGAACATGTTTATCATAATGCATTTTCAGCATTTATATGGAAAAAGAAGATAACATAGAAGGCATCATTCTTGAGCTATATCACCAGTTGCAGATAAGGTGAATGTCTGCTAGCAGATTCCTGTTTACCTTGGTGAAATTCTGGTTTTATTGATATCAAAGCATACTTCTGTCTGTCAAAAGCATCATTTTTTTGTAGTACCAGTTAGGCCTCTCAAGCGCTTGTGGAATTTAGCACTGATGCCTTGTTATCCTGCCAGAGTGATTTGGGGAACACAGGAACATAGGAAAATGCATCATGTTTTTTGGGAATTAGGATGAGGAGCAGCATGCTAATGTTGGGGCCTTTCCTCCCACTGCAGGTGAGGATTTATGAGCCTGGGCAGGAGGAGAAATGAAGAAGAACTGGAGCAGTCCACTGGGCCATGTAGATTAATGCAGCTCCTCAAACACATCTCCAGCACCAGGCTGAGCCGTCCTCAACACCCCATGACTGCACTTCAGAAATATCATTCCTTTATGTCACCATGCATTGGGCACCCACTCCCCCACTGCCCTGACAGCACTCCCACCTCTGGCCCTCTGTGGCTCCCCCAGCATTGCTCAGCTCACATCAAGGCTCAGATCCAGCAGGGAACAGTGCCCTGGAGCTCCTGGATGAGAGTTCCAGGAACAGATTTTATCTTTCGGTTTGCATGGAGGTCCTTCTCTGGTTATCCATTTATTTCTGTAGAAAAGCTCGGTAATACTTGAGATGTCTCAGTGACTAAGCCTGCTCCTGGTGCCTCACGCACTCATTATACATTTGGCATCCTTAGCTGCACTGGTGCTAACCACACTGAGGCTCTGGAGGAGCTGGGCAGCTGTGGTCACTTGCATAATGCATGATGTGCCTCCAGCAGTGCTGTACTCCTTTTGCTCTCTCACAACAATAGAAAGGATGTCTGGGTTCAATTTTTTTCCCCTTCCCTCTCTTCACCTGGTCTTATTAGCCTCTCTGGGGGTCACCATTACTAGGCAGGACTCCCTCAAAATGCACACCCCCACACTCCTCACCCATTGCTGTTTGCTGTACTTCCAGTGCCTGAGGCTATGCTGAGGACTAGATCTCTGACAGAGTGTCTAATGCAGTTCTCTGCATTTCCTTCTCATTTCAAAAAATAAAAGCTGCCATCTGCTATCTTTTTCCAGGTGTACCACGACATCTTTTTGCTATTTTCGTGTTAAACGGACCCTTTTAAGAGACTGACTTTTAAGCAAGGACATTAACAAAGAATGTTTTAATTTATTTTTTTAGCACCTGTGGTACTGCTGCTGCCTGTGGCCACCTCTGGGGCTGCCCTCTCTCCAAGCCCAGGACCTGAGGCAGCTGGCTGCCATGGTCAGTGAGGCTATCTTTAGCTTTCAAAAAGACCACTGTTGCTGCTCTGGCACCGCCAGGGACGGTTTTCTCTGTTGTTACAACTGTTCAGCCTTTCAAAGGTTATTATTAGGATTCTAACCTTTGAGGTGAACCTTCACACTTAATCTCAGCAGGTACTTAAATGACTGTTGGGAAAAACCATGTCTATGAAATTTTAAAGTGAACCACATTCATATCTCAGCTTCATTGGTCAGCTACATCTCTCTTGCACATACACATAGTTGGGAAGGTGTTGATGGGACAAGAAGTATGTCCTTGAACATCTGAAAGTCAATTACATTATTGTATCAAAGCCAACACAGTTGACTTAAGTCCTGTCAAGCTAAGGAAAATTACTGAAGGCAAATGAATGAAATGAGGAAATAAAGGTTAAAATGGGTTAATGACAAAACTCAAGCTGGTCTCACAATAGAGTAGCTCTACTGGCTTCAGACACTCTCAGATTTATATTTCTATGAATTCAAAACAGAATTAAAATATTAATCAAAATTTATTCCATCTTGTGCCATTTGGAGATGTTTTTAAAATTCCTTTGTTGTTCACAGAGGGAGGGTCTGGTTCTCATTGGTACAGTGGAAGACTTTATTGTGATATCTGACACTATATTTACATTTCAGGAGGGTGTAGCATTCCAAACCAGGTAACTCACAATATTTTTTTTTCCACACAAATGGCTCTCTGAGTGCCATTTAAGGTTAGAATCACTCAACAAGTACTGTGCATGTTCTGCAATAGTTTTGAGAGAGTGACTCCAAATGTCAATAATAAAGGAATTTATTTTTATATACTGTATTTTTAATTCCATAGGTATCCATTTCTTCTTGTAGCATTTCCAAGTAAATTCCAGTGATACCCAGCACTAAACATGCTTTTGACATTCTACCTTATCAGATCTGTACAGTATGTTAGTTGAGGATACAACAATGTCCACAGCATATTCTTTCTTAAATTCTTTTTGTTTTTTAGAATTGTGTTCCCATGCTTCTTTTTATTTGTTCTTGTAGCCTGCAAATGATGTCAAACTTCATCCCTATTGCCACCAACTAGTTTTGTTAGTCATTTCACATTTCTGCAGAGCCTGTTTGTGTAATATAAACAGTAAAGACAATGTGAAAAATAAGGAGAATGGAGAAATAAATGAACACAAAGAAATGAAATGGCATTCATTCTGCTCTGCCATAGTGTTGTTAATTCACAAATACGTAGGCATTCCCCTTTTTTATGGAAATGTTTATAAAATCTCAAAAGTTCAGAAATTTAATATAAAATGCTTTGTCAATTTGTATGTTTGTTATCTCTCTCTTTGTAAGTTTTCTTTGTTCAGTCTGTAAACAGAAAGAGTACTCAGTGAAAGAAAAGCAATCAAATCCAGCATAATGTTAAGAATCCAAATGTGGAATATCTCTTTGTTGCTGCTGCATACAATTGTTGATGATAAATTTATTCTGAAATTAAGTGTAGTTTCACTGTTTGAGACCATATTCCCCCTGTAAGGGTTCTGCATTCCCACATTCTCCCTTTTATTCCCACCAGCAATCACAAGGCTGTTCAGTGCATGAGATCCAGTGGTAGACCCATGACACAGAGGGTCATTTTTTTGTAGGACTGGTTGTGAGCAAGATCAAGGAACTGAGCTGAACTGATTGACATGGGTCTGCATGGTGTGGGGCAGATATGATTAAGTATAGGGGTGATGGAAACCGGGGCCCTGTTTCAGTAGTAGCATAAGCTTCAGTATTTTTGCATGAGCTACTTGTAAAACCTCACCCTGAACAAAAAAAATTTTAGGCCCATATTACAATCTGAGCAGTAGTCTGATTAATTTCTGAGCAACCATTTGGGCATCCAGTGAGGTTACGGTGTTGATTACACTCTTGTCCTTTTTTTTTTTTTTTTCAAGTCAAAAGTCTTCCCACATGTATCCTAACACAGTTTACTACTATGCCCATTACACTGAGTTTACAAAGCTGTAAGTATCATCTAATTTTGCCCCTGCTCTTTTATGAGACAGCAAAACTGCACATGAGCCTATCTGGTGTTACTGATTCTTTACAAATTCCTTTCATCCTTCCTCTAAAACCTTTTGTCTCATTTAGATATTCCAGTTCAAGGATCATGCAGCTATTGGATCAAAATTCATTTTTTGTCTACTATGATTTGTTGACAGGAAGTTTAGGCTTCACCATCTCCTCTTACCAAGATTTTGCTAAGCTTTGAAATTGTTATTCAGTGAAGTGAAGTGGTAAATCTGTCCTCATCCACGGTGTTCAGACCACTGACTGGAACATTTTTGACTGACATTATTAAAAAGAAATATAACCCCAATCTCTTTTATTTTCAGTTTTCTGTGTCTTCAGTGATGTATGAAATTTCTTTTAGGTTATTACAAATCTTTATCAATTTTTTTTCTTCACTTGTCATAGTAATGCAGACCTTGTATTATGATTTTCACTAGTGAAAGAGCATGACTTGAAGTTCAAATGGGCAGAAATCTTTGCCTGGAAAAAATATATATTATCTGCAGTGGGACTTTACCTACTTGGTCACACCAAAATCAAAAGGGTGTGGAAATTTGGTTTTGAAGTCTTCAAGATGACATGCCAGCTACTGTATTCTGATTTTTATGGAACTATGTTTACCAGAAGTTTTTCCATGTTTTCTGAACACTTGACCTCTGTTCTTCTTTAAGATGTCACAGTAGCACGTTAGCCTTAGAAAATCCTAAACCAGCTGTTCTTAGCTGGGCAAGTGGAATGATGTCCTCTCTCTAACTAAGAAGACTTCTGAGAAATGGGAAAAAATGGAATAGGGATTTGTAACTACTGTTGGGAAAGGAAACAGAGGATTGATATTAGCAGCTTTTAGATGCAATGCTTTAAGCACACATTCCTCTTTTTCCTTGTTACTCAGCTACTTCTGTCAAGATCTGCATGACTGATATTGGCCGTGGAAAACAGAGTTTCTCTTGAGTTGGAACATTGCACGTGGCATGGCAGCTAACTCGTGGTCCAGAAGATTGCCAAATCTTGTGATTACCAACTGATTATGCTGGTGTGAAAGGCAAATGTTGTTCATTGCATGAATTTGAGAAAAGTGGGGATGCAGTCAAAGACTTTGTTGTCTTCTCTCTATGAAGGCAATGTAGGAATGAATATTATCCATGACTCAATTAGCTGAACACTCTTTAGTGGAGTATTTAACTAGTCATTCATCTTTCCCTTTCATTTACAGTAAATAAATGTACACTTAACTGTGTGCTGCTGAAGGTCACTTTAAAATGTAACCAGGTTCTTTTCCTCCCCCATTCACTTCATTATTGCATACCTGTCAGGATTTTTATGAACTGGAGATTGTTTTCTAAGTATTACTCTACATATTAACTTAAAGATTTAATGAAGACAAAACATGCAAGAGCAAGTTACCGTTTTCAAGCAGAACTTTGCACACTAGGTTCAGCAGATGCTATGAAAAATAAACCACAATACCTGTCAGGTAGTCTGGAGAAGTTAACATGGTGGGAATAAAAAGCATTACAGCTACATCTCCCAGGAGGAGCAGTGACAGTGAAAGCAGCTGAACTCTGACCTACACCAGAAACCCCAAGAAAAACACCCAAGAAAACCCCAGCTGTCTACAGTTCAGTAGACTCAAAGTGTTTCAAGGAACCTTCTTGTCATTTTTATGAAGGTATTTTTTAAATTCTGCATTATTTTATACAGTCTATTTCATAAAGACTTTTAAGTTCTAATTCAGAACAAGAAAAGATGTTAAGCCATCAGTATTTCACAAGCATATATGTTTCAGCTGTCACTCAGTTTTGCCCTCCATAATTCAGGTCCTTAATTAGTGGCAGTGACTAAGACCATTCTGCCATCTTAAGCACGGCTTATGGCACTAGTTTAACATATCTAAGACATCCTTTGAGATACTGGGCACATTGTGGCTTCTCACTGTCTTATTGGCAAAAGATAATTGATTCAGTTGCTTACACTGGAGTATTTTAGATGCCCTAGGGTTTCTGGAAGACATCCACCACAGCATAGGATCCATGAGAGACTGATGATCACCTGCAACAGTTGCTAGAGGCTAGTGGGGATGCTTAGAGGCATCTCAAAGGAACCCTATGCATGACATGGATAAAATGTTACCTCTGGACAACAAAACTGAGTTCACGGCACTTGAAACACCTAGTTTTAGACTCCCAGCATAGATGCCTGTGGTAAGAGTATCGTCTCAACCCCCTAGGGCACCATTAGAATGCCTAAACATAAGTTTCAGGTATCTCATGGAAACTGAGACATCTTCCTGGCACTTGAAGGCTTGACAAAGGCTCTATGGGACATCCATGTTCCTCCACAGGAGCTAAAGGCTATGCAGGTTCCTTTGGAGCAGACAAAATGGTTAAAGCAGTGGCATTAGGCAGCCAAATCCCACGTCTCGTGCAGTAGAGGAAAAAAGACGGCTTCATTCTAGATATGGAATCTGAGAAACAATTTGAGATCTCTTCAGGGGACTCAGCCAGCCTCTAGCTGCTTATCCTGAAGGCATGTTTTTCATAAAAGTTGTCATGAATAAGTGGTTTACGTTGCTCAAGAAATCACCAGCCAAGGTAACAGCAAAAGCAGTTTTAATATTAAAGTGAAAGAACAATGCTCGTTGGCAAGCAATTCTACTACTTACTAGTTGGTTAAATCATACAGAGAGAAATTGGACAATAATCTAAAATCAATCAAGCTAGAACTAAAATTAACCTAAAATTGTCTATGTGGAGGCTAGGGATGGAAAAAGGATAAGAATAGGAAAGGTAAGGATAAAAAGGAATAAGGGAGACCCTCTCATTGAGACACAAGGTTCCGCATGGAGCCCTTTGCCAAATTTGGCCCTGGACTTGACCAAAGGTTTAGGCGTAAAAGTTTCAACTGCACTTTAACTTAACAGCACTTACTTAACAACCTAATTTTAAAAAATTAACAAAACATTCTACAGAATTTACTATAAGCGCGACAGTGCTTATATAAGCTTGCTTTTAGGCTCAACTTACTTAGGAATCTAATGCACTTGAGAATCTAAGAGAGCAAAATCAATAGTACATTTGCCATAGCATATTCACACATACACAGACCTTAAGGAGTACGCACAAGGTATGTATATAACGGTGAAAAATTCCCCCTGAATTCAGTAAAGCTGGACACCTTCACATCTTCTTAACAGGCAAAGAGTTGAGCCTCAAGGAGTGGGGGTATCAGCCCAGGATCCATTGTCATCATTTGGCAATTCATCAAGATATAGCAAACTTGAGAAATCCCGGTCTCTGAGGCCCCACTCAGAGCAAGATTCCTGGTCACACCCTGCTGCGGTCCAGAAAAGCTAAAGGGCCACACTTAGGACCCCTGTTTATAGGGCTGCAAGAGTGTTGGCTTTAGTCATAGTAATTTTCCATCCCAGCCACAACTCAGATCAGCAACTTCCTGTGAAAGTTCAAAAATAAAAATGTTGTTCCACTGGAGTTGTTATTCAGGCAAGAAACAAATTTCCAAGGCTGTTTGTGAAAAAAACCCAGGAGCTCCTTAGACAGCCTAAGTTCCTGGGAAAAGACAGTGTTTCTAAAAAGCTCAAGAGGAGCTTAACCCCGGTGCTGTTTGCCAAAGCCAAGGCCTAATGAGCATTTCTGAGATCACAGTACAGCCCAAGGTGGGGCTGGATGCACCACCATATAAGCATGGTGTTACATCTACTTGCACTCTTCATCTGTCCAGTCTGACTCTGGCATTTGAAACCACATCTATGTAAGGACAACCATATCAAGCCCTGAGGCTCTGGGGATGGTTTGCAATTACCTTAATATAGGTGCTTCACATCACATCAAGTTGACTACATCCCACTCTGAATAATTGTCTGGCTGAGCCCAACTGCCTGTCTTGTGAGGTTGTGTGGAAGCAAACAGGAATGTAAACTTGGGGTAGCGGTAAATTAATTGGGTCCTCTGAAGACTTTTCTTGTTTCTTCTAACTTCTTTCCTCTTTTGATATCCAACAGAGAAGGAAAAATGTCTGGCTTGTCCTTCAATTTGTATTCAGGTCACAGGTCAGGCACTTAAACAAAACAAAGACAAATAAATCAGAAAAAGTAATGAATAATAAAAAAAAAGGAACAAGGAGGTGGGGCGTAATTAAGGTTTAGGCTCTGGTACTTATGGAAGAAGTCATATAATAAAATTTAAGTATTTTACATTTTGTGACTCTATTTCCTCCTTAACTGGATGTTTCTGATTGTCACTGGAAAAAAAAAAAAAGGCAGTTTAATCGGACACAAAATATCTGCAACTGAGAATTCATAGTATACTTAGCCTTGGTGGCATGTGTGAGTCTCATTTTGTACAGATTTAAACATGAATGCCAAATTTAAAGTCTAGGAGTCCTGAAGGCTATTCATCTCATCACCCATGCTCAAAAAACTTCAATATGTACCTTTGATGTTTGAGAAGTGTCATTATGACAAACAGTCAATATGACATATCAGCTCATTCTGTCTACTGCTTAAATACTACCCAAGGTGTAAAATAGTGTAAGATCAAGTATTCAAGGTCCATAACCCTGGAGCATTCAAATTAACCTAGAGGCATTGCAGAAAAATTAAAAACTACATGGAATCTCATATTTCATTATCTTAACTACCAGCAGTGTGTCCTCAGACATTCCATCTCTTGACTAATAAATGACCTCAGGAAATATTATTTATTTACATGGTTTTGCAAAGAAAAACTTTCTGAAAGTTTATTTGGGATAATTCTCAATTGGAGGGAATGCATCAATAAACTTCTAATTAGGGCATTGATATTTTCCCATTGGGGGGATAGAAATCTATATACTAGTATTTCATAATTCATAATTGTGTCGTTAAGATCCCATATAAAATGGGAAAATGGATAATTTAATGGATGAGAAAACAAGCTATGAATACTTTTTTCCTCTTTTTTTTTTTTTTCTGCTAGTGGTAAAATGGCCTATTGCATTGCAGCATGGAGCTCTGGGGAAAAAACAACGACAACAATAAAAATAAAAGATAGGTGGAAAGGCAGACCCACTCCAGGAAATTCTGCCTATTATTGAAATATGAGCACACAACAGATCAATATGATAAATTTCTATCACTGTATCTTGCCTTGAAAGTAAACAGTCTATATGGAACATGGTAATCATGAAAAGTACAACAGGCAATGCAAGAATATAATGAGCAAAAACTCTTTGGAAAATATACTTAGGTAGCAAATGAGTATATAAGCAAAAAGTACTTGGTGACTACCTATGAGCATATTCTATGAAGGTTTCAAAAGAATTGCTAAAAATGTCCCAAATTCTAAAAGTTTCTTGTTCTTGATGAGCAACTACCCTGCAGTGAGATGATGCATATGTTAGGAGACATATCCACAAAGTTTTTTGCAAGTGAGTGTTTGAAAATGATTGTGAATGGGCTAAATAAGCACAAAGGAGAAAACAGCAGGTTTGGCTATTGCAACCCTCAATTTAAAGTAGGTTGCAGTGAAATAATTTCCATGTTAGACACTATCTCCCCACACCACCCACATTCAATATATTACAATGATCAGACAAAATGCTGCCACGTATTTTCTTGTTACTTTACATATATTGATTTTAACATTAGGGGGAAGACTGCAGGAAATATTACTGTGCTTTATGACTATTATGTAGGTAGTGACTTTGTCACTTTTTCAATAATGTGCTGCTTTGTTCTCAGAATGATCATGAGGCAAAAGAGCAAGTTGTCTCCAGGAGTATGGCACAAGCTTTAGAATGTTTGCTCTTTCTTTTATCCTCCTGACTTCCTCCAAGTATAGAGGGGGGATTTAGATTAGATATTCAGAAGAAATTCTGTACCGTGGGGGTAATGAGGCACTGACACAGGTTGCCCAGAGAAGCTGGGAATGCTCCATCCCTAGAAGTATTAAAGGCCAGGGTGGCTGGGGCTGTGAGCAACTTGGTCAAGTAGAGCGTGTCCCTGCCCTTGGCAAGGGTTTGAGACTATGTGATCTTTAAAGTCCCTTCCAACATAACCCATTCTATGACTCTGGGATTCTAGCAGAGGGGGCATTCTTCTGGATTGCCATTTTTTTAAGTAGACCCACAGTTATAATTCATTATTTTAATTTTATTTTACCCTTTGTTTTCAAGCCAATAAGCCTGAAGGCTCCCATCACACTGTCCTTCATCCCCCTTCATTAGATCTGAAGAGCTAAAAATAAGCATGAATATTCATGAGGGTTTAATAGTTTCTCATCCCTGCTTGAAGATATACAATATATTGCATATTTCTCAGAGTGGAGAGACAGAGTTAATTACTGTTCTCTTCTTTCTCTTTCAGCCATTACCTCTGTTGCTGACAGGTAGTTTCTTCTGGAGTGACCTATGGCTTGTTTCTTGCTGTGACTCCTTCAGGATAAAGACCTTTGGAGTCCTGGCCATAGTATGCTCCATTCAAGTACCATTTTGGAACAAATGCTTCATCTCAGACACTGAGTCGAGTCAGGATCTTTCCCCATCTCTGAGTTTCATTACCCTCCAATACTTCCTTGACTGTTTATGCAGCCTTCATTGCACCACTTTGAGCATGCCTGTGGTTCCCAAAGCTCAAGGCAATTTTCGTACAAATAATTTCCTACCTTCATAAGTCAGCGGAGACTCGAGAGTTACTCAGCTGCCTGAATGCAGGCTCCTAGCCAATAATGCCAAGACTATTGAATGTAGTGGCTAGATTTCCATTCACTATAATGGGAGCTTAGATACATGGCTTACATTTCATTGAATCTAGAGTTAAACACCATTCTTTGTACAGTGTCTCTCTGAATGCATAAGCCAAAACTGCGCAGGTCAATTGCTGCCATGTTGCACAGCAAGACAATATCTCATTTGCTGTATGAAAAAAGGATGGGGAAGATCTCAGTTGGATGGGATTCAGTCACTTGAACACAGATAGGAAGTTTTTTTTCAGTATTGCAGTGTAACATGCCCATCCACCATAAAACCACTGTTGAGGGGGAATCTTGGATATGCTGGTCATGTTGCATGGCAGCAGGTACATATCCATGGCAACTGTCCTTCTGAGCATTCTGCTAGTCTTATCTTTTCAAAGGTCCTGAGGAAGAGTGGCATTCACTTTACCTTGCTTCAGCTTAGGGGTTGATTCACCTCTAACAGAAAAAAATGGAAGTGACCAATGTGGCTGGAGATCTTGTAGGGTAAACTTGAGATATATCACTAACACTTGAAGATACAATCTAACACCTGTATGAGTTCCATCTCTACCGCATCTGAAAAACAGGAGGGATTCTCTGATGCATCTGAAATAGCCCTAAGCAACTAGGTCCCATCCTTCTCCTCAGCTGGCTATCAGTGTTTCTATGGAGTTACACAGAAATCACTGAGAGATTCAGAATCCCAGAACCATAAAACCACAGGATGGCTGAGTTTTGAAAGCACCTCTGGAGGTCACCTGGCCCAGAAATGTTCAGACCCTTTTCTAAAAAGCTGCTTTCCAGCCAGGTGACCCTCAGTGTATGGCACTTGGATTTTTTCTCCTCAGGTGCAGAACTTTGTGCTTCAGCTTGTTGAATTTCATGTTGCTCCTGTCCACCTCTTTATCAGGCTGTCAAAGGTTCCTCTGGATGTGAGCCTGACCATCTGTAGTATCAGCCACTCCTTCTGGTTTTGTGTCAACAGCAAATTTTCTGAGGCTACACTCTGCCTCATGACCCAGGTCATTAATGAAGATTTTAAATAGAACTGGGCCCAATATTGACCTGCGGGGTACTTTGCTTGTTATTGGCCTCCAAATAGACTCTTTGCCACTGATCATCACACTTAGACAATCATTCAAGGATGAGAGAAATGTTCCCTGAGCAGGTCAGTCTCTATGCTCAGACCATGGAAGGAAAATAGAGTGACAGAAAAAAAAAAAAAAGACAAAACTTAGAGTACATAGCTACAACGTGGCTCAGGACAGATAAGCAACTTCCATGTCTGTGTCCACAGATATGCTGCCATGTGAGTGTACATTTCTTCAAGACCATCAGTGACTGAATGAATACACTGGTTTAGTACAATGGCAAACACTTTATTGGAGGCCAGATAATAAATCAATAAGTCATGCTTCACTTTATTTTGCCACTATTATTTTTAAGTTTTCTCTCAGATTGAAATCTCTGTCTTGGGTATTTTCCCTCATTTTTCTGGAGTGGATCCTATGTTACTATATTGTACTTTTGCTCTGAACTCTTTAAGAAATGATTTTTCCATTCACACAAGAGTGCTGAAGTTCTTATAAAGTATCATCTGGTAGTTTCATTAGTTCTGTTTATTTTCCCTTCCAGCTCTTACCTCACCATATAATTAGCCCACAAGATATGGTGCTACTTAACGTTCCTTTTTCAAGTAGTATTTAGTTAGCTTTTTTCCTACATGATAGCACAATCACATGAATTGTGAGTCTT
Source organism: Edolisoma coerulescens (assembly GCA_013397115.1). Taxonomy (NCBI): domain Eukaryota; kingdom Metazoa; phylum Chordata; class Aves; order Passeriformes; family Campephagidae; genus Edolisoma; species Edolisoma coerulescens. The sequence goes on from VWZW01000499.1 coordinate 296,484, forward strand.
TAGAGTGTGAATACATTTTAAAGAATAAAGTTTAATGAAATGCAGTAAGAAGCAGGCATGACTCAGATCCACATAATCTACCGGCTTTCCCTGCTTAGATTTTTCAGTTTGTTCAAAAAAACCAAGCCTGGCTGGTAAATCTGCTTATAAACACTCATGCACTGCACTGTAGCATGCTTTGAGGGTCTCGTTCACCTCCATGTCAGTGCAGACTGAAGCAGCACTATGAAGCAGCAATGGGAAATCAGGCCTGCTAGTTCTCATACATATCTGTAATTTGTTGGTATTGTTTCTATTTCAAAATATGAATTTGGCATTTGGGAGAATGAGAATATGGCACTCCAGCATCAGGCAATAGTTCTGAAGATTGCAGGCAGCCTGCGACATCCTTGGCTGGTATAAATTGATCTTGCCCAAAAGAGACTATGAAGGTGAAGTGATTTGTTTCAGATGAGGTTTGGCATATGAAATATATTTCTGATCTGATAATAAACATCCACAATACCCAAGAGCACAAAATGTTAGGCCTCTTTCTCCTGCAGATATATCAGGTATTTAATAAGCAGTTTCTAAGAAAAACACATTGCTTGCCATATGTTGATTTACAGTCCCAAGGAATAGGATTATTGTCATGAAGATGGCAAACTGATTTTTCCCTATGGGTATCTATTGGTAATTCTGTCTTGAACATCCTTCACTAACTTTATGACTGCCAAACATAAACTGTGTTCACCTTTTCTCTTCCTGATTTTCTGCATAGTTTGCTTCTGAGATGCTAAACTCTATTTTATTCTTAATTCTATCCAACTTGTAAATTCTCCAGTGGGAAAAAAGAGTTAAGAGATAGGAGGTCTCAAGGGTGACAGAGCACTGAGACAGATTGCCCAGAGGTGCTGTTGGAGTATCCTTCTCCTTCTGAAGGTATTCAAAACCTGCTCACATGCCATCCTGCGCTAGTGAACCTGCTTTAGCAGGGCGTTGGATGAGATGATCTCCAGAGATCCTTTCCAACTCTGAATAGACTGACTCTGATTCTTTGAAAATCAGGAGTCCAGAGGACTGTGTGCAGTCGCAAGGGGTGGCAATAAGAATGGGGATGTCTCTTCAACATTTCCTTGAAAATACCTTGGTCTCAGGATAAAGCAAGATGATGGGTGGGGAGAGGGGTATAGTACAACCCTAAACATTCACACATGTGCATTTTTTACTAAATTAGACACATTCACTGTAAATTCACAGCACTAAGCCTGCATCCTGCTGACTCGGGAAAAATGTCATCCATCAAACACATGCAAATCCTTGTTCCTTGATACTTCTACAAGGTATTACAGGTTCTGCCCTGATAATAGGAGAAGAATATATCAATGCCTGGGATTTCTTAGTAGGATCTGCTGATGACCTCACACCGAAACAGGCAAGAATTTTTATTATTCAGGGAACTGAGTAAAACAAGTGCAATGGACTGAGCTGGACAAACCAAATCAAAAAATTGTCCCAGAAGCGTGCTTAGCAGACAGCCAGTGCCATGAAGCTCCATAAGAGAGACCAGAGGAGTGGCAACTGGGGACTTCCAGCTCAACTTGCAGCTTTAGTAGAGGCTGGGGTGGCCCAGGCTCATGTCTTCCACACTAGGCAGCGCTGAATCTCACCTTGTTCAAATCTGTGGTTTGGTTTGCTGTTCTGCCAGGACAACGTACAGTGGGCAGTAAAAAGCTGTTGAGATGAAAGGCTTTACACTCTCAAAGGCCACCATCTCAATGAAACTGGCTGGGCCCCCTCGTTCCCTTTGCACTCTGATTAAGGCCCCATCTCCTCCTTTGGTGGTATGTGTTCCTGATCAGCACAACAGGTTTTGAAGTGCAGCTCTATTCTGAAGAGTAACTATCCAAAAATGTTGCCTACTAACTCATCAGATTTGTCACTTTAATGTGTTCAGAAGCAGATCTGATCACTTTAATGACAAAAGTAAGCTTTTACTACATTTTGCCTGTGATAACTCTATGGAGCCAATACGGCAGAAACATTAGAGTAGATTTTATTTCTTCACAGCTGTGCAAAAACAATTTATCAACATTCAGTCATGGACCCAATTGCCAATTCTAATTTGGAATTTCTAACTACAATCTCAGATCCACGAAGTCACCAAAGGAAGTAGATAAACGAATTTCAGGGTAAGATTTATTTACAGACAATGATGTTCACAATGAAGTCATAATTTGAACAATGTAAGTTATGATAAAGTGGTAAAAAGGAGCCTAGCTTTCCAGAATTAAATTGGATCTACAAGGCTGATAAGTGTCATAATTTTTTATCAGCAGAACATGTGGAAGACATTAAGGTATAGGATGGAGCACTATCATAGCACTTCACACTTTTAGTGATTTTCTTTTCAAAAAAAATTGAAACAGCATTGTATTTTAAGTGCCACAGTGTTGAGAAACTTCTGTCCTTTCCATAAAGACAGAAAGAAAAACCTCTTTGGGAAGGCCAAAGTTTGTGAGGAGCAAACAAATGGTCTATTTGACAACTCTGGGCCCACTAATACTCTCCTAGTGCTGGCAAGGTTGTATTTTGCTGTAAAACAGAAGTCTGGGTAAAACTGTATTTACAGTGGGGAGCAATCCTTCTTCTTCCATGCACTATGGCTTTCCTTTCTCCATTCAACATTTTTCACTGGTGCTAAGCTGTGATTTCCCTTTGAATCATATCTGCCGAAAAAGGTATGAACATGGCAAAGTAACTCAATGTTATTGAAAAAAATCCTAGGATCCAAAAGTCCCCTTTATTTTCATCTTACATTTTGCTATCCAATATTATTGAAAGGTCACTTTTATTAATGTGTCAATCAATTGATGCTGTAACCAAGTGATTTCCAGGTCCTTTTTTATGCTGCTTTCTTTCTGTGTGTCATTTTAATATTAAGAAAGTTATTCTCCATAAGAATGCTGCATATGGAAGGGTCTTAATTTTGTAAAGGGAGTTCTTTCCCCTGCTTAAAAATGGGATCTGCTCTGAGATTTTGGAGCTTTAAGCAACACCAAAGGTTTAACCCCAATGTCACAATTAAAACAATCTTCTGTACTTGTAGAATATAAAAGTGAGTGATTCATAATCCCTTTCACTTTGATGAAAGCATTGGGAAGTGCTGTTCAGTGTGAATCAGAAATCAGGGAATTAAAGAAAGAGTCAGAGAATGTGAGAAACTGGTTGGGGTTAGGCATCTGCTTAGTCTTCCAGTGGGTTGAAGCAGAGTCCAGTAGACCATGGGTATCTATCCATTTAAATCTGATGGTGACAGACTATATTCTTATCCAGCACCGGGTATGATTTATTAGAGGTGACAGAATTTTTACAACCTGACTTTTGTACATCCACTACTTGAAATACCTGAGCAAGGAAAATAATGCTGCTCTGTTTATAGATATTACAAAATAGAAATGGGCAAACCTTGAAAAAATGTCTCATATCTCCCTCCTTGCCCACATAAAGCAAGTCTCTTCTAGATTTCTAGACACAATTCTTGATGCATTATAGTTGACTGGGAAGACTTTCCAGGACAGAAAAATTAAATCTTTTATTGATTTTTGCTAATTATGTGACTTTGGTGTTTATGATTTACCTGAGCTAAAACGTAGTAATAAATTTTAAACCAATCTTGAAACTTGTGACTGAAAATGGCTCAGTCTTGCCAGGGAAATGGGCAGGTGCCTCACTCTATGCTGTCCTGGAAATTGTGGGTTTCTGTGAGATGCCTAACTTAAACAATTCGTGTAAGATATGAGCTATAGGAGCTGTCCTGGGTACTTTTCTAGGATTGTCCCAAGTCAATGACTTTGCAATACACAAGTTCAGAACAGTCAAAAGGGACACTAAGCAACATCGGCAAAAAAGAAATGTTCCATCTCTTTCACTCTTTCCATGCCCTGTCCCCTTGGCAGTACAGTAATTTCATGCAGGATTTTTGACACTGGTATAAGGACTGTGAGAGTGTTTATAGAGACACAAGGGAGCCAGTCTTCAAAACTACTCAACAAAAGTCCAATTAAATTTCTTGACAGCTGTTAAACCATCTCAAAACAATCTTGAATATACTTTTCATTCTTCTGGGAATAAACTGATATGATGATGGAGGAAATGTAGCAATTCATTTGTTTTCCAAGCCATGTTTTAAACTGAAAATGACAAAAACAGGCAACAATGTTCCATGAATTGTTGAGAGTTAGGTGTTTATGGCAGGTGAAAAAGCAGAAAGAGTACAAGATTCATTTCCCACAGGCTTGGCTGGTCCTGCAAGGCTAAATATCAAATTCTTTTCATTCATCAACATCCAGAAGCAGTCAAAAATTGAATTCCACAACAGATTTCTTTGGGGTCCGTAAGTTTAAGACATGCTCAAGTGCCACACTAAGAAAGTAATCACAAGAAGAAACTGCCAGAAAAAAAGGGTAAGGCAAATAATTCCCTTAGACTGGAGACAATTATATTTACCATTATTAGAGTAAATAATGCAAAATCATGAAGTTCTAGAAATTCTAATGGAACCTTTGCGCTTCCAAAAAAATTACATAATGTTCCATGTCCCCCTTTGGCTACATGTTTCTGTATTTTGGCTAAGTATGTCTATACTACTTCCTTTGCCAACCATCTCTTTATCAGCACCAGACCATAAAAACAATTTTTAAGACCACAACCAAAGGCTGGATGACAGCTGGATGGTGTAGGTGAGTGCATCATTTTCACAGAGGTGAAAAGATTTAAGGAAATATTCCTATTTTTAGCATGGACCATATAGTGAAATGTTTCCCTGCATCTTTCATTCTCATGCCCCAACAATGGCTCTGGTTCTTTATTTAGAAGCAAAAGAAGAAACCTGTCCTTACAGTTCTCTTTGAGGTTTTCTTGTCCTGCTCATAAGGCCCTCCTCCAGCTGCTCCACCTGAGGCTGAGGGAGCAGCTGGGACTTCATCAGAGCTGTGCAAAGATGTCTTCCCTTTCTATTGCTAATTCAGGAGGCAGGTATACCCTTGAAGTTTCAGATACAGAAAGGCTACCAAAGCCTGAAATTAATCCAATAACCAGGCCCCTACTTAATGATCTTCTGAACCCCCCCCCTTATGCAAAGCAGCAGCCAACTGATGGAGGAAGCTGTGAGCATCAGTGGGGCTGTGAAAGTATTGTCTTCTGTGACTGCCAGGAGGTGAATTAAGGATTGGGGATGCTCTTTTTGTTATTGGGAAAAGCTCTTGTGCAAGAAAATAGTTTGAGAATACATTAAATAAAGCAAACATTGTGATGAAGCAAACATCAGAAAAGCAGTTTGATTGCAACGTAAAATTTATGTGGTCTTTTTTCAATGTGAATTTTTGGAAACAGTAAACTTTAAAGCATTGGAAACTATATTTTTCTTGGTTTATTTTAAGGAAAGTATATAAATATATAAATAAATAAATAAATAAATAAATAAATAAATAAATAAAAATACAAGCCATGAGTATTTTCCAGTGATGCCTCCATTTTATTCTAGTACTCCATTTCTGTCCCTGAAAAAGCTGAAAGGAGTCATACACATTTGAATATTGGCCTCTCTACAGTGATTCTCAATAAAGATACAAATTAGTGTCAATGGTGATGATGTTTTTTCATAGTATAGACACCTGCCCACTAGAAACTGGACGGAAGCCAGCAGAGAGTACTCATAATATCCAACCACTTCAGTGCTGGGTAGTATTCAAGATAGTGACATAAAACAAAAAGCTCAGCCGTCCATTACAAATAACCCAAAACGTGCAGTCTCCCTGAATATATATAATTCTCCAACTTTGATTAAAATAGCTTCATTAACAAATGTATTCAAGGGCCCTGGAGTTTTAGCCTCTGATGCTTTTTATGTAGGCCACAGAGTACTTGTTCTACAGGATTGAAGGAGGATTAATCAGCAAATTGGCTGCAACTTCCTTCACAAACAGTATGTTGATTTTTAACTACTGTATTTTAATAGTATCTCTGAGCCTGAGACTTGATTTTGTGGCATTCAGCATGTGACTCATGTTCTGTTATATCTTTGAATTATGCATTTGATCTTGTCTTCCAATTTTAGTTTTTACCCCCAAAGATCTCAGTCAGTCCTAAATAAAACCAACCAGCATTCTTCTAAGGTTCTTTTGGATGTTTTAATTTCTTGGTATTCATGAGGACTCAGAGACCCGAGTCTAGCCCCAGGCTGAGTACATGTGCCTACCTGAGCATCTCTCATAGCCTCACCATCTGTCTTAGTGTCTCTTTTTCTCTCCAGGTTTGCTTCCCTTTTGAGGCTTCAGGAGCCTTGCTTTGCTCACTGAGTGGAATGGATGTCTTTTTTGAATACTTATCCACCAGGAAATCTGTCTGCTACTCTACTACACTGCCTCTTTGTGCTGCCACACCAGTGCATAAAAAGCACTTGTGACCCGGGTTGGGGAAAACATTTCTGCATGTGAACCTCTGGCAGATAAATTGCTCCAGTATTTTTATTTGCCTGATTTACTTCCCTTTCATGCGACTTATAGGACTACAGGACAGCTCAGTTTGCAAGGGACTTCTTATTTCTGATGCAGCCTCCTGTCCCATGCAGAGGCAGCTTTCAGCTCAGCATCCTCCCACCACACACCACTTTGAAGGATCTGGCTCCATCCTCACTGTAGGTGCCCGGGGGCTGCTGTTGGGTGCCCCCAAAGCTGTGTCCTCACCAGGCTGAACAAGCCCAGGTTCCTCCTCAGCTTCTCCTCACAGTGTAACTTCTCTTCCTCCACCCACTGTAGTGGCCTCAACCGAACTCCCTCCAGTTTATCAATGTTTGTCTCGAACTGGGGAGCCAAAAATGGATCCAGTAGCCTAAATGTAGTGTAACAAATGCTGAGCTGAGGGAGTAATCACTTCCTTTGCTCTGTTGGCTGTTTCTATTCATAAAGCCCAGGATATTGCTGCTGCCAGATCCACTGCTGGCTCATACCCAGCTCACCATCTACCAAACCCAAAGAGCACCTACAGCAGAGCTGTCCCATGGCAGAGCCAATCCATCCCCACAGTTCTCCCTGCCTAGGGCCAGAACTTCATTTTTCCTTTTCACATTTCAAGAGGTTGTTGTTATCTCTTCCTCCAGGCTGTCCAGGTCCCTCTGAACCCTGGCAGAGTATACTGACTGTATGAGCCCTGCCCTTGAGTATGTTGACTTAACCCACACTTGGGTGTCAGCTGCAAAACTTCCACAGTTTCTTTAGACAGTTTCTTCTCTCTTCTCACCACCTCCTTCTTGCTAGATCCTATTTGTTTTTATCTTATCTGCTTACTAAACACAAGGTAAGTTGCAGCCTGCCCTGCTGTTCAAGCTGCCAAGCAGAAATCTCCCTGGTTTAATCCAGATCACACTCCTTACACAATCCTTTCTCATTCATAATATCCAACCACATGGACCTGGAGAATGCAAATTTCCTCACTGCTGCAACAAGGCATTTTTCTAACAGAAGTATAAAACCTTAATCAAAGCCTACAGTGTACTTTTGCAATGCATCAGTAAGACCAAATGCCAGCTCTCATTGTGCTAGCTGATTAGTCTAATCTCAGGAAAACCAGCTAGTGAACTGTGCTAGAAGAGTATTTCCAAACTGGATTCCATTCTCTGATATGCAAATAGTTCTTAAAAACCTTCAAAATGTTACTTTTATTTTAATGAGTAGATTTTTTTCTCTTGTCATATGCAGGCTTTTGTAATCTTAATAAACATGCATTTTAAACACTGATAGTTCTCGTATGAGTGGGGTTCACAGATTCTGACAATTTTAAAGGAAGAGTTGGTCATCCTATATTTGCTTTAGTTTTCTGGTTTATCATGCTAATTAAAGGATCATTAATTTCAAACACATTAATATATGGAAAGCTCCCTGCAAATACAAAACTCAAAGCTCAATTACTGTTCCACATTTTGCTGTTCCCCTGTGTAATAAATAGGGTAGGGGTCACTTTGTTCTAAAAATACGCAGAGAGTGTATTTTACAGCTCATATATACGTCAGCAACTATTTGTGGATCAAAATAGGGTAACACCAAAGAGATGATACTAAAAATGTCAACGAAAACATTAGAATGGAAATACACCACCTATTTGTTTGTCAGCCAAGTAAAAAACCTGGACTAATGCTTTTCCTTTGCCAACCCTTTCTAGGTTTTTTTTCAAGCCTGTGTAGGCATTAAAGAGGAAATCATGCATTCTGTGTGCCTATAAATATTCACATACCCCATTTCCCTCAGCTGCTCTTTTGTCCCTTGACTGAGGTATATGGATGTTCACCTGAAAAGAAAATGCCTGACTGTCATTATTCATGTCTGAATGCCAGCTCCAGAGCAAGGAGAAGCCAAGGCTCTTGAAATAAGCAGCTGCCAGGGGAAGCTTCGAATAGAATCCAGGAACTGTGCCTCTGACAGTGGCCTCTTGATGACAATTCTGTTCCCCTCCAGAAGGCCACAGCTGAAAAAGTAGATCAGTGTCAGGCTCAGGATCTGTCTTTGTCCTTTCTCCAGACATCAATTGTTGGTTTTATTGGCATTGTCCAAATCAAAACTACAAAGATCTGGTATTAACCAAAGGACACAAAGGACAGCAGTGAAAGCCTTATCTAGAAATACAGTTCCTATTTAATTGTCAGTCCCACCCAGAATGAGGTCTACTGCCTTCTTTTTCCAAGCATGACTCAACATTATACATGCTTTGAGATCCCTGGGGCAATCAAATTGTTGGATGACATCTCCCAATGTTCCCCAGAGAATGAGGAATTGCAGGCTAATTCTTTTAGCTGAGTACATCTTATTTGAGCATATTTACCTTCTCAAGCCTTCATTTCCTACCTCAGATTGGAATAAATTAGCATTATTTGCCCTAGGTGTCTATAGGACTCCCAGAGAAATACACCAGCTAGAGAAAGGTTGGGAAATGATTTGTCAGTGGCCATCATCTTTCTGAACTTTGCCTTTGCCGTAGTTGTGCAGTGCTGCATGTTGGCTGTGCCACTAGCCTGGCATGTCTTTGATGACAGTAATCCTCTGTGCTTTACTTTTTCTCAGAAAAAACACTGAAATCCATCAAACAGCTTTATTTCACTATGCAAGGGTCTGTTTTAGTTGTGCATTGCTAAAGCATGTATTTAGAGTGGTAAACGCAGTTTGCACCAAAAGTGAACACACCTAAAATAAGGTGAAGGTCCTCAGATGCTGTCCTGATTGATATTACAGCAGTACATGTACAAATGAAAAGTTCTAAATATTTGAGTTAGCTTTTGTATAGAAACAACCCCCTGGAAAGAGGGAAAAGATCTCGAGCTCCTAGCAGCTTAGAACAGAGACATTTCACATGTCCACTGGATTTTCTTGCTGTGAGGAGTTAGCTCTAGTTTTGCTATGGAGAAAAAAAGTGTGATTAGCATGAGAAAACTTATTTTGGATGGCATAAGAAACACCTATAAGATCTGAGACAGTCCCATCAAGCACAGACACACAGCACACAAGAACCCTGTTTCTCAACTTGCTGTGTTTTTCAAATGGAAAATGCACCGCATTTATCAGATCCCTTTCCATTTGCAGCATGGATTGTTGCCCTCAGTTTATTCTGTAGGTCTTCAATTTTTCAAAAGCAATTCACTGTGAACTCTTTCTCTGCAAGAGAAAGAGAAGATGGAGAGAAAAGGACAGGCTGAGGATGCCACACTGCTCTTTGCACTGACACATTCTCTCACCACACTGCTTGGAACAAGCAATATAACCAGTAATGGCTTTAGTAATCACAATGCCCCATGTTACATTGCAGTCTGGCCTCTCTCTAACAAAGTCATTTAATGCCCTGGAAAATCAGCCCAAAGATAAAGATTTTTCAGTATCTCACAGAAAAACTATTAGGTGTAATTTCTGTCGCTCTCTGAAAGACATTTGCAAGAACATGCTTGAGAAATTATTGTCACTGAACGATCAAAATCATGTTTTCAGTATAAGGTCATATGAGACATGAAAACACTTTCTGGTTTGTAATTCATAATGGCAATTTTTAGGACCTTCTAGGATCTTCTGTCTCCAATATTGAGGAACTTGATCACAAAAAAGTTAACTGCAAAATCGTCCTGGGAGGTAGAGAATGTGTTTTATTTCCGTTTTATATATGTGAGTTTCTCTTGCAGACAAACAGACACAATTCTTACTGTGACACACTGAGGAGAAGAAGGCAGAAGAGGGAACAGAAATTTAGGGTGGAAGTCATCTCAGCACTTCAAATATTAAATATCCAGTATAAAATAAGCTCTGAGAGAGCAAGAGAGAGGTCTCCCAAGCACAGTACATCACACACTAAGAGAGATGGCTGGGGCACGCTGCCTGCCAAAGATGTTTCTCCCCACTGGTCCTGTCAGGAGCTGAGCCAGCATGGACAAACAGCATTTTGACAGCTGAAGCCTGAAGTCTTCCCTTTAGTACTGCCGCTTCCAAGGTGACCGTAGGAGTACCTACCCACTGGACTGTCTCCTTGTGCAACCCAGGTCAGTTCTCCAGGCAGTTTATTTGTGAAAAATGAAGCAGTAACTGCGTCACAACTGGCCATTTTGTTCCATCCTTAAATCAAAACTATTTTACTAATCAACATACAACTTAAAATTTCACAGAAGAAACAAATGTTCTTGAATATAACCAACATAATTATATCTGTTATCTAGCAGTTTAGACCAATCTGCTCTGTAGTCTCCTCTGGGCAAATCTACAGAGTTCAATCTCCATTTATTTTTGGGGGATAGACTGTGCTAGCCAGAAGAGAAGACAAGTACTGAAACTGCAAATGACATAAGTCACAGATCTCTGTTCCCACACAAAGAAGTCTCTTCAGTAGAGTCAAAATACTGTTGATTTATTTGCAACAGCCTTTCTCTATCTCATGCCATGAGTCCCAAAGGAAGACAAGGAGTCATGCTGTTCTGCTTACTCATGCAGAGGAAACTAAAATCTCTTATGAAATAATAAATGCACTGTGAAAGACCTAATGCCAATCTAATCACTCCGCAAATCTTGATCTTAAGTGGCAAAAATACCTGTGCTGCTCAGTGACAAAATCCAACACTGAAGCCACGTGGGGATGAGGAGTAGAAATGCTTTAATGTGTCTTGTTTGCCCTTCTGTTCCAAGTTATTGGTTGCAAAGCCTGGTTCCTATCTGCATTAGTAAGAAGCGATGTGTAATAGGAATGAATCCACAGAGTGGGACAGCTGGTGTTAAGGGTCTGCAGGACACATTACCCCTGTTTCTGGGAGCAGTACCTCAAATAGGTCTAGTCTCGTGCCATGGACTAAATTGGACAACTGGCTGGAAAACACTAAAGGCTCTCCTGAAGCACATAATTTTGTTTACTTCAGCCAAGAGCAGTCCACCTTTTTGAGAGACTGGTCCATGACCCAGAGCAAGGTAACAAGGACAAGGAGTCTGCACTAAAATATTGATCTAGATTCACCAGGCATTGTTTTCATGAACTTGCTGGCAAACAAAAACTACATGACTGAAAAGCTGACTCTCTGTGGCTTAGTCTACACTACTGAAATTAGATTGTCAAAGCTACCTAATGAACAGGCAGCTCATACCCAAAAAAGGAACTATTTTCTAGGCAACACTAGACCATATTTCTAAACGCCACCCTTTATACCAGCATTTTTACCAGAATAAACTGAATATAAGTTTGCATTTCCACGCTCCAAGCTAGCATAGCTTCTTTAGCAAGAACTTTACATTTAGATATTTCATGAACTCTGTGAAGTCTACACCATTCTGCACCAAGAAAGAAAATCCAGGGAGGAATCAAGGTGCCTAAACCTTTCCCTGGTGAACTGGAACACTTTTCATAAGCACATTTCATTCCAGCAAAACATAATTGACCTCACAGTCTGAATGCCTTCTCCTTGCCAGTCTTATCTTCGCTAATCGGATATTTGTGTGAGCTAGAATCTGCTCTGTTTAATACTGAAATAATCATGGAAGGAATGTGGCCCAACTATGAGAAACCTTTAATCCTCTCTTCCCCTTCCCATAACGCAGGTGCACATAACAACATGGTACAAAACTTTTAACATATCTTTCCTTTGACCTCTTGTGCTCTTTAGCTCCTGTTGGTACATAACCAATTCCCTGTGTCACAATATGCATGAATTACCCCCGTGTTCTTCACAGCATTAGGTTACATGAGGAGCAGCCATTTTTGGCCACAAAAGGGCAATTATAAACACACATGCTACCTTCAGCAGTAGTCACCTGACTCTTGTCATTAGGACACGCTAAGCACAATGAAAGGTCCCAAACCCTGTCCTTCAGCAGTGTTTAACTGAGGCAAGACTGGAGGAACATACACCTTCATATATATTTTCACATCCATACATGTACACACACACACACGTACATATATATACGTATGCATGCAGTCTGGATCCACAGCACGGTGTCCTGCTCACTAGAGAGAAACCTACAGTCAGTTTTGCAAAGATATAGACAGTCCCTTCTTTGCAGAAGCAGGGTTGAAAGTGCCAACATGGCAATGAAGAAAGTAGGAAACGAAGGCAACTTCCTTCTCCAGCTTGTGTGGTTACAGACAACACCTTCTGGTACTTTCTTTATTGTCTGTAAGGAAGAAGGTTAATCTGGATGTGGTCAGTGTCCATGCCTTTTCTTGATGAGGTCACACTATGTAGGAAAGCTCTTAAGGCTCTGGGAAAAATCAGAGAGCATGTGCACTTCAGAAAATGTGGTAGTCAGTGCACTTAGCAGCAAAACGGAAGACTCAGGCTCTGATACTAATATACAGAATCCCTTCTGGGGTTTTATCCAGATGAATAAACAGCTGGATAACCAGTAACAACTACGCCCTCCCTTTCAGAAGGTACCATCATTACGGAGGAAGACTGATCCCTGTTCCCTGTCCTGGCTCATGAAGCTTGCATTTTTGCCCCTACAGGTCCTGACACAATGTCCTTGCCCATCATTTGCAGACTTACAGAGTGCTCTGCTGGAGTTCAGGTAGAGCCAAACTTGCTGAATAGGAGCATTGGTGGCCCTGGTCTCCTCAGAGACTGTGTCAGCCATCACTGTGCAGTGGAGGACCTCCTTTGTCAGCTGTATGTTTGAAAGTAAATTTTAAGGTTTCTGGGAAAAATAAACAGCTGGATGCTGAGTTCCTACTAAGTAGTAACATTTAGCCTTTCACTGGAGCATAACTTTGGGCACTTGAGAACATTTTATCACTAAAACTCAGGCCTTTCAGCTGCTTCAGCAAGCTAGGCACCATGGGGAGGCAAAGGAGAAGTACTCTCTTGGGGCAAATTATGTGTAGCCTGCATTCAAAGTTCTTAAATACTCTTTTATTCCCAAAGTCTTTGAAAATGAATCTGGGCAGGGAGTAAGCATCATGAGACTTCTACAAACACCATTCAGGAACTTCTCAACTGTGCCTCGATCTTATTTTACACAATGACGTCCTGTTCAAGACCCAGCCTAAATTCTGATGAGTCAAATCCCCAGCAGGAAGGCCAGAAAAAAATTGATCCCAGCCTTTGATCATCAGCCATGGTCTTCTGGAAAATATGGATGCAGCTCAAACAGGGTCCTGGTGTTTCCAATCTAGTGACACAAAAGCACATCAGGATATGGGGACAACAGCTGCTGCATGAAATCTGGCTAACTGGATTCTTGAACAGAATAAGTGTGATGTTGGCAATCCAACAAAATGCTTTAAATCTGAAGCTGTATGTAGTGTTATATAGGTGATTCTTTGCTTTCTCCCCTACCTTCACTACAGTTCTGTTTTCTCCAAATGGTTCTAGTTTTGGCGCTGAGTCCAGTTCCTCTTCTGTCTGCCACTGCCACAGTTGAACTACTCTCCCGAGGTCAGGCTAGACTGCCAGACTTCTGGCAGTAGTGCTCCTTGGAGAGCTTAATCTTGCCCTTTCTCTGTTAGAGAGAACAGGATGCTCTTCAAAATGCTGTAGTACTGAATTTTCAGAGAGGGGAATCTCCACATGGCTTATGAATAGTTACACTTAATAGCACACCACAGAGCAACCCAATGAAAAGCTTAATAAATTGCTTAGGGGAAAGGAGTGCAGTGGTACTGAGCACTGTGTGAAAAAACTGTGCGTGAAATCTTGCATCTTTGCACAATGCAGATAGTGAACACATGAACTGTTACCCAAATTTTTCACCTTATTGATCTCAGAGCTACACTTGAGTCTGGCAGAGATATCACCTGGAATGGCTTCACTTAGGGTTTCTGCAGTCTGTTACTGATTGACCAGCTTGGAAAACTGGGATTCGTAATTGGAAGGGTCAGTGACTGAAATGGTAGCACACACTTGACTTCGGCTCCAGGCACTGCTTGTAGCGAATCAAATTCCTACCTGTTTTGTGAGAAAAAATACATCTTGCATTTTGTTCCAGTCTTTTTAAAAGAGGAGAGTAAAAAAGAAGGTGCTTCAGACCATGGTGCTATCCTTTCTCTTCCCTTAAAACCACAGGCATTTGGAAGCATGGTGGGAATTACCACATACCCTGCAGGAGCATAAGCGTAATTTCTGGGCCATCAGTAATAATTGGGTGGGAGAGGCCACTTACACATGGCAATTTCCATAGTCCTCCACAAGTAAGGAACAAGACTATTATAGCTGTCTTCTGCAAAAAAAGGCAAGTTGCAAAAAGTTGTAAAAAACTGTGGAAGAGAGACAGATATGTCCAGACTGCAGATGTCCACAGCTAGTCATTGATGCTCACAGTAGGGGAATTGAGGCGTGAATCCCTGGGGAAAGCTGAAAAAATAAATAAATTACTCTTTATATTCTTATGAGCCTAGAAATTGATAAACAACAATGTTACTAGGCCTCTCCTCCTGCCATATCCTGCTTTTTACTTCAAGGCCTGTACCTTGTAAACATTAGCACAGGTGGCTGACTCTCATACTTTTTTGTAATCCACTGATTTCAAAGATAAATGTGCATATGTACACATTTTACCATGACTAAAGCCTACATTGAAATTATTTCAATATTGCCATGACAGTTTAATTACAGAAAATGACCACTGAATCTGCAGTTTCGATAGAAAGGCTAAAATTAGGGTTGGGTAACAAGATACAGTTTAAATACTCTAAAGGGCTTTTCTGTAGTCTCTATTTATCTTTTCCCGTGTAATTTCTCTCATCTTCCTCAGTAAAGCTAATCAAAATAACCATAAAACCAGATTAAACCTTTTATATCGACACTCTTATTCAGAAAGAAACAAGACTAAATTCAATTTAATTTAAATCACTTCTAAAGTCCAAAGGAAAGCAAATTATAGTGACTGAAAGTAAGTTTCATTTTGCATAATAGTTTCCACTGGTTTGGGGGATTAATGTAACTTCAATAATCAATTTCAAAATCACTGTGTTTAATTCAGATTGTTTTCCCTCAGCATCAAAATGTACAGAGGCTTTAAATGGCAGCTATTTGCTAAAGTTCATAAGCCCTTTAGAAAGGATTAAGAATATTCTTAAAGAAATAAAAAAGAGCCAACTTCAGTTACCAGACAACCACAGGATGATGTCTAGCAGTTCTCAATCAGCCATTAGTGATGTCCAGTATCATCAGGCATCCTGAGCTTCACCAGCAGCCTGCTGACACCACGCATGGTCAAGCGATAAGAGAGTGCTGGAAAACATCATTTTTAAAGCAGCGTGATCACAGTGAATTTGGATGACCTGATTCTGTAGGGCTTGCAAAGGCCAGTTTTCTGAGTTCCACTCCAAACACATCCTGTCTCATAGGTCACAGATTAGACTTTGATACAAGCTTAGGTTTTAGAACAGCTTTCGTGTTCCAAAAATGTTGTCACAGACATGGGATTGAACTGTTGATTTGGCAGGGTATCGTTCTTTTCACTAGCACTGTGACATATGGGGGTGGAGGAGGAGAAGAGAAGGGAGTGAAAGGTGGCTGTTTTGCATCCCTATTCAGCTCGCTCTCTCTTTTTTAACACAGTCATCCATTGCAATCCCTCACTGAATAAGCTTGGCAAGCTCAGGGGCCGGATGTCAAAGCCTGGCTTTGACTGTAACTCTGCAACACTGGCATTTGGCTGTGCCATTGCCTTATTCATGGACAGTCCATTACTTATTTTTAAAAGAGTATAGCTATTGAGTTTGCATCATTATCTCTCTGCTTTCAATTCAATTATTTACAAAATAGCCATTTTTTAGCCACAGAAAATTCCAAGAAGTGGCCAAGAAACTCCATTCCTTTTTTTTTTATACTAGGAGACAGATTAAACATTATACAGTTAATTGGCTTCTTCCTTAGTAATCTAAAATCACTAATCTTGTTATTGAATCCAAATACCTCAATCTGTGAGCAATTTGGAGAGCTCACCCTGGGCTGCTTTTGTGTTTGTATTGTGGATGCCTGTAAACAGTAACGAGATGTCACAGTAACTTGTGCATGAATAGGGTTAGGCTCAGAGATGGCTATATATCAAAGTTAATTAGAAAACAAAATCTTGGAGGATGTGAAAGCATTTCTCTGAAGTGCTACTCTATTTGACAGCTGCAGATGTATACCAGCCACTGCCACCTCGTGTGGGAAGTCTCAGTTTTCTTATAAAAACTCTCCAGCATGAAGAGGGGCAGATCAGCTGGGCCCACAATAAAGGGGTTTGAAGTTTTATTCTTTTCGTGGAAAGAGCTATCTAGGCATTTGAGATGTTTCTATGGAGCTATATATTGCTGCCCAGTGATGGGGGAGGGATGTGTGAGATGTGTCATCATCATCATTTCAGCTCTTATAAGGGAAAAATAAAAGGTATTAGTTGGAGAAAACAATGCCATTACTGTCAAGAAGAATGAATATTGCAAGGGAAAAGATGCAACTGAAAGAAAATGCATTATAGTATTGTTTTTAAATATTCACTTCTATGAACTAAAATTACTGTTCCTTTTTACTGACTAAGGTGCTTCACATTAATATTGGAAACCTCTACATGGAATCTACTACATTTTAATTATTTCTTGCCCTGCCTGGGATATTAATGTTGGGATTACCTTTGAAACAGTATTGGTGATTTATGTAAAGTTCAGCATGTTCTATGACTCTACCAGTTTGAATTAAAACAAGCAATGGAAGAAGTATGCTGCTATCACAACAGCTCTAGATTACTGTTTTCAGTAGTTGGTATGATCAGTGTACTTGAAGCTTTACCTTTGGTCCGTGTCCTGGAACTCTTCCTTTCCTTCAGCAGCAAATCACTAAGGGAAGAAAAACTGGGAGGCTTGGCTCCACAGACTTAGATTTAGGATTTTAATAATACCATAAAGTAATGTGTTTCACCTGTTGCACCTGTTTAGATTCTGTATTCAGGCCAATGCTTTTATAGTTTAACTGTTACTAGTTGAGCTGGGCAGAAAGTGTGTTTAATAGATAAAATTATCTGATTGTGTTAAGCTGGGTGTGATTCATCTCCGGTCACTCTGTCCTGTTGGATTTAACCATAAAGTATTTGTACACACCAAAACTGCATGTATTTGGTTTGTGTGGCAAGGTTTTGCTACAGGGGTGGTTTCTGTGAGAAGATGTCAGAAGCTTTCCCCATGACCAACAGAGGTAGTGCCAGCTGGCTCCAAGACTGACCCATTGCTGCTCAAGTCCAAGCCCGACAGCCATGGTAGTAGTGCCTCTAGGGTAGCAGATTTTAGAAGGGGAAAAAAAACCATCTGCACAACACCAGCTGCAGCCAGAAAAAGGAGTGAGAGTATGTCAGAGGGACAGCCCTACAGCCACCAAGGTCAGTGAAGGAGGAGCAGGAAGAGTTGCTCCAGGCATAGGAGCTGAGATTCTCCTGCAGCCCCTGGAGGCCTATAGGGAAGCTGAGATCCACCAACAGCCCTTGGAGGACCCTACCCAGAAGCAGGTGGATGCATGAACAAGGCTGTGACCCCATGCGAAGTCTACACTGGAGCAGGTTCCTGGCAGGACCTGTGACTCTGTGGAGAGAGGAGTCCAAGCTGGAGTAGGTTTACTGGCAGAACTTGGTTTATTTTTCATCAACCAACTTGGATTTGATTGGAAATAAGTAATTTCCCCAAGTCATGCCTGTTTTGCTCATGACAGTTATTGCTGAGTGACCTCTCCCTGCTCTTGTGTTGACCCATGAGCCTTTTATGTTCTCTCCCCTGCTCAGCTAGGAAGGGAGTGACAGAATGCTTTCAGTGGGCACCTGACATCCAGTCAGGATCAATCCGCCACACCGAGCTATTGAACGGCACACTGCAGCTGTTCAATAGACTAATTTATCTCAATGATTTAAGATATTTGGAGGTCAGAGGATCTCACGGTGAATCCCAAGGATCTTGGCATTCTAATAACTAATCTGGCTATTGTTCTTTCAGATTTCTAGAGTTGGCAGCAATTTCCTAAACCTGTTCCAGAGACTATCAGAGCTTGCTTTCCTGGTCAACAAGAGGCCGTTCTGCTTTCCAAGACAAGGAGGGGCAAAACCATGCCCAATCATGGCAGCTCTGCTTTAGTCTATCCAAAATATCAGCTACTTCACTTTATTAAGCTGGAATCACTGAATATTTTCTCTGATCTAACTTGTCAGGGAGCCTATGGCTACCACACAATGTTTGCCACTTGACTCCCAGAAATGGAACATTTTTGTGAGAGAGGCAGAGGCTGTAGAGGCAGCAATTGGAGAAAAAAAAAAAAAAAGTGAAGCTTTCACATGGCAGACCAGTTGACAGCATTAAGCAGATGTTTTTCATTTGTAAAAAAAAACCATTCCTCTCTTCTCTTTCTTGCTGTGGTCAGTCCCAGTAGAAACCACTTGAAAGTTGTAGAATAAAGACAACATCAGAGCACTGATACCAAGGGAGAAAGTGAGGAATTTTGTTTTGCTCTGTTTTTTTCTTGCTGTCCCAGTGTGAATAAATAAGAGATATACTGAAGTACCCTATGGCAAATCTCACTCTAGGTTTCCTCCATGGGAAATGTGGTAAGAAAAGAATAATGAGGCTACATTTGTTGTCAGTGATGACCTACCCCATGGGAAATGCATCTTTTCTTCAGTCCTGTTTTTGCTCCACACTATAGCTACTCAGGCACCCAAGCGTGAAAATTTGAATCACAAATATAAGTTTAAAATCCAGGTTCCTGTATGATATCTAAGAAAGATAATAACTTTAAAAAAGGAGTCACAGAAGTCAGCACATTGTATGAAGTACCCCTAGTTCAACCAGAAGAAAATACAGAAAGAGCGCTGGAAATCTTGCCCTTCTCTTGTCTTTGAGGTATGTACTTGCATTTTTAACTTACTCACTTAGTTGAGAATTGTTTTTACAACCTAAAATCATTGTGAAAACTGTGCTTTCTTTTAAAATATGATTGCTGAGTCATATGAGCCATAAGACTGCCTTGACATATAAGACAAGGCAGCATTGTTCACTTCTCATACAGAAGGAAATACAGACTCTGCTCATCAAGAGAGTGGCCTAAGTCCTCTGCGTCCTGGGAATGTTCAAACTCACCATTCCAGGAAAGAACCCAAACCCTGGAAGTGCACCACTTTCTACATTTACTTTTGAAACAAGGAAAATAACAAGGGGGAACAAGACATTTGTTCATCCAGCCTTCTGCAGCCTCAGGCAGGGTGAAGACCCTCCAGTGTGAGATGGGATATAACAGTTCCTCAAGGCAAAGAATGACTTGGGGCCAGATCTCTGGCTCCATGGGTGGGTATCAGCATCTAAAGTCGTATATAAAAGGCATTGGGTTGCACATCTGTTATCCACTTGAATGAGTTCTGGCTCTTCAGAAGAATACTTACAGTATCATATGTTCAGGAATATGTTTTGCAGACGGAAAGAATAAAGGCACTACTCTGCAGCATTTCCTCCAGTTTCTGGCATCTGGAGATGGACAAATGTTTTGACTCCACCCTTCCCAGTTTCTTGCAGGCTAGCTGTAGACATGGCCCTGCCCAGTGTGAGGTTTTGAGTCCCAGACAGCGCTGGGGGTGTGTATGGGGTGTATTACACAGGCCTTTCAACTTCCATTCTTGTACCAAGACATCCACTTTGCCTTTTCTCTCCTACACCTTCTCTTTTCACCAGAAGAAGTCAAATGATTTCTTATATTACACATCGTTTACAAAAGCACTTCTTTATTTTCTGTATTAACGGGGTCATTTGATGAGTTAACCTAGAAAAAACTGTCTGAAGACACAGTACAAAAAATATAGGACATGAGGAAAATATGTAAAGAGATCATGGAAAGCTGCTAGTTTAACCACTATTATCATTATTCAATATGGCATTGGTGAAACACTGAAGAAGCCACCACAATTTTCTAGAGTTAAAATTACAGCCCTTCATTAAACCCTCCACATGTGTGTAGACCAAGAACATATCTGCTGATGGCTACTGAAGAGATGTTTCAGCTGTCTTTGAAATCAGCTGGATGTGCTTCATTCAAAGTATGTGAAGTCATCTAGAACATTCTGCTTCTCTGCTTGGCCTTCATTACAAGGTTTTATGATACGGTTTCCTTGACAAAGCTGTAAGTTATCTTCCTCTGCCTACAGCACTTACTGTGGGCAGAAACCACAAGGAGCACCTTACCACCTTGTCATTAGGCAGATTATTGCTATCCAAATACCACCCCACGGCACCGTGACCAAACCTGGAAAATATGCTTACACCACCTGGGAGTGTGTAAGTTGGCACTCTCTCCTTACCACTGGAAAGAAACACCAACCATTTTTTTCCAACCACACGATAGACAATAGTACCTACCTCCTGCTGGCTGAGGTCACACAATATTGGCCATAAAAGGTTGAATAATGGCTCCAGCACCAATTATTTAATGATGGAACATACATACTTGTGTCATCAACATAGGCATCCTCAGTGCTGGCACTGAGAACACCTCAAATGCTGTCAGAATAACTGCACTACCCACAGCTTCTGGATACTATTTTCAGCACAGCAAGAGAGGAAAGAAGAGTGGCCAGTCCTTTCATCCTTGCTTATGCTACTGGCTCTGTCTTAGCCCCATAAAGCTCATGGCTGGACTAGTGACCTCTACCAACCTGGTCTAGCAGGGTGACCATGCCAGGCTACTGCTGTGGGCCATAAGTACAGTTGACCTGTTTTGGCCCCCATGAAAAAGAGTTAAAAGAGTGAGTAAGAGCATGTATAGAAGTTGAACAGCTTCCACAGTTTGTTAGAATGCATTTTACTTCAATGAATATTTTTGTTTATAATAAAAAAGGCCTTAAAAAAAAAGCCCAGAAAGCAATAAACAGCAAAATGTTATGTTTGAGGTTTCAATCCAATCCTCTCCAAAACAGCCACCCAGAGCCCCTACTGATTCCTCTCTTTACACAACTCCTACCTAGTTTTATGCTAGATCTGAACCTAGCTAAGAGTGTCTTCCTGGACCTAGGCCAGAAGTTGAGGTTAGGGTTCCTAAAGCCACCATGTACATCACATTCACGCATGCTCTCTGGACTTGCACCTGGCCACTCACTTTTTGAGGTCCAGAACTAGGGGAAGTCTGAAAGCAGAGGCTGTTGATGGCTTTCCATCAGAAACAGCCTTCCACACAGTGTACAGCTAAGGGCCCAATGTGTATGTGAAGGCAGGAGAGGATGAGGGTGTAAGGGCTGGAGAGACCTTTGTGTGGGCAGAGAATACTGGCTGAAACCATGCGCACAGTTCAGATCAGCTCATACCAATGAGCAGTGAGTGTGTTCCAGATGACAACTTCCAAACATGCAACATCTTGCAAGCAGAGGAGGACTGGGTATGAAATCCAGCTGGGCTCCAATGGGCCAACATACATGCACCTTCAGAGACTTGTACTTTAAATCTGAAGTTTTAAAAAGTAGAAATAAGTTTAAGTTGTTTCCTGTTTAAAAGCCAGATGGGCAGTTAAAGTTCCTGCCCAACGAAGAGGGGTGAGAAAAGTCTTCTTGGGCCATAAGAACTTATAAACTCACCAAAGAAGGTTAAATATGAGTGACTACTCATCAATATGTAAACTATTATTTAATTCAGTTGTCAAACTGAAATATGTCTTTGAAGTCTAATCATGTATAAAGCATATTGTGCCTTTGTGAATGTATACATATAGACGTACAAATAAAATATTTATAAATTTTATATATGTTCATATATATTATATGAATGAAGAATTTTTTATCTTCCTATTCAATTTTCCATTAAGTTCACAGTTATCAGATTGTTGCTTAAAAACACATAAGACCACCTCTCAAATACAGAACACCACATTTTTTTCTTGATTTGAATTAAGTGCCATTCAAAAACCCTAAATCAAATTTTAATTTAATCTACTTTATTACTTGGGGTAAAACATACAGCTTTAGGGACAAACAACATCTTCCAACTTCCAACACTTTTGTGTTACAAATGTGTGGTGGGCAATCTGGTACCTCTGCAATATGAACACTAGAAATGTTAATTGGGATATCAGTAAAAATACAGTAGTTCCTTTGGACATAGTGGAGGAAAATTCAGTTTATTCTAACATGAGCTTCAAATAGGAATCCCAAGCTAAGAAAACTGAAATTGCATTTCAAACTACATTTTCTCTTTCAAACTTGTGTGGTACAGAGAAGAGTATTGATCTTATTTTAAGGCTCTACTTTCAGCACTCTGCAATAAACATTTTAAAATATTTTGCACTTCGTCTTTTTCTTACAAAAAAAAACCCCCGAAGGCCGTTGATGGAATGAGTAACAATGGGATTCATTAACATTCCTAAGAGATTATTGAAGATTCACAAGACATCCAATGCTTTCAGTCTGTGTGCAGTACCTCTTTACATGATAGCCTACTACAATTATGTCAACATGTCAATGAGAAACATGAGGCTATTGCACAAAGTGTGATTGAAGAATAATCCAAGAAGAGAGAAATTATTCCAGGAAAAAAAGGCCCACTGAGGAGCTTGCTCAAACCCTGAATGAGCACGCACACCCCTTCACTGAGGGTGTTTTCCAAATGCAGTTAAGGAGGAAGCCTTTAGGTCTAATCAGCTTTGTGGTGGGACCCTGAGACTTGAGCAGCACCAGAGCCTCTTTTTACAGTCTGTCAGCACAGGCACGGCACCCATCCCTAAGGAATGCAGTGCATTTACACATTACCTCAGGGTTACAGCCATACAAATACTGCTGGCCTTTTACCTGGGCCTGTGAGTTTCTAAGAAACATTTGTGTTCCCAGTAGGCTTCTGAGGCAACAGTGCCTTGTTGTACCACACTACTGCTTTAACAGCTTCCCTCCAGTCAGGTCTGACCTTAGTGAAGAAAAATTTTTGAATCAGAAAGGGTCTTAACCCAAAAATGTCATGTGTCCCAAGAGCTATCTAATAAGAAAACATGGAAATATGAAATAATCAGTAAGGAAGCAGGGTTATCATCACAGTCCAGAGCTATTTAAAAGTCAGAGTAAACAAGACTGAGGCTGAAAAAGGAGAATTAGGTTTATCTATGAACCTTGATGTCTAAGACCAAAATAGAATAAACTAAATGGAACCTCTCAGCTGACTCAGCAACCTCTTCTTTCCTGCTGTTCTGCATGTCCTGCTGGTCTTTTCCCCTGTCAGAAATCCCTTTTCTGGGATGTGAGTATCTTAGTGTCCCTATTCACATCTCCTAGGGACCCTTCACATTTCAGAGAGCCTTAGCACTCCAGTCAAATTGCTGAGACAAATCTTTGCTGGCAGGTGCTTGCACAAGCAAGAAGTCAAAGAGAATATACTTTGATCCATCATTGATCAGAGAATGCTTTCCAAGGGTCAGCCCATGTTAGAATCCTTGTTCAACTACAATCTTCAAAAACTATGTGGTCTTCTTGCCTATCAGACTCCTTGACCAGACCCCTTAAGAAGTACAGTAACATTCCACACTTACAATTGTCTAAAACTACAAAAAATTTGGGAGTACATGCCTAGTTCTTCAGCTTTATGTGAGGAGTGAATGTTAGTCATTGCGATTCACAGTTATTTCTCCCCCATTTCCCCCACATTTTTGCTAGCTCAATATTTTCTAGAGGAGACCCCTTCCGTATGTTCTGTCTTTTAGAGATACTTCCTCCAGCAACCATCACCAGGTCACCTAAACCAAATGGAAGCCTATGTCCTTCTCAGATATACAAGTAATCAACACCATGGGGATAACACCTATAAGGCAAATCCACTCCATGATAGAGATCTTGGAGAGATTCTAGTACTATCTTTCCAACACCTGAAATATAAAATGCCCCAAGCCCTCTTGCCAGGGCACTTCATTTTTCAAAATTAGTTGCACTTCAACAGCTTGAACCTGTAACTCAAAGATCATTAACCTACTTCCTCTGCCTTCCTGCAGGAAATTAATAGAAAGGTGTCTTCCAGTATCTTACATATGTATGATTTCCCAGTGGCTTAAAAAAGATTTACTCTACAGCACCTTCTAAAATAAGGTTTCACTCTCAGTTGAGACTCTTCTTGCCAGATGATAGCTCAGACTGACATTTTTTTAATGGCTCAATATGTCAGCATCTCTGAAAAGTATGGGTTTAGTGCCAAAAATAGATTGACTTTTAATGAGAATAGCATTTACCAACGTCCCAGTAATTCACTTATCACATACTGTCATTAATGTACCAATAATTGTAAATTGCTTCTGCCTACAGAAGCTCTGCTCACAAGGTCCTGTGAAGTCAGCATCTTAGCCTTTATGTAGACTGTAACATCTTGCTTGGCTAGTGAATGTAATGTGTCATTTATTTTTACTGCCTCATTTGTACACGGTTCCCATTTCTTTCAGAAGCTATATTCTGCTTTCCATGACCGAGCTATCTATCTTTATAAAGGGATAAGAATCCTTTTAAAGGATAAGTGCTTAATTCTGCACTTTATTGAGGCTGAAATACAGGCTGCCACACTGTATTCTAAAAGGCAAACAAAAGAACAAGTTGAAGAGACGAAAGATTTCAGAAGAGCTGTTTGACAAATAAAACAACTCTCTGTATCAGAACCACTGGGATTATTAAAGGTACATGTGGTTTCATTCCCCCATGCACAGTTAGAAACTCCTTTCCTGAACTGTATACAGAGCAGAAGACTCAAGGGCTCCTCATCTTCTCAGGACAGAGCTCAGGTGTGAGAGTAACTAATCAAAAACAGAAAGAGGGAAAATTATCACTGCATAGTTCATGAGAAATACTGTGAAAATACTATTTCATTGTTTAAATTATGTCAGGAAAAAGAAGAATTTAAAGCCTTCTGAAGAGCCACAGATAAATGTGTTTGCCATGTCTGTATTGCATGAATCAGGAATGAAGCCAGAATTTTTCTAGAACTGAGGCTCAAAGACAAAGCCTTGGGAAGAGGAGGAAAATACATTGTTCTGCAGTTTCAACTGAAATTTCTGTGTATGTTACTGATTTTTTTAGACCTTCTTTACAAAATTAACTTTATTAACTAGTTAGAAATAATAGTAATGCAGAGATGACCAATCACAAGATAAAATTCTATAAATGTGCAGTGATAGTTGCATAAAACTCTCAGCAAACAACCAATTACTTCTACAATTTTTCCACAAAGACAAATAAAAACAAAATTTAAATAATCAAATTGTATTTTCCATATCATATTTTCTCATAGAAGTGTTGCGTCCATAGCCTGGAAGCAAGCAGTAGGCAGAGTTAAATTACCATTTATTTTAGATAGCCTTGCTTGGCCTCAATCTAGGTTTGTAGGGAAAAAACTGGAGGGGAAAACACAACCATTACAGAGGAATTATAGTAATTTGCAAACGGAAAAGTGGGTCAAATCTGCTGTATAAATTATTCATAATGAGTTGTTCATTCAGATTTATATTGGATAGATTTGAAAACAGTGAAATTGAGACCAGAATTCCTGTAAAGGTGAAATTACTTCAGCATGTTACTGAGAATAGCTATAGTATTTTACTTTATGAAATATTGAGTTGACATTTATTTATTTATTATGGTTACCTGCATTACAGAACAATACATCCATCGAGAAAACTCTAAGGACAAAATGATACAAACAGAATGTGCATTGCATTAATGGCTAGCATTTAAGAGAGGATGTCAGAGAGAACCTGACTAAAAATATCCACTAGTACTAGAAAATCACACTCCAGGCTCGAGCTTCCCCAGTAATAGGGTGCAGGGCCGTTTGGCAGGCACAGAAGCTGAATGCAAGATGCATCTCTCTTTAGGACTGACTCATCCTTTCTGCTGGCACAATCTGTTTTCCCCAGAATGCAAACATTTAATCCAGCCCCCGGGGATGTTTATGCTGATAAATAAGCAGGCTCTGTTTCGACCTCACTAACAAGCTGTCTCTCATTCACATCCACTCTAAGTGGCACTAGACATGGGCATGGTGAGCAGAAGCCTGTTGGGTCTATCAGCCCAGATGTGTGGTCCTGCTTTACTGAGAAGTACAGCTGTGGAAGAGACAAGGAGATCTCTACCAGCTTCCCCTCCGCACCTGCCTGTGCCCGCCCCACAGTGGAGCCGTGTCAGGGAGGAGACCCAGGCCAGGCCTTTTGGGTGCCTGATCAGAGCAGTCTCTGCAGCACGACCACTTGGGCAAGGACTGAGCACAAGAGCCCTGCACCAGCACCCTGCCACAGGAAGTTGTCCTCCAACAGCACCTTTCTGGATCTTTTCAGGGAAGCACAAACTCGGATAAGATGTGCTTTTTTGTTGGAGAGCTGCCTTATTTTTCCTAATTTATTTTTGGCAAGTGCTTTGGTTTATCAGGCATGTTGTGGGGAATTCTCCTTAGTGCGAGACAAATTTGTCCTTGACAGAACTGTACTGATTAGAACAGTTCCATCAGGGATGGATCTGGCCAATTATCTTTTCAATTTGGGTAAACATGACTTAGTTGGTCTAGCATCATTTGCTCAGATAATCAATACACGCAGCAGGCACAAAGGCAAATCCATTGCATAGCTCCACTGGACACAGTTGAGGATATATGCTATAACATAGGTATGACTACACAAGTCCTACAACTTGAAAATGTATAGTGTGTCTCTCAGCAAAGGACTGTTCTTGGCTTTGATCACATACATGCCCAACAGAACCCTTTTTAAATGCTCATGACTCCCACTCTTGTTTTTTTCAGCACTATTGGTTCAAAAGAGAAGTACCTTTAGTACTTAATAGTGTGCAGGATTACACAGCATTAGAAAGATGACCTTTTTATTCCTCTCCACAAGTTACATGAAGTGCTTGTAAAACATGCTGAGCATTGCTCTCTGGGCTGCTGAGTGGCAGAGAAATTATAGCAGCTGAAAGAAAAAGGCGCAGGTTAGGTAACTATTTTAAGAGATTTTTTTTCAGTCTTTTCTAGCAGCCACTGACATTTTATTTATTGTACGTTTGGAAAGAGTGGTGCATTGAAAATTCCTCACTTCATGCATCAATTGAGGAGAGAGATTCTGCTTGAGAAATGTTGCTTTGTTTTGTAAACGTTGAAAACTTGCATAATATTTTTGCGTAGCCTCACTTAGTGCTACAGCTACCACCCACACTGAATGCTGCTGTAGAAATGTTATCTGCTCTTGTATCCCCTGGGCACACGAGGCTCGGGTCAGAGTGGCTCCCTTCCCTGGTCTTGGGTGACGTCTGGGTCTCTCCAAAAGGAATGCACCTCTCCAAAAGGATGATGCCCCTGGCTACCCTAGGATCAGTGCTGAATATCCCTCTCCTTCTTTTGCTGCAGCAACCACTGTCAATGTATTTTTTTTAAAAAAGCCCACTCTGTTAGAACTGACATCTGCAGAAACACAAGAGGGTAAAGGCAAACTAATCACAGATGTGTCTACAAGGTCCAAACCCATCTAAACCATGGTTATATTGCAAGAGACAGACAAATCTGTGGCTAAAAGAACTGAAATCAGTACAGAGAAGTCCTACCTATCTTGCCCTGTAGCATCTTCCAGAACTTCCTCACGAGGACCCAGGACATACTGGATCTCGGGATCTCTGTCTGGACATGAGTGACCTTTTTATTTCTCTCTTACCTCATTAATCAGAGTTCAACTCATAGAAAAGCAGTTTCTTGGCTGATTTGGTGACTTCGTTTCCCAAGTTATCACCAAGAGCAAGTCACTGGCTGCTAGCAGCTATTCTTTGCCGAGCTTTGAAGTTTTGTTCCAGAATGGAGGTTAAAAAAACAGAGAAGTGATGGGGCAGACTTACAAACATCTAAATGGTCTTTAACTCATGGGAACGGTTGGGGCATAGCTGTTTGATGTGGATGTAGGCAGACGTGCACTGAATAGTCACAACTAGATTACCCTCTCAGCAGAAAGAAAACAGCACTATCAGCATCTTACCTTCCTCAGGTCCTCACTCTGCAAGATACTGCTGGTTTATCACTTCTGCCTGCTAAAACTGCTCTGCCCATGTGAGCCTCCCAGTCATTTTAATTGAAGTCCAATGTTATGTCCCCAAAGAGGATGCAAGTGTTGCATTGAACCTGGGTCTCCTCTCACCTCAGTGTTCTCATCCTTGTGGAGAAGAAATAAGGGAGAGGGAAGGTAACAGTACTTACACCTGGGCATTTTTCTGCTCATCATCTTCTTTCTTGCTTAAAATCTCACGTAAGTTGTCACAAGGTAACTGCACTTCTCAAGGAATATAGCCCTTGAAAAAAATACCCAACAATTACTCTTGTTACAGTCATCCTGGACTGAAATAACAAGACATCTCCTTGTCAGAAAATGAAGAACTTCACATTCTGGCCCTAGAGCAACCTCCAATAATTCACTCTTCTCCCTGTCTTCTCAATGCCTTTTCAGTATTCTCCTTTATGAATATCTCCTCACAGACAGCTGCTTCTGCAGCACTCCAGAGCAGACACTATACTAACAATTTTGACAGAAAAGGTGAAAGAGAAAGAGGGTCAGTGAGAGGGCTTTTAGAAGACTCAGGGTTGACAGAATGCTGTAGCAAGGTGGTCCAGTAATCTGAGAACTGCATCAGCTTGTGGAGCACATCCTACGGGAACACATGAGTAGGGCAGTAGGTCAGGGGAGTGGTAATGGATAAAGCTTTCCACAATTCCTCCTACTCCAGGGCTACCACTATAATCACACAGGATAAGATCCTACATACTATGTTTCATACTCTTACTTATGTTTGGAAAGTCTCTTTCAATTTTCAGCACTCTCATGACTGACCCAGTGTCCCAATTAGCATGGCTTTCAAAGCGTGCACTTTGGGGACCAATAGTCTCAGGTTAATGCACAGTTCACAGACGCCCCTGTTACCGCAAGAAAATTTTAGAAACCACAAAGGGACACACACTCTTTTTGTTCAGCTTCTGCAAGTTTGCTGCAGTACACTTGCATCAGCACAGAACTGAAATAGCAGCCAAAAGAGCAGAGCAGGAGATTGCTGTCTGCACCAGCCCTATCCAGCCCAGGACGTCATGAGGGAACGGCTGTTTATTCCATCACTAAATAGGATGAGTAAAATTGGAAAAAAAAATAATCCCTGTTGGCCTTTCAGAGGCATCACAAAATTGACCAAGGTTGCTATTTTATTCTTGTCAAATTCAGTTGGCACCATAATTTTATTTGCATTTGATTCACAGGCACAATAACGGGGAGGATATAACACTAGACAGAAGCAAGTGCTATGCGACAGGAGTATTAATCTCACAAAACTATCACCTGCATCAAGTGACTGGGGCAAGAAATAACAGTCTCTTTGTAGCACTTTGGTGTCACACACTTATTACAAACTACATCACATCATTCCATAAAGAGCTGTTGAAATACTTATTGGAACTATGAAATTATGTAATATTTTCAAGATAAATATATTCTAAGTTGATGCCAAAGTTTATTTCCTAATATTTCTCATTCTGTATTGGATCCAGTATTCCTAACCTAACAAATCTCTCTCAGTCAGATATAGTATTTCATGTGTCAGAAAATTTAATTATTACCATTGAATGGGCATTAATTCTCCAGGAGCTGCATTTGAAACTTAGATGTTGTTCTTATCCAAATTGCAATCTGTTGGTCACACGAATGTGTGCAAATGCAGTCTGATTTGATTTGCTAACCAAAGAAGAACCCACAATTTTATTAAGAAATAGCTGAGGAAGGGAAGCTTTCTTCATTAATAAAAACAATTAGTGAGTTGCCCAGCCGCATTACAAAGCAGCCAGCTACTTTTAGGCTGGCACCCTGGCAGACTAATAATCCAGTGCTAATTGGGATAAGCTAGTCAGGGTTGTTCCTGGTTCTTATTTATACTGATCTCCATTCAAAAGGAAATTTATTTCAAACACTTTCTTTAAAATAAAATAAAAGCTTTGTTTACTCTGAAACATCAGCTGGTGAAACCCCTGTTATAGGATTATTTGAGAGGACCATGAGGAAGGTTTGCCAAGGAAGAATGCAGCCTTTTTCTTCTAGTGGGGTTATCACAAAAACAGGGGAAGGAGACTGTAATTCCTACTCCAGCATCCTGACTCTCAGAACAAACTTGGTGAGAAAATACAGGCATTTCTCAGGGCAAGTCAGGCTCGGGGGCCTGACCCTGCAGTAGCTGTGGATCTTCAGGGAAGCATAGGGCTTGCTGCAGACCTCTGCCTCTTTTCTCCCACCTTGAAGATGGTGCACTATCTCCAAACAAAAGAAGTATTGATGATGATGATGATGAATGCTCACCATCAATAGGGTAAAATCCCCCTCCCAATAGCCGCTTTTTATATTCCCTGAGTGAGCTTCTCACCTTAAAAAAAAAAAAAGTGAATAAAAACAACAACAAAACCCCCACAAACAAACAACCAAAACGAACAAAAAAGCAAGAGTAAATCAAAAGAAAAACAGAAAACAAGAAGTGAACCCCAGACAAACACACAAAATCCCAAGTCCCAGGTTATCCACTTAGTCCTACCTATTAAAAGTTACCAGGGTTGCCCTAGCCATGTGTGTAGCACAGTTGCTTCTTTTCATTCCCAGAAAACTCCTCCGTAAAGATCATTTGGACTTGAGTCAGCTGTTAGTGAGAGCCGATCAGATTCCCTGGTGACCTACCTGCAAACACAGTGCCCAGATTGGTTGGTACCCTCTCCCCAACCTCAGCTATTTGCTCCAGTCTGCATCCTCAGAGCACGTCCAACAGACACTAGCAAAACCTGGGACATCCCAAAATTCACAATCATAAAGTGGTTTGGGTTGGAAGGGATCTTAAAGATCAATTAGTTCCAAACCTCTGCCAGGGGCAGGGACATCTTTCACCAGAGCAGGTTGCTCAAAGCCACATCCAACCTGGCCTTAAATGCTTCCAGGGATGGGACATCCAAAACTTTTCTGGGCAACCTGTTCCACTGCTTCATGACCCTCACATAGAGATTTTTTTCCTTATATCTAATCTAAACCTATCCTTCCTCAGTTTAAAGCCACTACTTAGCTTGAAACTATTGCATTACCTGACTTGCAGCCATCTGATTTATTTCCTTGACTTTAGCTTTCAATCCTAGTTGAGTAATTATGTCTTTCATTCATCTTTGGGAAATTTAAGTATGAAGCTTTAGATTCCTAGAAGTTCTTGGGTGATGGATGGAACAGATTATTTCTAGTGGGGTGTTCAGAAATACGTCCTTTCCTGACTTACCTCCTACCTATGGAGGCATCTGTATTCTCCCGTGCTGCTCCACCCCAACAAACAAGATCACACAGCACGTCAGGAAAAGAGGTGCTTACAGATCAGGGCGTTTCCTTGCAGCAGCGCAGACACAGTACAACTTACACTAAGGCAATTAACTCAAACTGAGTGGAAAAGAATAAAAAGAAGCCATCATATAAATTCTGGTATAGTTTTCCACCTCTAACTAGTCAATTATTGGGCATGCTCCGTGAGATAGCACCTGTCCTTTCATGTGAGGCATACTTTTGATTGGCAAACAAACCAACTTGGGGCAAACAAACAAAATTACTCCTTGTTTAGTGAAACCACCTTTTCCAAGCAACACAACAGAGTAAACAACCTGAAGGAAAACTATTTGTCAGAACCAAGTGTACCAGAATGTAAATATTATATGAAGAATGTAAATATCCCTTGAAGGTGCCCCATAAATAGAATGATAGCAAAATTAGTTCATTTGCTCAGGTTCGAAATGTATAATATGGTAGCCATCAATCTGTACAGGTAAAATGCAAGCAAAAAGCAATGCAATCAATCAAATATGAAACTTTCCTGCAAATTCAAGGAAAATTGCTTTTTAGATGGTATGCAGTAAAGCACAACTGCATGATCATTGACTTTTTATCAGCTTGGACACAGGCAAAGCCTACCAATCATGAAGAATTTTCCTGTTACTGGTGGGAATTTTTAAAAGATTTATCATTTTGCATATGTCTGACCACAGTGTTTTAGTGCGTGGTTTCTTTTTGAGATTTTTTTTTTTTTTTGCTTAATGATTATTAAGCAAAGTTTTACACAATCTGCCCATGCAGATGTGCAAATACACTCAACACTTGTGAATTCCTACCAAGGTCAGACTTCACTAGTAAAAATATTTCATTCATTACCTTTTTTCTTTTATAGAATAAAGTGTGTTATACCACAGCTGCTGAAATACATAGTTTGAAATGAAAACTCCAGAGGGCTATCTCTGACCTTCACAGATTTAGGTCAGATCCAGCTATGAAAGTTAGCAACTAACACAGCTCCAAAAAAAAAAATCAGATCTATCAAAAATTGAACTAAAGGCTTCTATTTCACAACCCTCATATGGCAAATTGGATTACAGCTGTAGGAACACATCTTCAAAAATCAAACATGATGGGCAAAAACTGATGTGATCTTGTACAGTGAAGAAGCCTTAATGAGATGATTATGATACAGTTCCCTTGACATAATTACTCAGGCACAGCCCTAACACATAATGAAAGATGGTACTTTTCCTATTTGTCCTGGTTATAAATGCCACAAACCATTCCTGATCCACCCACGCAGACCTGTCGGGCACACAACCTATTGGTTTGTAGTGGAAGACATGGTGAATTGTTTTTTGGGGCTACAGCTGAGAAAGCCTAATTCCTTCTTCCACTCAAAGGACAGGTATGAAGGAAGCAAATGGGACAATGTCCTTCTCTGCTCTTTGAGCTCAGTTAACATGTCCAGGGACATGTTCACTGCTCCTCACAAACTCCTGGCCTTTGTCATTGCCCATTGCATGTGCCAAATAGTACCACTGGATGGTGCATTCTGTCTTGACTGCAATGTGCCAGGGCCACGCGCAGTGCCTCCAGCTGTGCTGGGCAAAGGCTTCTCAGAAGGGCTCTTATGACATGGGGATGTGAAACTGCCCTTGCTGTATAACAGAGGAAGCTCTATCCCATGCTGACAGCAGCAACTGGTCTCACCCAGTGGCACTGGGTGCCATGCTATCTCCTGGTGTACAGGGCTGCTCTAAATGACACCAGTCTTGTTTGGGGGAATTTGTTATTAAAACCACAGACAAACCTCGAGTTGTCTATGAATCTCACCTGCTTGAAATACAGCAGGTGAATTTGCACAGCTCAGGATGCAGCCTCTACCCATGTATTCCATGTCCTTCTTCTCTATGAGAGCTCAGTGGGCTCAGCACAGGGAAGAGGGATGCAGTCTCCTTGCGCTTTCACGGTGACAGGATGCTGGGAGACGGTTTGCAGAGGAACTGACCACCAGTCTGGAAGGTGCCTGGCGGTGACTCCTCCCAGGGTTAGCTGATAGTGGAGGTATAACATGCCCTTGTAGTGCTGTATTTCCTGCCCCGTCATTAAGTAAAAGTTGTCTTCTACAGTATGGCTATACAATGTCTAGATTGATGGAGTCTTGATCTCGGCTAGGGGCTCCAGACTCAGCCACAGTTCAAATATAATAAATGACTCAACAACAGGCTTTGTGTGCTTCTGACAGCTTCTTCTTTGGAAGAAAAAGCCTGGGAAATGTCTGTGCAATTCAGGGAGTGACTAGAGGTTGTATTTCTCTTAGTAAGTATAAGAAAAGTAAACCCTGTTGCACTATTCCATTGTTTCTGGAATGTGTCAAGAGCTAGGGCACAGGACAGCATAATAACATGCCAGCAAAATTAAAGCACAGCTGGAAAAAGCAGGTATTTGTTCATATTCTGGGGGTACTTTTTATAGTACCAGAAAAATGACAGTTTTGTGGCCTTTATGTTATAGGTTTACCAATGTACTTTACCTTGTGTTTCAGTAAGTTCAATAATAAAAGAGGAGAATCATGAGTATCTACCAATTTTGTAGTTGAAGGACATCAATCATTTATAATTTTGAAATGCTTTATTTCATTCAAATGAATTGGAGCTCAAACCAGTGCATAAAGAAGTTGGCATCTTTACACTGAGGCACTGTTATAATTCTGTTATATTGCAATGTGTGTTACAAAATGAAATGTCAAAATTACACAGACCAGTAGATAAAAGTATTTACTGAAAATATGTCTGGCAAAGATGGCATTATTTGATTTAAAACATTGCCTGAACAGATGTAACAAACACAAAATAATGTATCTTCTGCCCACCTTCAATGCTCTGCTTCAGTTTAATTAATTTTCTTCACCTCCTCATGTAAAACTTAGTGTCTGTGAAAATACTGTCAGCCTTAGAGAATTAAATTTTCTACCTGCTGTGGTACAGTGGATTGAAGAGATCAGATCTTTGTCTTCTCCCTGCTGCCCTACGACTGCGATTCAGGAAATCACAGAGTCTCATTCACAGCACCTTGGGACGGGAGGAGTGTCTCAAGCACAGACATCATGTCACAGCACAGCACAGAGAGGGGAGCATAGCATAAATGCATCACATAGAACAGGATGGGTCAGGAAGCAGCAGGCAAGCACGACAGTCATTTTTTCTGCCATGCTGTGTAAACTGGGGCAACCACAGATTTGTCCTATCTATAAATACCAGCTTCACTTTTACTGGTACAGCTGATACCAGCTCAGGCTTGCAGGC
The DNA here is from genome assembly GCA_013397115.1 of Edolisoma coerulescens. Lineage (NCBI taxonomy): Eukaryota > Metazoa > Chordata > Aves > Passeriformes > Campephagidae > Edolisoma > Edolisoma coerulescens. Next base: position 331,578 of record VWZW01000499.1, read on the forward strand.
ATCCACAACTCAATACTGAGTTATACTGACAAAATTCAAGACACTAACTCTTGGCTTAAGGTTCCCATCAGTCTCAGCCCTGGTAGCAATGTATTTCCCTGGGCTGATGTCTGGGGGGACATCCCACAACCAGGGCAAGTCCACTCTCATATATGACCCAGATAAAAAGAAAAGGATCTTTCTATGCTTTGTTCCCTCCTTGAATAATTTGAAAAACCTGGAACTTGACAGGTATAAACAGCAATACCTGGTGAAGAAGGATCTGTATGCCAACTGCTGATTTCTCTTTTTTCTTTGTCCTGACATAGCAGTGCAGGTCTAACATTTGCATGGGTCTTTCTGCAGAGGGTTTGAGTCAAAATGAGACTCATGCTGCTTGAAGCTGCCTCAAGACTTCTCTGAAGAGCTCGTATCCTCACAAGAGACAGATCAAGCCAGGTTTCCCACCTCTTGTAACAATAATGTCTTTTACTAATACTCTAATTGCATTTACAATAGGCATTATGTGATCTACTGTCTCCCTTCCCCAAACTCTCATGTTTCACAAGTAAGCCTTGCCCTTATGCAGCAGATGGGAAAATACAGCAGCTCTCTGAGGAGGAGGCCCAAATCACAGCCTGAGTGACTTCACATTTGTATTAAGATCTTCACTGGAAAAGTGCACAGCATTTATCTTACTTATCTTAGAGGTCTGCCAAGCACTTCACTGCCACACGCTGCTGAATTTATCAGGGCCACGGCAGGATGCAATTGAGATGCACTGCCCCCACACATGCTAACAGCCTGACTTGTACAGGGAGAAGAAAAAACAGATAAGGGAGGATGCTTCATCTTCTCATGAGTTCAAATCTAGATCTGCAAAAGAAAGGAGTCTGGGAACACACACTAGATAACAAGCAGAAGGTCTGACAGGTGCACAGCTTCTCAGACGGCAAACATAGGCAGTACAATCCTTATGGAGGAAAGTATCAATTAATTTAGGAAATTGCATACAGAAGGTACATGAAAAAATGCAGTTTTAATAATCTCTCCAGCCAAAGAACACCTCAGGCTGCCTGCAGAGTCGTGGTTTCCTCAATACAGGCACACTTTTCTTTCTTTTCCTCCCCCACACAGTAACACTTTGCTTTACAGCTTGCAGTGTAGAGGAATATCCACCCCTGGTTTAAGCAAGCCCCAGTGTGACACATCTCTGAAGAAGCACCCTGCACACATGCCCTGCTTTTACACTCCTCTCTGGACAGACAATATTAGCTACTTCTGGATGCAAGATGCTGAGCTACACAAACCTTTCACTAGCTGTCCTGACCTTGGGATGAGTTTCAGCTCATTGTGACGCAGGGTAGTCATAAGATTTCCATGATGCCACTTGATCTCCTGATTGGCAGTCCTCCTCTAAAATTCTCTTTCAGCATCTGCTCGTCAAGTGACATCCACTTGCACATGACTGACATTGACACCTGTGCCAGTCCATGGCCCTGGGAGGCACTTTCAGCTCAGGCTCAACCATGGGATCCAGCTGGATCTCGAATCCCTGCCACTTTGCAGCTCTGTCTGTGCCAGCCAAGAGGCCCCAGAGCAGCACCTTCCCTAATTGTATTGAGACTTTCATTAAAGCATGATCAAAAGTACTTACTCCATTACTGTTTGTTGCTCTCTCCCTCCTTCTATATTAAGATACAAGTGATGGCAAGTTACGCATAAACTGCCTCCCATCACTTTAGTATGCCTCAAGGAATTTAGTACCTTCCAGGAATTTCACTGCTATGACTAAAGGACAACAGTCAGATAAAAAGGCCTGGGTACCCCTCTCTCACACATGTTTGGGGAAGTTTCCCAGAGAACACAAGAAAACGAGAAAAAATTGCCCTCAGGAGAAACCTCATTGCTCTCTGTAGCTACCTGAAAGGAGGTTGTAGTGAGGTGGGGTTCAGTGTCCTCTCCCAGGTTACAAGTGAAAGGATGAGAGGAAATGGCCTGAAGTTGCACCAGGCAAGGTTTAGATTGGATATTAGCAAAAATTTCTTCACTGAAAGGATGGTCATGCATTGGAAGAGGCTGCCCAGGAAGTGGCAGAATCATCATCCCTGGAGATATTTAAAAGACATGCAGATGTGTCACTGAGGGACATGGTTCATTGGAGTACTCAGCAGTGCTGGGTTAACAGTTGGACTCAATGATCTTCGAGGGCTTTTCCAAACTTGATGGTTCTATGATTCTACAAATATTTAGCAAATGTATAGAGCTACACCATACAAGAACTTGCCATTCTTTCTGGTTCTTTCTTAAAAATACAAAGTAAATCCAATTTCAAATGCTTGGAAATTACAGGAACATAAATCACTGGACACCTTTGCCTCATGGATAAGGTCTCATGCACACTGTGTGAGGTTCTGGTTCAAGATGTAACATATCAGGAGTATTAAGCTGGTTGCACATAAACACATTTTTTTTTAATCATACACCTTATACAACGTTAAGGATTCAGCTTACATCTTCTGTAACTGTAATTAAGAATGAACCACAGATATGGGTTTCAGATATTAATTTCTCTGAGAGGAATGATGAAATCTAATATGCAAGGTATGCTCTTCTCTAATAAAAACATGTTCAGCCAAAATTAGTTGTGTTAAAAAAAACTAAGACTCTAGATCTAAATCCAGCTTTATTGTTCTTCATTATCCTCCAGTTTTATTCTGCTAATTGTTAGGCCTGTACTTGGTAACACAACAGTACAATGGCATGCAAATTTTGTCCATGCATTTTTGCTTTTTTATGGTGTTAATACATCACCTGCAGGAGTTATCACAGAGAAAGAGACCTGGATTCCTATAGCTTACTGAGGGCTTGTTGGCTCCATAGCCTAAACCACAAATTTTTGAAGTATTTTTTCTCTTCCAAGGTGTACAAGCCACTGAGTTAAAATATGACTGATATTGTTTGTGCTTTTGGGGTAAGATAAAGAGATTTTTATCACGAATAGCAGAAATTGAGAGGTACATGTGTCCAACCTGCAGTTAGACAGGGTTTCTTGAAGGGTACAACTTAATCCACAGTACAATCTTCATTATTTCCAATTCATTTGGTGACTTGCAGGGAGACTTGTATCACCAGTGAAACCCAGCCAGGCCCATTTCCCAACAGTGGGACATGTATGAAACACATCTTGACACTCCTTTGAGGATAAAGTGGAAATCATCAATTTGAAAAATGGGAGGGAATTTTCCATTGACAGTAAACTGCCAAGGATGTAAGATGACGTATTTTTCCTCGGGTTCCTAGGCAGTCTTGTCCCACAAAGCTCTCCTGGAAGGACTTGCTGGAACTGAGGTTTAAAATCCTGTCTCCTCTGGACTAGACTAGAGTTGCATAAATTGCTGTGAGAGCAAAACAAACACAAAACAAACAAACAAGCAAAACAAACAAACAAAAACATCCAAAGAAACAAGCAAAAAGAGAAGATTAAAGGAAAAAAGTGTATATGGTAGGCAGAAAGAAACCCAATGCTAAATACTTGCAATGGACATGCTACAGAAAGAATAGCTGTGTATCAGTATGCAGAGAATATTTTTTCCCTAAAACAGTGTGAGAAAACCCTTAAAGACCTAATAACAGCAAACCGGAAACTCAAGAATTGCCTGTAAAACAAGAGCCAAACTTCTCACAGTTAGAGAGTCTTATATCAGTATGGTAGCATACAAAACAAAAGGGTTTCCCTTGACCTTGGTGGGGTTTGCTTTAAATCCCATTAGTTTGCATCAGTTCATCACTGGAAATAATGAGACCTCTCTTGTTCAGAAACAACTGAAGAGACTCTGCAGTTGGTATGCTCCACTAAGGCAGTCATGAGAAGAAAAACATGCCATCATTTCCTTCCCTCTGGCAATCCCTGGCTGTTTCCAACAACCAGTCCCAACGTATTTACAATTTATTTTCCTTATATATAAATTAATTAGACCTTTGTCTCAGTATCTTGTATTTTTAGTTTACCTAATCTCATTGCTGTACCTATTTATGTCCTGAAGAATCTGTAATTAATCAAATTATCCATCTAGCCTGATTACTAGTGGTAACTGCCCCCAGAGGTTGATTAATACATTCTCAAATTATTCAGGAAGGCTCTTGAAAGAGCCAACAAAATTTACCCTTCTTGCAACCACAAAATGCCTTCTGAGGCCCACAGCTGCCTGAGGGTTGAATACAATCAATAATCCATAAAGATAATTGTTCCCACATGATTGGTGAACAACTTCAAGTTGAGTGCATAAGGCCTAACACTGCAATTGATGGTTTTTTTGGGTTTCTACACTTAATGCAATTTCTCTTCAACAAGCCAACTCATCCCTTCTGTTGAACAGTAAATATAGACTTAAGCTTTTCTCTATGGTATTTCACAAAAAGGAAAAACATATGTTCTGCTGTTAGTTAAAAACCTGAGTTTAGAAAAACTTATATTTTAATTGCTAAGATATCATATCTAATAACACTAATACTTTACAGGCATACACTAACTTCCATCTCATTTGTTTTTCCAAATGCTGATAAGAACAATTATTTAGAACAATGTATATATGTCCATTCAAGCTCTCATTAATCTTATAAGACTGCAATGCTCCTAAGGACCTTAGGTAAAATCCTGCTTCCTTGTATCATTTCTGACTGCACTATACGGAGATAATTCCCAAAGCTGTTTTTGATTTAGAGAGATCCTCAGAGACATGGAGAGGGTCAGTCAAACTAAGCTGCAGGTGTTTTTCTGGAAGGAATGAGGTTCATAAGCAAGCAGAAAAAAGTCTATTAACCCAATATTCCATTGTTAACAATAAACAGGAAGCATTACCAAACTATTAGAAACATACCAAAACCTTCCACCAGACATATATGTTTAAAATCTGAAAAAAAAAACCAAAAAACCTCTCAAAATTCTGATGCTTCCTTTCACTCCTCTAGCATCTTTCTCACCTACACTTTTGCCTCTTCATTGGTCTTCTTGAAATCTGCAGACATCAATGCTTTGCTTTTGAGAACGCTTCATCATATTTAGGAGAAAAAGTTTTCCTCGACTTTATAAAACTTAGGCGATACCACAATCCCAGAGCTTTTCAATAATTTTTTTTTTTTTTCTTTTTTTTTTTTGGCCCCCTCTTTGCTCTTCACCACAGATGTGTAAGACTGTCCTCTCAATCCTACTTTGCTGCGGCACCTTCTATATTTTGCAATGCTAATGGTCAGATCTCTAAAAACAGCAGCACCCAGTTGGTTTCCTTCTTGCTCCAGGTCTTTGGAGGTCTCCACACTGCCCAGTCAGAAGGAAGATGAAATATATATCAATCTCCTAGCCAGTTCAATAACACTTCATAACCTGTGATGAAGGTGCCTGCCAGAGAAAAAGCGTTGTCCTTCAGGCTCTGAAATACTCAAGTGTCCTTAAAGGCCATAGGTGAAGGAATACATCAGCTTCCAGCAGCAACAGCAGAGCTGTACCCATCTCTGGACTGCAAATCACTGACCTAACATGGGGAAAAAAGTTTGTCTCCTTGTACAGTTACAAATCAAGCATCAGGAGCAGGCTAAAGCTCCTCCTTGATAAGGTGGCACCTCTTTGTGGTCACACAGAGTTTCCTATGATCACAAACTCCAAACTCACATACTCTTTTGCTACCATTTTAACTTCTCCCCTTATTATCAGCCATTAAAGTGTCTTGGAGAAGCCTGTGTCTTATTTTTTTCATAGCATGCAGAGCAAATATTTGATGATGTAAATGAGAGAACAACAGCCAATGTTTTGTTAATCTCTGGGTGTCTTTTGTGGCAAGAAGAAAAAAGAAATACTTCTTGAGACATTTTACCAGTGATGATAACAATTTTCCCAGGTTTGGAAGTCTTGCTGACACCAGTCCTTATGTTGCCATCTAGATATGGAAGAGACTTTAGCCCTTAATATAAGGGAGGAATCCACAGAACCAGAGATAAGGACTGAAAAAATTAAGGCAAAAAATATGACCTGCAGTATCCCCAAGCACTGTCACCTTTCTGCTTTTCAGCACAATAGCCTCAGGGACTTTGTTTATAGGCTGACTGCCCACTGGGTGAAATATATCCTTTTTTCTTTGTTTTCAAACTTCTTGTACAGTCTCTGTTAAATTCCTCTATACTTGTGCTGGAAAAGATGGTGAATATATCAACCACTATCACCTTCACAACACTTATGATGCTTCATGCCTCTGTTTTATCCCCTCCTGTAGGGGCTTGCTTCCCAGTACTGAAGAGTCCTGGTTAGCTTAGTTGGTGCTCACATGGAAGTTATTCAATATTGTGATAATTTTCCTTGCCCTTCACAGAATGTTTTTCAGCTTTAAGATTTCCTTTTGAAAATTAAGGTACCTGTGTTTTATACAACACTTAGGATGTGAGCAAACCATAAATTCATACAATGGCTTTATAACATTTTCTGTTATTGTTCTCTATTTTTTTCTAATGATCCTTAACATTTACATCTGTTTCTGACTGCTACTGAGCACTGAGACTGACATTTTCATGGAAATATTTATTACAACCTCAAGATCTTACTCTTGAGAGGTAATGGTCAGATAAAAAGCCATCATTTTGTATGCAAAGCTAGAATTTTTCCATCTGTACATTTCTTTCGTATTTCTACACTGAATTTCGCCTGCCATTTTATTCTCCAGTCACTCAGTCTCATAAATTCTTTCTGTCAGTCTTCACATTCAATCCTCACCTTTGTTGTTAGTCCTGCTATGGATAATTTTGCATCATCAGCACCCATCGTCTTGGCATTGTTCATACCTTCCTCCAGGTGGTTTATAAATATGTTGAACAGCCCATATGCCTGTCATATATGAAATTAGGTAGTCAGCTTTTGCATATAAAAATCATCTTATGACCAAGTTAATAGTTATTAAAGTTGTTAAGATAGTTAAATACCTTTTAATATGAAGTTTCCATAGCTCTCTGTAAACCAATGTCCCTCCCCCGCAAATGTTCCATTGGTGAAAAGAACCTGTGATGTACCTCGAAATCCACCAATCATCCTGTGCCATGAGGGCGGGACAGTGGGGAATTCTGGGAAGGGCCCAGGGGCTATAAAAGGAGAGAAAAAGCGGTTTTACTTTCTGTTTCCATGTGGTGGAGTTTCTGGGCTCTGCTGGAATATTGCTCCCCCAGCGCTGGGTAAGGGGGGCGGGTCAGAGGCCTGTCTCTGTTCAGAGACCTTTCTTTTTTGTTTTAAGAGAATTTTGCCCCAGATTAGCTGAGGTAAAACCAGCACTGAAGATTTCTGCCGTGGGCACGTAGCCAGTTTGGCACCAAAGGTCTCTGATCCCGTGATCCCGGGGTTTTAATATTAATTCGGATGCTGTTATTTTTCCAAATTATTTTTCTTGTAATAAACAATTTTTTTTTTAATTAAAACAAGAGTTGTCTTCATTCCTGATGTGCCCACTCAGAGTGCAATAGGAATCTGCTGGTGACCTTCCTCCACCACCCTCATGCCTCCAACTATTTGCTCAAACTTTCCCTTTGAAACAGTTAATCAGCAATAAAAGGACTATCTTCTTATTCTGTTACTCAGTTTTCTTAAATGTTTGAGTTTGGGGTTGTTTTGTTGCAGGTTTTTTTGTGAGAGAATCTGTTGAATACCTTTCAGGATTCAAATGGAGTCTGTCAATCAGACCATCATATCCACAATCCCACTGTGTTCCCTAAGGAACTTTGGCAGGTATCTAGAAGGCAAAACCTCTCCTTACCAAGACCATATCAATGATTCCAAAGTAGATGGAACTTATCCAAAGTGATATCCGATGGGAACCCAGTGGCTAAATTATGTCTAACTTGGTGATCCTCCATTCTGGTGTTTTATGAATCTATTCAACTGTGATCAGATGCCGGCTTTTGACAAAAGGAAATCCCCCAAACCACCTGCTCTTTTCTTCTCTACTCTATAAAGCTCATTTTTATACTGGAAATAAATAATCCTTAGATCATTACTTTTGGGCTATGTCTTAGAAGTAGACATATACCCTAAACATCCCTACTGCCAAAGACAAAAAGAAGTTGGGGGTTTTTTCTTGTAAACACCTGTACATTAATACATCACTGCCAGTCAAGCTCGAAGCCCTCCTCTATTAGAAAAAAATTAATTGGGAAATTCAGATATTTTTAATGAATTTCTCATTATTCTACATATAACTGCTCCATCACATGCTCAATATCTTACTAGCAGATGTGACAAACAACTCCTTGAGCGGGTTTCACAATGTGTTAAAAACAATACCTAAGGAAGATGTGTTTGTACTAAGCAGCTGTGTTCTGAAATTGGTCTTAATTTAAGTAATCAACAAGGCATTTACTGTTATAGCATGCACCTGTGTTTGCATAGTTCTGCTCACCTATATATGCTTTACCCTTAGAGAAAAAAGCTGCTAGTTAGCAGGAAATAGGTGTGTGGATGCATGGACTGCAGCTCACTAGCAGCATCAGCCAGGACCACCCTCTGAGAAGGGGAAAATCACATTGTGTAATGTGTTAGGGCCGATGGATAACAAGGACTTGTTATAACACACAATTCTGCCAACTAGTCTGCTTTAAACTCTACCTCAAAACTAAAAGATCGTTAGAATCTCACAGAAAATTCAAGCTTCTAAAAAAAAGGAATTCAGTTTGAGACCTCCAAAAAGCTCTGAGACACTCAGAGTGCTGTATTTCAACTGTGGTGTTCAGATTTATTTTGTTTCATATCAATATTTGAATAACAATGAAATAAGCATATACAATGTATTATTGACACAAAAATAAATGCCAAAAAAGTCTTTGAAGCAAAATATCTGACTTCTTCCTATTAAATATTTGCAAAAAACCCCAACATAAGAATATAAAGCATTCTTATATTAGCAGAATCATTTTTTTCCTAGGAAGATTATTCTATTAAAAAAACCACACTGAATTTATTATCTGAGTACAAAAGTTGACTATACTCAGTATCTGAACACCTCAAAAACTTTTTTTTTCTGTGTTCTTTTTCCTACCCATGACAAGCACTTTTCTTCCTGGACTTTAATTATTGGCATTTTCCATGGGGAAGGATATCTATATTGGGAATGCTCGACCTCTTAAGAAGGCAGACGATAAACTTCCTGCAGGAGTCTAGCTGTAGAAAACTTTGGCTGGAAAGACAAAGAGGCAGGATTAATCTAATCCCAGTAAATCATTTAGAGTCATTCTTTGGTGAAAGGCAGACATTTAGGAGCCAGTTTACATCCCATACACCAAGACACATTGCAGCCTACACGTGTTCCCTGCTTAAAGAAGCAGCCTACACATTTATTCCAGGTGGTGTGGTCTGATATTAATTACTGCAGGTTTGTAACCAGAGAGGATCTATTTCAGATGTGCTGGCAAGTACCAATGACTCCATTAGTGTGTGGAAGAGCTGCAATTTAGAGTCCAACTGAATATAGAGCCCAGAGCTGCTCCTTACTCCAGTAAAATGTCCCCATGTTCCTGGTGACGAAGGGCTCAATTCTCATATTGCTGCTGAATTAGAAGGCAGATAATCCGTAGAAAGCACGGAATCAAACCTGGACTCACAAATCAACATTTAGGAAAGCAATGAATTCTTCTGCACAGAAGAGAAGCCCTTTGTGAAACAGGAAGGAAACTCAACTGTGACACTAAAATCTCCAACTAACATTGTGACCTTTGGGTTCTAGTAGTTTGAGGAGATTTAAATATGACATGTGGCATTTTTGACCTTTGAGGTTTTATACTAATCAAAATTTTGCAGTATGTTAAATAAGCAAGATTTTACAGGTTAAAAAGCTTCACTTGAAAATAAAATATTCCACATTTAATGGTCTTTGAGCTCTACAATAAGGAATATAGAATTTCTTTATAATGCTTCACCCGCATAAATTTCTACATCTGGTGTATGCGATGTATTTTTTAAGGCTGTAGTTTATGATTACCACACAATTCCTCACACCCTTATAGTCAAAGCTCTATCAGTGGTTTTACTTTATATTCTTCAAGGCTATATTACTTTATTTGGTGATACTTCTACATCTCAATATGCACCCAGGAAGCTCAGTGACTCAAGACTGTGCAGCTTGTAAACTTCAAAAGAATGGGGGAGGAATCCCTTTGGGCTTCCCCCTGCCAGTGGCTTTCCCCTGCCATCCTGGGAAGTGGCTGTTTCCGCTGACCATCTCTCTAGCCCCAAACATCACTTTTATGAGCCAGTCCTCATAAACTCGTTGTGTGATATCTAATTCTTTGGAGTAAAGGAAGTTTTGAAGAGTTTCTATGATTCTATGATTCTCTTTATTACAAATTTATACCCAAATCAGAGGAAGCAACTCTCCCACCGGAGTGTGCTGCAATCATGAATGTATGGACTCAGGGGCAGCTTCAGGCTTTCCAGAACTTGCTGCTCTGAAGGGTGTCAGAGCTCTGCCTTTTCAAAAATGTCACAGCTCCTTAAGGAAGCTATTATTTTTTCAACACCACATTTGAAAGATAGTCTACCTCCCTGCCCGTAATATATTCACTGGAAACAAAGGGGGAGGGACTGTTCCTGGAAAGGCTTAGTATGTTTCCTTACAGCTGTCACCTCACAGCTTTCTGAATGAAAAGGTATTTTTTTCCCTGTACAGCCATGTGAGGTATTCCTGAGAGAGCACGGAACTGGTCTTGAGGAGACTCGAAATGTTGTTGTTAAAAAATCCAGCTGTAAGACAGGCACGCTGCCTGGCTTGGTAACCGGCGAAGGACAGCTCCCCTGCGAGCAGCGAGGTGCTGGGCCCACTGGGCTGGCAAGGTCTCTCAGCAGGGCAACTGAGAGAAACAGGAGCCGATGCCTTGGTCGGCCCACTGCCTGTCCTCTCTCTATTCCCTGCCCTCCCCAGGGAAAAGCACATAAGTGGGGAAGTGCAGAGCCTTGCTCAGCTCACTGTTATCTCTTCCCTGTCCTGGGGCAGGCTTGAGAGCACCTGGCAGAGATGCTAAGTGAGGCTGACTCCACACATGCTGCTAGGGAAGGCAGCCTGAAGCACACACCGTAAAGCAGCCTCTGAAACACCTTGTGAGAGAGGGATGCTGAGAGCCCAGTCATTGCCCAAATAAAATACTGGTTGAAGCCACTCTTCTAACATGCAGTCAACTGAGTTTAATTAGGAAAATAATCAAATAGGTGTTATTCTTAAGATTAGCTCTGGGATATTCTTGCACAGGCAGAAATTTAGAAGTAAAATGTTTGCATGCAATTAGAACAATTTGTTCTGCCCTGGCTGTCTAAACCAGTCATTCACAATGTATCTGAGCTGCCAAGGAGCAGTAGGATAGAAGCACCAACTGATCAACAGATGGATTTAACAATCATTGAGAGTGAGATTCTCCTAGAAAAAAATATACTCGGGGCTTAGCACATCAGCTGAACATCAGGTCTCATCTCAAATCCTCCCATTGAGTCTGTTAGAAGGATGGATTTCCAAATCATTATATCCCCCTGCAGATGGCCAATGTTGAGAAAAATGGTGACAGCAAGTGTTGAGCCTGCCTCACAGGCCCCAGCTGCTGCACAGGCATCAAGAGACATCAAGAAATGGACAGCCTCAAGGAGAAGAGGGTAGGCTGGCAGCTTTCACAGCCCTCCGGCAAACACGGACATGGTGCTATAAATGTTGCTATCATGAAAACACACAAAGCTGAGGGTGAGCATGCTCTTCAGTCTTGTGTAGAGAATTAGTGGTATATAAATACTACTATAAAAGCATTATAGATGCAACTAGTCAATATGGATTTTAATTTCAACAGCCATTGTGTGACCTCCTCAAGCTCAGTTATTTTAGGCAGTAAAAAAATTCTGCCTCCCTGAACACTGAAGACAAATTTCCTATCATTTTCAACCTNTAAGAGTTATAAAGGCTCAATATATTAAGACACTGCATTCAGTTTCTGATTTTTCATTTGGAATGTATCCAAGTGACCTATATCATGCGTTTCCCAAGGGCTACCTGGAGTTTCTGTTTCCTGAATGGGCACTGATGGAAAGTGTCTGTAGCTCTCCCCAGCAGCTTGTTTTCTGGAGTCATTCTGCCCTTTGCCTGCTATAACCACAAACCAGCCCCAACAGCACTTTGGAATATATAAAGTGGTAATAACATGGGAGAACTAAATTCCTTATGGCTGAAAGCCAGTACAATTTATGTACAAAAAAAAATGCATCTATCCTGTTTGTTAAGTCTGATAATTTCTGTATTATGTTTGCATTTAACAGACCTGATTATTGTACAGATATATATTTTTATTTGTGTTCAGAATCTCTCCTCACTTTTATTTGTACACGGGTTTCCTCTTGACTGAAGAAATTCTCAAATTATATTGAATGGAAAAAAATAGGCACATTCAGTTGATTTGCAGAACACGTCATTCAGTAATAGTATACATCCTGCACCATAGCATCTGAAACTAAGTAGTTCAGTGGGTTTGCATTTGCATAAAAAAACTTTTATTCACTGTGTAATGCTGCTACATGGGTGGCAGACAGGAATGTGAAAAGCAAGGATTGAAGGTTAAGGAAGAATAAAGAGAATATTAAACAGTATATTGGGCTCCACTGGAAAGGAAAATGTCAGAGGATAAAAAAGGAGAAAAACATTAAGAACGGTGTCTGCTCCTGTGACTATCTGTTGCATATTCTTGAGGATCAGGAAGATTAGCTGGAAGGAAGACTCACAGCCATGTGAAAAAGAGCATTTGGAATGGATGAAGAGCTTCAAAAGGAGTAAGTATTCTGTTCTACTTGAAGAGAAAAAAATGTATTATTTTTAATTTAGTTAATGATGACATGTGGTATAGAAATAAAGTTTCAATAATGACCAGCGTCTGCATTCAGCCCTCCTTGTTGCACACAGAGTGCAAGTGCTGCATCTGTCATGTGTAACTCCAGGAGGCTCCCAAGACAGCCAGGTTGCCCTGCTCTGTCCGAGCCCTCCACTGTTAATGAAAGTTTTTGCATTGGTGAACAGAGGAGGCAAAGCCTCTGTGGAGACATCTGTATGTTAGAAATTATATGGAATCTAAAAGAAGTGAGAAGTTGAAAATTCAGACAGAACAGGAAGGAGCCTTTGGGCAGTTTGCTGCACCCTCACCAGGTTTGCTGAGGGCACTCAGCTGGGAGGAAAGGCAAACACGTCAGAGGGGAGAGTCATCTTCAGAGGCACCTGGGAGAGGGGGTTGGCAGGAACTGTGTGAACAAGCACTCGTTAAAGTCCTGCACCTGGGACAAAGTAACCACAGCACAGTGCAGGATCTGTGTGCCTGGGGAGCACCTTGCTGCAAGGTACCTGGGGGTCCTGGTGGACCGACAAGCCGAGCATGAGTCTGCAAAGAGCCACGGTAGCAATATAGGCAAATCAGCTCCTGGGCTGCATTTGCAGGGGCATCACTAGAAGTACGGAGCTATGATCCTTCTACAGTATTCAGTGCTTGTCAGGCTGCATCCAGAGTGCTGTGTCCAGGTCTGGTCCCCACAACTCAAGAAAGATGCAGACAGACTGGAGAAAGTCCACAGGAGTGCCACGAAGATGATTAAAAGGGCTGAAGAATCTGCTGTATGAGGAAAAACTGAAGGAGTGAGATCATTTATTTGTGAAGAAGAGAAGGCTCAGCGGGGACCTCATCACAGCATCTCAGTACTTAAAGGGCAGCTGCAAAGGTGGCAGGCTCTCTTTTCACAAGGAGCCAGATGGGGAAAAGAAGAGACAACAAGAGACAATAAGTTGTACTGGGAGAGATTTCATCTTGACATAATAAAGAATTTTTTTACAGTCAGAACAATCAGTCGCTGGAACAACCTCCTCAGGTACGTGGTAAAGTCCCTACCACCAGAAGTTTTTAAGATGAAATGGGACAGGGTGCTAGATAATGTCATCTAGGATTCCTTTCCCATGGAAAGTAGAACCAGATGGTCCTTGGAGGTCATTTCCAGCCTGGGCTGTTCTGATTTTGTTATGTTCTGCAGTGCTGGAAATAGCAAAGCAACCATCTCAGGCCCCAACAGTGCTACAGTACCAGGGAGAGAAGAAGAGTTTCCAGTCTTCCAAATTCATTAAACAACAATAAACCAGCAAAAGAGAATAAAGTCTTCACAGCAGGATCCTCCAGCAGGGGAAGGGAAAAGAAGAAAAGCAGGGGAAAATGAGGGTCTATGATGTTCTTTCTCCAGCAATACCTAGAGACACCCTCCCATGTAAATTTACTGTTTGGAGCTGTCCAATTTTGTAAATGTGATAGAACATTTCTGCCGATAAAAGGCATACAGGTAGATATGAGTACTCTGCAACTGGCATTGCTGTATATAAAACACCTGGAATAAATTATAGCCTTAGGAATCCATCAAGTATTTCTAATTCAGTTACCTGAACATTACACTGGACATATACGTTGTTTCAAATACTAGAAATTGTCCCCAAAACAGTGGTGGTTCATTTTGTAACTGTTTATGTTTGGTACACCACAGAAACAAAATATTTTAAAAGCCACATTGAAAAGCTGTTGAAAATATTAAAGGATCGGTAATGAAAGAACAGAAAGCAGAAGAGTTATATTATGTTATTACAGACATGTATAGGTTTCATCTGAAATTAGAAATCATTATACTAGTTACTACCCTGGTGGCTAGAAAGCACCACTTCCCTCATGAAGAATTTGCCATCTAAGAAAATAAAATAAATAAAAGATGTAATTTATCTCATGTAACTTTAGCCATGTAAAAACAAGGTTCTTCCAAAGCAGAGTAGAGAGAAACTCTTCCACAGACAAATATTTCTTTTACCCACCTCAGACATGCCTCTTCAGATGTAGCATACTATCCTGTGCCAGCTTCCTTCCTTCCCATCTCACTCCATCGGCTAGAGAGATCTCTCTCTCTCTCAGATCAGATATGCAACCCTTGGGTGGCCAAGTTGACTGAGATCCAGAATGACCCACCCCATGGTTATGGAGTGGTCAGGCAGCAGAAGGGCCGAGCGAACGCCCATGAAACTGCTCATGTGCAGGTAGGGAAGCCTGGGCATACAGCACAGACACAGAGGAAAAATACTGAAAAAACCCTGAAAATTTTACTAGAGCTTTTCAGGGAAATCCAGACCGGGAGGTCTGCCTGAGGTCCCAGGTAAAAAGTTAGAGGCATTTTGTTTCCACTGAAAACTCTTGGTAAAGAATCTTCTACTGAGAAATGGAAGGGTCTGAAAATCAAGAGAATATTTTCTGAGCACCATTTAACATAACTCTAAATATTTTTAAATAACAGCAAATTCTTGACAAATTTCTGTTAAAAATAAGTTTCATAAACTTAAATACTGTATCCAAGGAAGCAAGTAGCAATGGTAGGTTTTTTTTTTCCTCTCTTCATGATAATTTGCCTGCAAGAAACTTCTACCTGGCCCTGCCTTCCACAATCTACTGCTATGGTTTTATCCTTGGATGCGATGTATGCTAAATATCTAAAAGCAGCAGAAAATAATCTAAAAAATCAATGGAGAAATAGCAGAACTGAAAAATCACAAGCTTGGTGGCTGCTACCCTGTAGTTTCACTGTACACCATTTGATACATTTCCCTGCACCACCTTATTGCTTTTTTTTTTAGGCCTGTCCTTGCAATTTACAATCCACAACGCTGCTGAGCTCTGTGGAGATATTAATTTGCCACCTCTTCGAGGCACAGACTTTGTCTTTACTCCTGGAGGCACACAGGATGCTATCAGCACTATACAAATATTATCTGAGGTAACGTAATGGCAACTCCCCCACAAGAGGTACATTAGGGTGGATTTAGTGTTCTCCAAATGTCTTCCATCACAGTGGACAAACAAGTAACACATTAAGCAACCAGTTCTCAGCCCACAAAGGACCAGCCTTAAGGGATTACCCAGTACCATCACATTTCTCACTGACGCCAAACACTAACAACATCTCCAGCATGCACACACATTCGATTCAACAATGTTATCATCACCCTCACTGCACACATCAAACAGCTGAAAAGGACCAGCTAGTCATCGATACATAAATGAGCCCTGCAACATCAGCTGGAGTAACCGAACATCTAATTCTGGTGCTGCTTCTAAGGTGATAAAAACCTAAATAGTGGAAGAGATGTATTGGGTAAAATAAAGCTCACAGTCAAGAAACATCAAGATTCTTTACGGAATTCGTTGAATTAAATTAATCGTATTGAACTACAAAAAGCAAGGAGCTCATCTAGTTCCATCCATGCCTGAGGCCAAGTAGAGGAAACTCGGGCTGAGACCAAATCAATTTATTTTCATGCAGGTCTAAATTTTTTAATGACAACTGCACCACAGTTGCTGTTATGGGTGTACAGTTACTACCGCTAAAATGAACACTGTTAATCCAAAGAGTTAGTGCAGCACAAAATGGAAGGAAAATATCCTTCACATAAAGTATGTCTCTCCCAAAAGCCTCAAGTGTTTGTGCTTTACTTTCATTTTAACGGCCTTTTTATGGTACTTTGATGGTGTAAAATAGGTCAAGGAAAACCTCTAAATTAGGAAAACACCAGGCCAAGAGCTATGAGGGTCCTCTTCCTCCTCCCACTCCCCTCAGCCCAGGCCTCCCAGAGGATATCCCTGCTCAGGAATGCACTGGGGGCTTTTGTCTAGGGATTTCACTGTGGCCTCAGGTGTCTCTCATCTCCCAGGGTGCAGAAACACAGGGGTGCAGCAGCATCCACCCTGTCCCCATGCACACATCCACAGCCAGACCTGCACGAAGCCATTCTTTCATCCTCTTGGTGCTCTTTCCTGCACAGCCGTGTAAATCTGGAATAACTCCATTACTGCAGCAAAAGGGCAGAAGCATAAAACTGAGCGTGAATGAGGTCAGACAAGTACAGCTCCCAGGTAACGTGTAAAATGAACACTCGGTTTCGTATCATTGATTTGATCCACCATTCTGCAGTTACCAATCAAATGGTTTTTTAGGAGCCTGACATCCAGAACCAATATTTTAAATCAGGCAAAAAAGACCATCCAATCACATTAAGGAAATGGAGAACATGAACTGAAATTTAGTATCTAATTACATTACCCATATACCCAGTATGCATTCAGATCATAAAAGTCTTGAATGACTGAAACACAGGTTGCAAGAAAAGAATCCTAGACTCTGTTTACTCACAGGCTAGGGAATGAGGGTCTTTACGCAGAAAGAAAGGAGTCACACAGTATTTGCACTCGCGTAATGAACCTGGATTCTGGAAAAAAAAAATTCATGGTGGGCACTAGATCTTCCAATGGTTCAGGTAGGGAAAAAAGTGTGGAGTTTAAAGAAAAAAGATTAAACATTGGCAAGATCTAACCCATTCTCTTCTGGTACTCAAAATGTGGATTGCAGTACGCAAATTTGGAATCTGACTCTCAGCAGGGGCATCCAGATTTGATCCATCACTTTATAGTAGAAAGGTTAAAACCGAACCAGAGAGAATCTCTCCATGTGAGCCCCGTCCTGGAGGCACTCAATAGGAAAATCATTATAAAAAACTCCCATTCTTTTGTGGGGCTTAAGGAGGCCAGTCAGACCAATACAAAATTCCTCTGCTCAGAGTGCGGATGTCCCACATAGGGACAGGCACTGGCATGCACAGGGCTCACTTATTTTAAAAGAGCAAAGGGGGATGAGCACTTCAAACGATGACCCTGGCAGGCAGAGCATGCACCTACCAGGGGTCTGAGATCCTGGCCCCACACTATGTTGCCTGCTGGATTTGGTGGAAAGTCTATAAAGGAGTACACTAAAGCACCAGACATTTGGGGTATTTGGATGGGGCGGAGAGGGGGAGAAGTTCTTGTTGTGGCAACCACTCTTCCGGGCAGCCAAAGAGGAATCTTCACAAGCCAGAAAGATCTGGAGCAAAGGACTGTGGCTCCAAAGCCTCAAAATCAGGGCACTCAGGTGAGAGAAGGGAGTTCTGGTTCCTGGCTCTGGCCTTTATCAGATAAAGATCTAATGTAATATGAGTAAGCAGTCCTGGGACTTTTGTTGATCATTGTCTTAATTGGCTGAAGTGCAAGGATCCTGTTCTCCGTATTGATTTTCTAATCAAATTAGAGTCTAATATTTACCCTCCATATGTTTTTTCCTTTGTTGTTCAAGGCTCTCTAATGTCCCATGGGGTTTGTGTCCAAGTTAAAAGTTTATTGTCCTGTGCCGCCTCTGAATATACACAGAATGAATCAGGCTCTCATAACCATTAACAACCAACTGAAGGGGAGAATTTATTTATCTTTTTAATCAACGAACCTGCTGATAAAGAATTAGCCTTGCATTTAGGAAAATCAGTTTCATTATGAATTACACTGCTTCAGATTTCCTCCTTCATTGCATAGCATGACTTACTCTGCCTTCGTTTCACACGAAAAATCCTAGGTGTGATGAAGATATCAGAAGTTTTTGGCTGGAGACAGCAGTGATGAGACCATTGAAGTCTCTTTACTGGACACAGCAGGCTGCAGGATGCCTGTCCTGAGAAGCTGGGTTCTGCCTTCCCTGACTCCAATGGCTTCTTCACCAGGTACTCCATTTACTTGGCCTGGGAAGTGCATCCTGAGCCAGGGGAAGAAAATATTATACACGTTTCAGAAGCGTCTCATAATGCAAAAGGGGGAAATCTTGTTACAGTGCACTCCAAGCAGCCTATTCAAGGTAATCACATTTATATTTTTAAAATGAGACAGCATTCACAAAATGTCAGCATTGCAGCCAAGACATAAACAATGTTACACAGGATGTAGTCCAGAAGCAACAAAATGGTTTATGACACTTCCTGTCCTCAGAGTCCTCATTTCTACTCTCTAATGAACTTTAATAAGAGGATGTACCAACATTTGTGCACAGCGATCTCCAAGCTGGCCACTTCGTATAAATGCCCTTCTCAATAAAGGAAACACCATGCAAGGTGGAGAATTAAAGATAAATGCCAAACTTCTTTCTCTATAATTTAGTTAATTATACCCCAAAATAGAATCTGGGGTAGGTTTTTAAATGTTTATTTTTCTGATTAAGGTATTTATTGTAAAATAGACATAAATTTTCTTTCTTTGTTTATCCATTAATTTATTTAGTTACCCAATACTAAAAGATAGCAGATATAAAAGAAAGTGGATCTGAGTCAGTTAGAGGTTTTGGAGAAACAGTTGCAGGAGTTTTTTTGTGCAGAGGTGGTGGTGAGCTTTCAGAATAGGAAACAACCTAAACTAAGGGAGCAATGCAAGGGTATTTCTTTCACTGATGGATTGAAGCAAAATAGACCTGAAGAAAAATAATTTGACTTATTTTCATTTGAAAAGCATCAAAATATGGTGCTGACAATACACTTTTCATTTCAGAATTACAACTTCTAGTATTGACTAAACACAAGCAAAAGTTAACACACGCTTTTAACCATGAAAATAAACATATCTCAGCAAAGTAATTAAGTCACTCTTATATGCCTTCTTGAAGAAGGATGAAATTCTGAACTTCATTCTGCAAAATGCTTTGGGGCAAAATTTTGAAAATTAATCTGAAAGTGTCAATATACCAGCATCACACTTTAATGAATTTGTACAGAGATAAGCGAAGAACAATGGATTCAGGATTTTCAGGAGCATCATTGCTGAGAACAAAAACTACTGTATTTTAAGACAAACAATGTATTTCTAAAAAGCTGTCCTGGCAAAAAGGAGATTATATCAGAACCTGGAACTTACCTTGTGCTACAGCATGAGTTTAACAAAGCCTCTTACAATCAAAACTGAAACAACAAAGTCAGAATTGCCTCTCTATTGTAACAATGATCAGTTCTCAAGAAAGATGAAAGTTACTGTGGAAGCAACATGATGTCATTGTAATTAGATTTATAAGCTGCAAATAAATACCTACCCTACTCCCTTCCCACCAAAAAACAAACAAACAGACAAAAAAACCCCAAAAAACCCCAACAAACAAACAAAAAACCACACACACATACAAAAACAACAACAACCAACAAAATAAAACAAGCAAAACAACCCAACACTCACATACGACTTAAAATGAAAGAGAAATTTCTAGAGTGACAGATATGTTGGTCAAGATGCCTACCTATTTTCTACAGTATTTTACATATCAAAACATTTTCCTTTCTAAGCTTCAAGCACTGATTTGTCTTTCATTTTGATTTGGCTTTCAAAAAAGACAAGGCATTGCAGTCAGACCTCAGTATGAGGTCTGTAATACGCTCTGATGGGCAAAGCATTTCTGCTGTCTTGGTCTCACAGTCATTTATTAATGGATGGGCTGATAATGCTTATTATGTGCCTGAGATAACCTCAAAAGACCAAGCAAATACAGCTAGAGTTAAACACTTTCTGTTCTTGTGAAGGTTTCTTAGCAAGAAATTGGATCATATTTTTGAAGAAAGAAACAACCAGACCTCTGAGAGCATACTAGCTGTAGAAGATATTTGGGAAACAAGCAAAAGCACACCTCATGTCTTCAAAATGATTTAATTAATCAAAGGGCAAAGAAATCAGCATCTCATTGAAACACGGCATTCTGTATCTTTTATTTCTGATTCACATGAGGGTAGGAAATAGTAGTTTTATAGTACCACATTATCTAGTAAGAGATATAGACAAAAATACAGTCATATCATTCAGAGTATAAAGATGAGGTGGTCCTCTTTTATTTCCCTCATTAGTATTTAATCACGTACTTCAAAAGAATTTCTGAAAACACAGGTTTTCCCAGTACCATTGCACCTAAAGATATACAGCCATGTTTCATATTGAAGCGTGTTTATTTGTATCCAAATGTATGCTTCTGAATTAAATTAGTCTTGGAGGCTTACTCCTCTGCCAACTGCTATTTGTCCTGCAGGAAAACAACTCCCCGAAGAAATGCAAATAATTCATGGTTCTTGAGGGCTTTGGGACAATTACTATGCCATCTGAGTTCTCAGAATTGCAGTAAGTAGGTTATACAGCCTTGGCATCATCATTCCATATGGCTGCATCTGAAATAAGATGCTTAGGTGGGTTGTAAAGTGACATAGTTTGAATACACATAATTGTATCTTAAGCTGAGCTACAAGCCCTGGGCCACCACTGGTTCAATACAGGATCAGACATGGGTCAATTAAATTCTGTGAACATTTTATTATCTGGGAGCTGGAAGTCTTTAGCTGAGATTAGACAACCACGGATCTTCACAGATTATAAACACTGCTCTGATGCACTGCCACTGCATTGTGCAAAGAATATCAGCTCACATCACTGATAAAGCTGGAAGGAAAATAATGTGGAAAGGTAATTTCAGGAGACACTAAAACGCAGCATTGATTCTGTGCTTTACACATGGGAGCCATTATATAGGGGTACTTCTGTAAAAGGTGCAGGCGCAATTAACTGAGAACAGGGATGAAACCAGTTGCTTTTCTACCATAAAATATTTCTGTGCTGACAGAATGCATTTTTCACTGGAAAATGCTTTCCCACAAAACTCCTGTCCATCTATTGTCAACTTTTCCCACTTCATTTGAGATCACCAAAATGACAGAATAAACGCAAGAGAAAGGATTTTTTGCTATGTTGTACCACATTCTTGTCTCAAACTGGACTGACTTGCTCAGCTCTTTCTGAAACCTCACCACACTGTTTGGGAGAAGGTACCATGGGAGCCAGAAGTTACACCAAATTTTTATGCTGCTCTTCCCATCATTACCTTTCACTTTTTGAATGCTTTATGTGATCACCATGCGATGGATTACTATGTACACTAGGAAGTCCCAGATCACAGAATATTTGGGAGTTTTACACTTTCATGCTTTCCTCTCCTTTACCTTCCTAATCATGGCATAATTCTTAAAGTAATCATTAATTTACTTTTATTTTAAGATACTCTTAATTTGATTATTCTCATTATTCTTGCAATACTTATTACTTTCTTCCCTCTCTAAAGTATTTTTAGAAAGGATTTTCAATGCAAGACAACTTTGCAAATGCAAATTTTAGCAAAAATTAATGCAAATCAAGATTTATTATTCAAAAATAGATTAGGAGTTTGTTCATTTTTAAGAAAAAAATATCCTATCTCCTTCACAAGAACAGTTCTTGGATCTTGGACTGTATTCTGAGGCACTTACAATTCAATCTTGACTAAAGATACAAGAACCATAAATCAGTAAAGGAGGAAAGGGGGAAACATTTCTTTTCCCCCAAGCAACAATAACTTGACCGTGTAGTGCCCATGGTGTCATCGATTATGCTGAACACATGAATAGATTGCCTTTATTAACAAATATGATTCAGAACAGCAGGTTAACGGTTTTCTGGAGCACACAGTATCCAGTATTGTTCACTGTGATATCAGTCACAGAGCCTTAACACATATTTCTTCCCAGTTTCCTAAAGAAAAATACTGTTTAATATAAGCTGCAAGTGCAACCACACCAAATGATGGGACAATATGTAAGGGATTTACAAAATTTAAAAAAAAAAAAAAAAAAGGCAGAAATTTTAGAAGATAAACTCATTTAAGTACTTAAGAAGCTTTAAGGAAAGAATGCCCCTGAAAGAGTATCAGGGGTTTTTTCAGGTCCATCACAGATACACCTTGGTCCAACACTGCACTGCATTGTAAAAGCTATCATCCCATTTTCTATGGATATTTCACAAGATTTACTGAAAAGGCATTGGAAAGGGTGCATATTGCAATGATAGTGGGGGTTACTGTTTCACAAAAAATATAAGGTTGGAGATGGTTCAAAAGCCAAACCACTTTGGGTCTGTATTTTCCAATTTGGAATTCCCAAGGTAGGCATTCCAAACTGCAAGGGAGCATACAAACAAAAGTGGTCTGGCTTCCAGTGGCACTAAACATCCCAAGTAACACAAGGTGCATGTGTGCATGTTTATGAAAACTGGAATTCATGCTTTGCCCTGAGGCTGGATACCTGCTTTAGGGTAGCCAAAATGTGGGAGGTTTTTCTTAGTTCGAGGTAGTTCACAAAATTAATACAAAACATTGGATGACCAAAAAGGTGTTCTAGGCTCATCTCTGGTTATCTGATTTCTTATGATAATTGCAGGTAATGGAAGCAATCAGGAAGCTGGAAAGACTTTTATATGGTATATTGGGTTTATGCGGCCAGGTTTTGGTAGCAAAGGAGAGTACAGGGGTGGCTTCTGTGAGAAGCTGCCAGAAGCTTCCTCCATGTCCAGCAGAGCCAATGCCAGCCGCCTCCAGGACAGACCCACAGCTGGTCGAGGCTGGGCAATGATACTAATGGCTCTGTGATGACATATTTAAGAAGGAAAAGAAGAAGTTACTGGGCAGATGTAATTGCAGACAGAGGAGAGCAAAGTGAGAATATGTGAAAGAAACAGCCATGCAGATACCAAGGCCAGTGCAGAAGGAGGTGGAGGAGGTGCTCCAGGTGCCAGAACTGAGATTTCCCTGCAGCCCTGGTGCAGAGCATGGTGAGAGAGTTGTACCCCTGCAGCCCATGGAGCCCATGCCAGAGCAGGTGTGTTGCCTTTTCCTGGTCTTAAAATTAAGAGCCAGGCTCGGTTAAAGGGTTCCTACCTCAGTGTTTATTTAAGGATCCTTAGGTGCACTACATCACCGAGGTGGAATGTGCTGAAATGCGCACCGGAATGCACACCCACGATAAATCACGTATACAACTTATAGGCCTTGCAAATTAGTGTATCTATCAAAGATTCCCCAATGAGAGACTTGAATGAATCCCCCATTCTGAGGAATCTCCCCCCTGGATGGGCCTGTCTTAGTTTACAGGATGTGTTCTAGAGAGGACCTTGGTGTCTGGGGCTTTCTGACCCTTAGAAACAAGGCTTCCAGGATGTTTGGTCTCCTGGCTTAATGAAACATTGGGTTTCAGCTATGTGGGCTAAAAGCACTAAGGATAAAAGGCTATATAAAGGGGTATAAAAAGGGATATATAAAAAAGGCAAAAAAATCATCATGGCATCAGGTGGATGTCTGAGAGGAGGCTGTGACCCTGTGGGAAGCCCGTGCTAGAGCAGACTCCTGGCAGGGACCTGCAGACCTGTGGAGNAGATCGGCGTATGCTGGAACAGGTTTCCGGGTAAGACCTATGATCCCGTGTAAGAGCCACGCTGGACCTGGCTGTGCCTGAAGGACTGCCCCCATGGAAGAGTGATCCATGTTGCAGCACAGAGAACTGTTGCCTGTGGGATGGACTCACACTGGAGAAGTTCATGGAGAACTGTCTCCTGTGGGAGGAACCCCATGCAGAAGCACGAACAATGTGTGATGAGCTGGCCTTAACCCCCATCGCCCATATCCTTGCACCACTGAGGGGGAGACGGTAAAGCAGGGAACGAGGGGGTGGGGAAAGTTGGTTATGCCTTTCTCAGCAGCTCCAATTTGCTTTCTTGTAAAGCCCTATTTGGGAGAAGTTCCCTTTGGGCAGCTGTTCTTGTATGGGCAATACACCAGTTTGTCTCTTTCTGCCTTCCAGTGATATCCTCAAAGGGTCTGATATTCCCACATGCACTCCAGGCCATGAGATATGAGTCCTCAGTTTCATGTTGTGAAAATGTCACTCTCACAGATCTGACATTTTGCTGACATTATCTCAGATATTTTGAGTACAAAAAAAAAAAAAAAAGAAGAAACCACATAAAAAAATTGTTCTTATCTCTTTGAACCATCATTTGGGCCAAGACACCGTATGGTAGACACACTTCGCTGCGGAGTGGCAGTGTGAATACAGCCCAGTTGGTACCATCAGTCCTGGAGCTCATTTCCTGGCCTTCCAGCACCATGAGATGTGCCACATCCCTCACCTTAGGCAGATGATGGGTCTGCATCTGTTTTATCTACCAGCATAGATGTAATCAATGAGACCAATAACTTACGAGGACCAAAAAAGTATCTGATATTTGCAAGAGAGCATGAGGACCTACACAGCTAAATCAAATACAAAATAAGCATTACCTTAGCTGTGAATCCTCATGTTTCAGGGCAGTAGTTAGCAAAATCCCTGCAATTAGACAGAAACTACCACACTACACAAGTTTATACAATAGGTAATTGCCTACAATGGTTTCCCACCTTCCTTAGTATAAATCTTCACACCCCACTATCTGGATTGAGTCTGGCAACTTCTGTGATCCTATATTGGCATCCAGTCATGTTTCTGTTCAGCTAACATATCTCTCAACACACAACGGTCAAATAATTCTCCTGCTACTACTGGTCTCTTTGAAGTTTATGAATGTAAAGCACTAACCTATTTCCAGTGTGAGATACCATATGATCAAATTAGAATATGCAAATTGCTCACGAGAGCTTCCTTTGGAGCATGAATTTGCTGTTAACAAGTGCTTCCTGAATGAAATAAGTGTTTTTAACTCCCCTTAGTGAGAGCAGGAGACATTAAGCATTTCAGGATTAGACTTGAGCCCCTCGATCCTTGCCTGTCTCCTGGCAAAATATGTGATCTGGCCTAAATACCAAAAGTTCAGCTTGTCAACCACCACATGGTCCTCCTGAAATTGAAACACATTGGCAGAGAACTGTTGGATCAAAGGTAGGCATCTAAGAATATGATCTAATGTGACTTAGTTTTCTACATTTCCTTCATCGATCATGAAGGAAATAAAAAGCTCTACAGAGAAATTAAATTAAATCCAGTGGCTAGAACTGGTTTTCCATCAATTCTATAGGACTTCCACAGAGACTTATCTCAGACATCAACAACTACAATAGATGTTTATCACTAAGTGAGGTGAATCCCACCACCTCTTATAAGACTCAGTAACTTCATCAGTTGGACTAGACTGTGTGGCAGGTAAGCTCTGCATGGTCCTCACCATAAAAGGAGCTTTGCAATTTGCTGCTGTTGTTCCAGGGATGCTTGTGCACACAAAAGCATGTCATATTTTTCCAACCTTGCTAGCTAACTAGGTAAAAAAGATTGTTTCTGGAAAAAAACCTCACTTTGGCATTTTTTTTAGACCACCACCAGACACCAAAACTACCCTCATTACATCAGCATTTCTTCATGTGGGAATTGGTCAGCAGCACAAAGGCCAAGCAATGGCAGAAATGAGCTGAGAATGCTGGATTACAGCTGGGACCCTTAACCCAGGGCATGGGCCTTCCTCTGCCTACATCCCAGATCTTGAAGATTGCCTCAGGCGCAACTGTGGGACCCAGTGCCCAGGGCTCAGTACGTGCTGCAACCTTGGCCTGATGCATCAGAGTAAGCTCCAGATGCACACACGCTCACACACATCTGGAGTCACTTCTTTCCTTTGCATCCCTCTTCTTCTCCAAGTGAATTTCCTTAACAAAACCTGCTGATGGCAGAGACAGAGGAGGAGAGACCACATCCTGCAGGATCATCTCCTCACCACACACAGGAATGAGGTCAGAAAGGGAGCATGAGTAGCAACTTGATGAAGTTTCTCTTCAGGAAGGGAAAGGAAAAGGAATAGGAAGGAGAAAAGATGAGACTCCAGTTCCCATATCCATGTCCTCAGGAACAATTCACAAACACTTCTGGGAACATAATTTTCTCTCCTGATCCTTTTCCTCTGTTGGCTTGGGTGCTCCTGTAGGACACAAGAGATGAAGATGTTAAACTACTGATGCTGAGGAAGGAGTCAGATCTCCTACTTCATAGGCACCTCCTGGTATTTGCCTACTATGCTCAAGCACTGAGCCTATAAATGCGTATTAAGGGGAAGTAACCACGACTGCATTTAGTGAGGAATCAAATCTTTACATCATGTACTGTATGTTTTTGGAGAATGCTGATTGAATTCAGGACCTTAGAGTTTGCAGGGGAAAAGATTCTCATTTTCAAGGCTGTCATGGGGCTGAGGCATCAACTAACCATAAATTGCTCAGACTGGAGAAAATTTTGTCATAAAGGGGAACTTCCAAAGGATGACTCAGGTGCCCCAGAGTTCAGTGACATCTAGATAGGTGGGTTTAGACTGAAACTTTGGGCTTTGGGGAATTTCAGGCATGTAATTTTTCCTCTAGTGCCAAATCCCTTTGTGCAAGTTTCATATTGCTTGAAACAGAAACCATCTCGCAAATGAAACAAGAGAATATTTAAAACTAACATGGGGAACAATGTACTAGAAGGACATAGAATCTGAGTTAAGATAGAGTGGGAGAAAAAATTGAGCAAAAAGGTTTAAGAAGAGAAAGGCAGAATTAGGATGGAGTGGGAGAAAATGAGAAGAATTATAATTAAAAATAAACTCAAGCCACTTTCCATTTTGAAAGCTCACAGCTAGTAAGCTGATTGGCATCTTACAATTCTGCCAGGGTATTACAGAAACAGCATTTGAAGTTACCATCATGTGTTTTATGTGTTTCATAATCACGTTTGTTAATTGGAAGATGCAAGATTTCATCTATACTAAGCTTTAGTACTTTACCACAGAAGTCTAATTAGTAAATCTTGGAAGGAAAGGAAAGCAAGCTGATGCTTTGCTCAACAAGCTTCTATGTGCAGTCAGGATTAAATGTCAGATAAAGCCACTGCTTTATTAATTTTCAATTTACTCTGAAACAAAATATATGAACCATGCAATTATTTCAAAATCCTACCAGCATTAAACTCTCCCCATCTCTTTCTTCTTCCTCATCATACTTTCACCCCCAGCAGTAGAGAAGAGTCTCTCCTGCTAACCTGCAATAAACTCTGCTTATAGCTGCGTTTAAAGGAGGTCCACTGAAACTTAAAAATAAATGAGACAAGTCTAAGATTAATAAAATAGGCAAGGATAATTGTTCATTTTGTTATGACCCAAATTAAATCCATTAAGGGAAGAGTATAAGACTCCCTTCTAGTTAAATTGACTGAAACATTCTGCAACAATGGAGAATAATAAAGCACAATTAAAAGTGAAAGTGACCTGCAGCTTTAAATACCCAAGAATCATGGTAATGGAACAAGAAAGCCATTTAAAGGTCAGCAGCTTATAAACAATGTCCTCAGAGCAATTTCTCAAGAAGAAAATAATTTCAGATGGGCCTACTGAGTAATTTATAAAAAAGAAGGCTTCTCCCATCCTGAAGGAAGCCAAGCAAAATTAAATGCCTACTACAAGGCTCTGGCAGCCATTGTTTCATGTCTTATGTTCAAGAGGAGCCATTCCAGCTGGCATTCAGTGGGATCATCTGGCAGGGTAAATCTCACAATCCCATGCTTACAGAGTCACGCATTTCCCAAAACATTTGTTCCTTTGGAGATGACACCTGGGCTGCAGGCCATGAACTCTGCCTGCACAGCAGGCAGGGGTTACCTGAGCACCTGCGCTGCTGCAGAGCAAGAGGCAAAAGGAAACGCTGATGCTCTCAGTTCTCTCTGGGCAATGTGGGAAGCTCTGTCTGTGGACCCCTTTGGTTCTCTGCTCAGCTGTGCTTCTCTGGCATATTTTCTGTGGCCTCTCATGCACACACACCTCCCAGCAGATCCTGGGGACTGGCACCTGCTGCCAACCTGCACAAGGAGTGTCCTGGCACAGCTATGGAAGCCTCCAGTTCTTCCTTGCTAAGATCAGTTGTCCTGGGTGCACTGGTCTATGAATTTGGAAACTTGCCCCCATGCATAAAAATACAGAAATCCTTATAGAAATCTAATGTAATTCCTCATATTTATAGAGTTCCTGCAAGCTCAAAAGGAAAAAAGTCCTTCTCCACTTGGAGTCTTTTTTCTCCCTTCATTTTTCAGACTTGGATATAGAACCCCATTCCAGCAGGGTCTGTATCCCAAAGCTGAAAATGTAGATTATACCCAAAAAACATTAATTGAGTGTGTAGGAAAATAAGGCAATTCATATAAGCATCCATTATAAATCTGTCAAAAATATAAAGCTAGAAAATTATTTTTCATCCAGGCAGGCATATTGAATACAGCAGTCCAACAATAGCTGTGTTGCGTCAGCACCTACAGCAAAAACCACTAGGAAGGACTTGCAGGATCCAGCAAGTTATTCTGCATCACTTGAATCCATATCCAGGAGAAAAAATTACTGATCTTATGTACTTATTTAGTCTGTGTTATATC
Organism: Edolisoma coerulescens; assembly: GCA_013397115.1. Lineage (NCBI taxonomy): Eukaryota > Metazoa > Chordata > Aves > Passeriformes > Campephagidae > Edolisoma > Edolisoma coerulescens. The sequence goes on from VWZW01000499.1 coordinate 360,716, forward strand.
TCAGTCATCAGGGAACACACCTCATAACCCAGTGTCCAGAGGAAAAGACAACAGGATACTCGGCACAAGGTATTAGCACATGTAAAGTGTATTTTATGTTTTATGCAGCTTCATCAAAACTGACATAAACAGACATTTCTAAAATCATCTAATGACAAAGAATTATACTTAGGCTTTTGGTGAATTCTTTGCAGAAGTGTCTTAATTCAAGAATTAGCATAATAGTAATGCTGCCCTACACAGCACAGGTTTCACTGACTATTTATGGGCATTTAATATTTCATTAGTTGTTTTTCTGTATGCCTTTCTTCTGCTGTGTTTATTCTGTACTTTTTTCTCCATCTGCCCGCTTCCCTCTTTTTGCACAGCACAAGTTCACTGAATATTTTACTCCCTGTTCCTTTCATAGTCTCTTTCATCCAAGCAACACATCAACCAAATGACTTGAAGCTTGTTCCCCCTGTGTTCACGTTAGTCAAAAAATTAGCGGGAAGACATCAGCCACTTTGCTGTAACTGTGTATTGCCTGTAAAGTAACATGTGGGTGGATTTAAATTTGACGTTGTGCAGTGCTGTTTCAAGAAAAATAGTCTCTCTTCTCTGCATTTTCTACTGGTGCAGTTCATTTACAGCAGGCTGGCCATGTGCCCACTATGCACAGACAGTGGATGCAGAGTCATAGGAACAGCTGATCAAACACAACCAAGATAAATGCAACCCAGTTCATTTTCCATTGTCTACAAAAGAAATTTGGTTTTTATAGATTCTGTCTGCATCTCTCTTCTGAGCCATAGGTGTAAAAATAAGGCAGGAAACTGGACAGATTTTCTTCCCTCAAGACTGTAAAATCACTCAATAAACCTCATCCTATAATAGAAGCCTTAAAATGATGGTTGAAACCCTGTCTCCACTGGAGTCAATAGTAAAACTCCCATTCACATCAGAAGCAAGTGACTTCTGTGCTAATGAAAGCCCTTTAACGGTGCTGGCTATGCTACACAATGACTCCATATAATAACTTGCTGTAAAACACATGTTTTTCTCCAGATAAGGTTTCACTTTTTTTTTTACTAATAATACACTTTTTAAAATACTGATTTTTTTCCATCAGTAAAAGACAGTCAATATATAAATGCACATTAACACTAAGCAGCGGTTTGAAAAATGACTTCTGAAGACAGCACGGAAATGAAGCTGCAGGTTGAATGTTATATAGGCCAAATGGAATGGTCAAGGCTGTTTTAAGTCTCTGCTGGAAGCTGGTATATCTAGGACCAAAGTAAATGTTAAAAGCATTATTGGCCAAGATGGACTCACACTGACATCTGGAAAATTTGTACAAAACTAGGAGGAATTTGTAGTCTTTGTCTGTGTCTAACATTTCAATTTAGACTAACCAAAGGATACATATAAGTACCCAGACAGAAAAAACAAATTCCAGTATATTGCCTTCAAAATGCCAGCACAAAAGGATTTTAGAGAGAGAAATTCACATTGTCAGCTGTCAGTTTGCAGTGCGGATAAATGCCGGCGTGTAATTGCAGCATTAGTCATGCTGGCTAACAAAGGCACCACAGAGCAGGTGGGGTACCAAGAGTGGAGAGCAGAGAGGTCATATGCAGTCTGAGGCACCAGCTTTCCTCACCAGCCTCCAGCGCCAGCTCAGCAAGCAGGATGAGGAGCACAAGCTGGAGAGCTGCACTTGCTGCTGCCCTCCCTGTGCCCCACCATTGGCTTGTCCAGGGCTGGCTACCAGCCCTTCTCCCCTCACAGGCAGCTCACATGGGCTCAGGTCCTCCTGCACCACCTGTCCAGCACAGAGGGGACACAAGTGAGCCTTCACTTTGAAGCTGTAACTGTGTCAGTGCTCCCTTGGGCTTGGAACAGGATGGAAGAGGGACAGAGAAAAAAAGCTTTTCCAAAACAGCCACATATCTGAGATGGGCTGCTTCTGAATTCAGCCTTTGGGTTAACAAATGTGTGCCACTCTGAAGGTGGGATGAAATTCACTTCTCCACACTCAGAAGACTCTTTTTAAGAAACAGCCCTACACAACTTTTTTTTTCAGTAAGTCAGTAACTAAGTGAGGGCTTGAATCTGGAAATATAGTCCATCAGTTTGTAAAGAGTAGCAGGGGAAGAATATTTCTGATAGTGGCATCTCTTACCATGTCATTGTTTGCACCTATAATGATCAGAATTGCAAACATGGAACTAGGGGAATAACCCATGAAGCAATGTGCTAGATTTGCCATCACCTGAAGTCATTAAATGAAGTGTGGAAATCTTTGAAAAACATATTCTAGCTCAATCAGAGGACAAGTCTGTGTCATGGGCCTGCACCGTACAGCTGGAGGATATGATGACAACAGCTCTTGTAGGTATTAAAAGACATGAGTATTTGAATCTGTTTTGCCAGACTGGTTTGGATTTCTTTTAATTCCATGATTTTGGGCCTTTTCAGCATTCATATTTGTCAGCTTGAAGAGTAACATCAAAAACAAAGGTACAAAGCCAAGCCTTTCAGGATGTAAATAGATTAAGAGTTCCCAGAGGGAAAGGTACCTGAAAGACCCAGGCTGATTCTGAGCCATTCCAGAAGGATGCCATTACACAAAGCCTTCCCCAAATCCCACTGTTAAGGGCATTTGAGGTGGAAAGAGGTATTGGCCCCAAGACAGGCACCCAAAGCACACAACCTAGGGGGGTAAAAAGTTCAGAAGTGTTTCATAGGGAGCTAAAAGCATCTGAGGAGAACAGCTGTTTTAAAATAAAGAATAAAGGCAGGAAGACTGAAGACTGTTTCCTTCAAAGCTTGGAGAGAGCTGATACTGATGAAGAAAGGGCTTCTGCAGGCCCGAGTGGAGCACCCAGTGTTGCATGAAACATAACAAACCTTCAACATTGCTCCGGTGTCCTCTTGCTGCTGAGCACTCCCTGTGCCCAGGAGGAGGACCCATGCCAATTTATCCATCTCAAATTGCAAATTCCAGCTGGAAGCAAAGATTTTTTTTTTTTTTTTTTTTCTGCCTAATCACCAAGATCGTATTGTTATTAACAGGGAGAGATTCTCCAGAGCTACAAATAAGCAGTCTGCCTTAACACCAGCTGATCCTACACAGAGGTAGATATCACAGGTCTCTCTGCTGGCACATCATGCAGGAATAGGATGATAGGCCTGCAGAATCCCAGCCTTGCAATGAAGTGTGCAAGGGACTCACACCGAATCCATATGAATCCTGCAAAACTGTAACACGACTCCCAGACAGGGTCTTTACTTCCCTTTAATGCCTAGGACAGTAATGCTCCTGAGACACTTGCAGAGGCTCTGCTACAGCAGAATTCAGTAGCACACACAAAGTAATACGAGGTAATCTACATGATTAATCAATAATATTTTGTCCCAAATTGTTAAGGTTTTTGTCAGATTTTTGACTCTACCAACATGCTAATGAACAGTCGGTCTCTCAAATCATTCCCAAGCCACACTAGTGAAATACTGGAGCTTCCTTGGCTGTGGACAGGGAGGAGGATTTTGGGAAGGTTATCACTGAAAAGTGTGACACATACAAAGAGCAGCCTGAAATTTTGGACATGATTACTCCTGTCAAATCCCTTTGGAGTCCCATAAAGAGCACATAAAACCTGACATTTCTGGGATGAAGTAGAGGGAGAAGGAAGAGCAGGAGTGAGGAGAGAAGAAAGGAAGGGCTGAGAAAGCCATTTTCCATGGTAATACGATCAAGAAGAGCAGGAAGAGAAGGGTTGTGCTCCAAAGGAGTTAGAGAAAAAGAGGTTCAAATACCATGAATGAGGAGACATCATGGGCTGCCCCGTGTTTTGGAGCCAAAAAGCAAAGAAGCAGGTAAAAAGAGGATTCAGACCAAAGAGGAAAGTAGCATCTGTGAAAGAAAGAGTACAGGAAGCTGGAGAAGTGGAGGTGGGGACAAACAAGAAGGAAATGGTATTTTTTTTTCTTGGCTATCAGTGAATCCTTCTTACTGTTTACAGAGAATATTACCTTTCCTTGGTAAAGCTGGTACATCCTCTGGAGGCTGATAGATTTTCGTCAGTGAGGTGCCCTGTGTGTCAGAGCAGCTTGGTGCACAAACAAGCAATGGATTTCTTTACACATTTCTCTAATCCATTGACAAATACCAGGCTGGTTGCAGCAAAACTGCTCCCTGGCACACCTTGCCTGGAAGAGGAGCCTCACAGTAACCCACCAATGGTCTGTGGGGTGCTCTGTGGCACAGACCAGCAGGTTGGGAGGGGAACCACACCTCTGCTGCCCATGGATCCATGAGAGATCCAGGACAGTGCCAGTCAGGAGTACCGATTTCTGTGCATGCAGGTACAACATTTGCCTTGAATGCACCTGGCATTTAAATGCATAGGACTGAAGTTGCTTTTAGTCTCTCTGGAGACAGTTCTGCAATTGTCCAGCCCTTTACCATAACCTCACCACAGCCCCTACAATTCCCCAGCATTTTGACAAAAACATCTTGTTTCCTCCTCTGAAGAATGCAGCAATATAATTAATAGTAAGAGCTACCCCACAACTGTATGCATTCTCTCATGTTCTCAGCCAAGCAAATCTTTCATTTTGTCGGGTAATTTCTTTTTAATGTGGTGGTTGCTATTATTTCTTGATAGTGATAAAAGACCTGAAGCAAAATTCTTTTCAGAGAATTCAAGAGGAAAAAAAAATCTTTGTTGGTGAAAGGAGCATATTTAATGCATGCAGAAGGTGTTAATTAAAAATCCTTAAAGTTGACATTATAGCCCTAAAAATCATGAACACTTTGAGTCTTAAATGTCTCGGTTATCATCACAGAACACGTCTGCCATGGCACCCATTTCTTTGGCCTGAGGCATTACTATAAAATTAAAAATGGGCATTTGGAGATGGTAAGCTTTGATCTAATTGAGTGTGTGGTAGAATCAAATCATACTATGCCCATGATTTGCTGATCTCATTCCTCCCTTCTGGCAAGGGTTTGTCAAGGGATACTAATGGACTCTTATAACCTACTGATGTTTCACCAAGTAAGCTGATTTTTGTAACTTATTTCTGTGTGTGAGCTTAACAACCCACACCCCACCCCACAAGAAAAAAACAACACCCCATCTGAAATTTCCATATGAACTAGAGGGCGGAGTAAGCTTTCTAGCTGTTATAATTCAGTAGGTATGACATTTACCTCTCTGTGTTTTTCTGCAGCTGGCTTAGTGCACACCACACTGTGCAATGTTGAAAATCAATTAATTTTGGAAAAAATTTCTTTTTATACGCTCTCTTCCGTGGATCCAATCTCTCATCTGTTCAGGGAATTCTTTTGGCATGAGCAGAGGTAAAACTGATGAATATTAAATCTCTGCAATCTTAAAGAGAGTACTGCTTACCCAAGTTTCAGTGAAATACAGAGGCGTGTATACATCTACCTAGATACATACATGTCATATACGTATGAAGACATGATCGATGCATAGGTTTTTTGTTAATTTATAGACAGAGGTTCTAAATAAAAATTAAAAAAAAATCCTTTGAGATGTCAGATAGAAAAAAATTACTTCTGCAAATGAGAAGCGGCATCAGTCATCAGTGGAAGGAGCCTATAGAATCTGAAACAGCAAAGCAATTGAACATGAAAAGTTTAGCATAGAAAAGAAGGGTGAATAATTTAAACCCACTCAGGAACAGGTGTGACTTGTTCATAAACCAGTTAGGGAAAAAATTGTTCAATTACTCCTCTCTGGTAAATAACAAATTACCATAGTAACTCCATTTTCAAAAAACATATGCATATATTTTGTTACAGAAAAGCTTGAGTCAAAAGCCGCATTTTACTACCACACCGTGACTTCTTTCCTAACTTCAAGATCCAAATTCTATGAACTTTCAGGTCCTTATTTACATAGACTGCCTCATTCATGACCTGAAAAGACCATCTTAAGGTTAACTGTATTGCTCAATCCATGCTTAAAATATATTTTGCCTCTTTGTTGAGACCATTACATTGAGCCAATTCAGCCAAAAGCTTTTATGATAGGGAGAGTAAATAGCTGTCATTTTGGGAGTGGATTTCAAATGATTTTTTAAAATCAGATGGGTTTTTCCAGCAATTACAAATTACCTGAGGCATATTCTTGTATGCAAGTGTGTATTTAACCTTATAATTGTATATCTGTGTGGTGGTAGTGGTTAGAAATTTGTAAGTATTTTGATTTTCAAGAAGGAGGCAGGTTTTCAATTAATTTAACTGAGTGGCCATACAGAATACAAATCTTTGTGTAGAGCTACACAGCCCAGACGGAGCAGGAGGAGTCCCAAACCCCACTGTTCCCCAGGCTTTGTAGTGCAGCAACATACACTCACTCACCTCCAAATCCAGGTCCAGACTTTGCAGTAGGAACCTTCATCAAGAACAATCCATCTGTAGCATGCAACAGTCGCATGATTTGTGGTTAGTCTGTCTTTAAAAGGCAGCCAGCGCCAGTGCCTCCAGAGCTGGACTTGCAAACAAATACATAAGGGCTATGCAGCCTCAATTAGGTAACATCATTTCGACATCCTGAATCTTTGAAATACGGATGATTTGGATCTTGCACCCTGAAGACTTGCTGGTTTTGTGCAGACTCATACTGAGGGGTGTCTCACCTGTTCAAATTAATCACTCCAGGCTGAAAGTAGTCTCCAATTGGTCTTCAGACTTGGAGAGATGATCAGAATCTGCTGTTGTTGACAGGTTTCCATTTTGCAATCAGCAACAAATCAGAGTTTATTCAATGCTCCCATAGCCATCTGTTGCATCTATGATGGCAATTTCAGTCTGGATCCTTTTATCCTATCCACGTTTATGTGATTCAGATGGCAAAAAATATCAGAATGGGCAGCAGCATAACAAGCACTGACATTTTCAATTTGAAAAGTATCTTATATTCATTTCCGATTTTATAAAAATATGCCAGAAGGTTGGCCCAATAAAGGTAAGACATGTATACACTTGTAAGCTCTGGTACCCCATCCTTTTTTTTCTAAACAATGAAGGAAGAAGATGAAGTAGAAAATATAGGCACTTATTCCTTAGCCAGTCTCATGTCATAGTTCATTGGAAATCATTTTTGCATGAAGAGATTCTCTGAACCAAGCCACTCAATCATCAATAGATGCAGTGAAACAAATCTCTTCTCATTCCATTGGAAATATGCAAACAGTAATACATCTCTTGCCTGAAGAATAATTCCCGGTTCATAGCATGGTAATTCGTCTCACAGAATTATCTTGCTTTACTTATTCATTCTAGAAGATTTTAAAGGAAAGAGAAAAAAAAATGGGGAGGGGGAGGGAAAAAACAACAGCAAGCCACTCATCAACAGCACAAACACAATTAAAAGTCGACCCGTGTCCAGTGACTCAAAACGATAGAACTACAAAACAGTTTTGAGATCACTCTGTGTGGGTTGCATCTATAGCAGAATTTTAGTCTGTGGAGGGTGGGCAGTTTTGAAAGTCTCCCAATTGTCCCCACCTGCAGTACCTCGGGTGACATCATGGAGATGAGTGCAGTCATTGTATGTAAGCTGGGCCCCTCCCAGTGGAGCTGAACTGTCAGATGGCTTTCAGGGAAGCACCCAAGGCACACCAGACACTCTTAGGCACTCCAAGCAGGAAGGTTAGAGCTAGGCCAGGGAAGGCCTCTTGAAATCCAGAAAAACGCCCAGTCCACAGCCTCAGCTCCTCGTCTTTTCAGATACATTCCTCTTGGGTTGCACCACGTACAGATACAGGTTCTGCCGCAGAGCTTTGCTTCAAAAGACTTTCTTGCATGGAGTGATTATGTCAGTTGGATTTTAGTGATATCTTTGGTTTCATTACCTACCTTTTCATCTTTGTATTCAGGTAAGAAATGTAATTCTGCACGAGTATAAAGTTATCATATCCTCGCCATAAACTGAGTGACACGAAAACTTGTCTTGTCAGATAGTTTTACAGTGCTATGCATCAGCTGAAAGGCTGAGAATGAAGCAAATAGTCCAAGGTTTTTTATATCTCCCCTAAAGCCACGAGGAGATGTAAGTACTGATATGAAATGACACTACATTTTGTTTGGGAAAATTTTGCGGAGTTGCTTCAGCCCAAGATGGCAGCTATTATGTAAGTAGCAACAACATGTTCTCTTGTAAAGTCTTCATTTTCTCCTTTTTCATGAGGAACAAATGTACTTTGAGCTCAATTAGCTCTCCCTTTAGATAATGAAAAGATAGCAAAGTGCTTAAATCAGCACATGAAACTTCCTGAGAAAAAGATATAGGGGCTTGTCTTAAAACAGCCCCTCCCAACATCAGATAGATGCCTGTAGAGATATCATCAGATAGAAGCGTGCAGAGATGGAGGAAAAATACAGTACTAGCAGCTGGAAATGGGACAAAGCTGAAGGTAAAGAATCCTTCCTTGCAGCATTTCTTTTTTAGCTTTGAATTTTCAGCTTTGAAATTTGTGACCTTTGTTGAAATGACTGTCACACAGCCACAAAGCATCACCTCTGTCAGGGACAGTCATCCCTTGGGCCCTGACTTCCTGTATCTCCCATGGGCAGAACAGCAGCAGTGCAAAGCTACTTCTTTCCCTCACCTCAGAGCAACATCTAGTCTGCATGGGTATCCCAACACAGCTGCTCCATGAAGCACTCAAGATTATCACTAGACATGTTAGTGTGAGAGACATGCAGATGGAAGTGAAAGAGACATGCAGATGGATCTGCCTGTTCCTTGCCTCATTTTTCTGGTCATTCTTGAATGCTCCTTGGTCAAGAAGTTCCTCAGTTTTATTATAGCCAGTGCTTCACTGCAATCCATGAAGAACTTCTCTCATGATTCCTTATAGTACATTGCTTATGAGTTATGTTGCTCAGGAAAGGGGAAAGTCAAAAGACACAATCTTCATAAATTTTTCTTGAAAACTGAATGATGAGGCATACAATGGAGAAGTGCTACTTCAGATACTATTTCTTGACTTTTTTAAGCTGAAGATCACCACATCTTTGCAAAATACCACTCCTTTTCCTTAACAGCCAAATAGAATTTAACTTAAGCTTTGAATAGTGGTTTATTAGTTCTATTTTTCCTCATCTATATTGATTCTAATTTTTCCATATATTCACTTGTTTGCATATGTAGAAATGTGTACATTTTGAGAATTTTTTTTAATGGATTTGATCTTTGGTCCAAGTTGTGATATCTCTTGGACCTCTCACATCCTGGGAGCAGCAGGTTTTTAAACCCTTCTGAGTGCAGCTACAATCTTCTGTTGGAGACTGATCTTTATTCTCCTCAGGTTTTATGCTGTAGGTTTTATGCTCACAACCATTTCTCTAACCTCAGCTGAGAAGGGAAATCTCCAGTATCTCAAAAAAACTACAGTCACTTCTTTCCTTTGTTCCAAATATTAGCTGCATTTTTAAACCCTTTCATTACAGTGACAGTAGCCTTCTTGATAAAGCTTCTTGTGGGGGGATCCCACAAGGTCAACTCTGTCAGTTTGGGTTTCCTGACTTGATTTTCCTTCATTCATTGATGTCCAAGACCAGCTTTCACAGTTACAACTTATTTTGTTCTGTAGCTCCTTACAGAGTGTGAAATTTCACCTAAAGGATCTCATGGCTGAGTCCCAACACTCTCCAAAAAGTAACAGGAATTTCAAAGCTACTCATGGATTTTTCCAGTTATACAGGCACATTATTAATTAAAATTCAAATGGAAATTTTTTCTCTTGCCCCAACAGCTGTAGAACAGCACAAGCTTTCTCATCCTCAGCATTTCAAGAGCATTTATGGAATTCCGTGTCTGTCAGCCACCCTTGGAAATAACCAGCAAACCTAAATAACAGCTATCCAGATATCCTAAACTCTGACTTTGGTTCATTGATTCTATTTTGCTAGTACAATAAAATGGCACTGTGTAATTTTACTCTTTTCTTCATTCATAATTGCCCTTTCGATTTTGAAAATAATGCTTCTCACTGACTGCAATGTGGGCTGCATTCAGTTTGCTATGTTATCTAAATCTGAGCAAATATTATAAAGCTCACGCAATTCCTCTGAGGGACAGAATGTTCTCGTTTCTTCAATTACTCACATTTGAATATAACGTTCACAAAGACATTTGCACTTGTTCTTCTTTCTTATAATTGTAAACCTGAAGATTAGCACTGCTGTTTAAAATAAGATACACTTGGGTCACCAAGTCTTTCTTAACTTAATTTTCATCGCTGAAGGTTACTCTTTTTGTTTGTTCTAGCCTCCATTCAGACATTTTAAAGTGTTCTTGCAGATTTAGGTCCAATTTGTCACAGAGGTCCTGGCCTAATTATGGCTGTTGAAACACTACAACTATTGAAAACATCCTTCAAAGGGGCATGTTTTTCACTAAACTCAGCAGAAATCTCCCCATTACATGCAGGGTCACTGAGCTGGGTCTTAAGCCCACCACCACTCAAGTATAGCTATTCCTTTTGAGGCTTCTGCTTGCAGCTCCACCGTCACGTCTGCACCAAAGCTGGCTGTGCCAGAGCTGGCCATGAGGAGGGACCTGATGGGTTTCCAGTGCCACCTTGGGTGAATTTCCAGATTTCACCAGCCAGGAAGCCTCACACATATAAATATAGCAAGGTAAAGATTTTGACCAATATTTGGAACTTTCTTTTTAGCCCTTGAGTTTGGGTATTTCTACCCTTGGTTTAGAATGTACATGGTGATGCTTTCCAGCTCCAGCAGGGCATTGCTGACCGAGGCCACTGCTGGCTGGAGAAATAGGACAGCAGACAGCACTGCCCCCCCAGGCTCACAGCGATATCCCCCTGGCACCCAAGGGACACAGACACACCTTCTCCATGGGTACTGCCCCACAAGCTGTTTTACACTGCGCTGGAGGGGCAAAAGCTCCTCTCTTTGAGCCCTGTTTTCTGTTTTCTAACCACACAGACATGTGCACGTGCTTTCATAATAGAGATTTATTACAGAAACGTGGCAAGATTTGACTGCAAAAGGTAACTGTAAAAAGAAAAAGTACAAATTATAGAAGACTTTCAAAAGCACACAATATGAAGAAGGACATTGCCGAATCAATTGCTGGAAATAAAGAAATACAGACATTTTATTTAAGTAGCGTGGTATTTAATGTCACAAACTGAAGGGAAATCCAACTGCAGAATAAATAAGATATAGCAAGTGGATTATGGACATAGGTTTATGCACATGTCACAGTTCTAAGTAGGAAAGATGTATTTATGTACATTTGAATCTGGATGCATGCGTAAAAAGCTTGTTTATTTTTTTTTCACCCAAGGGTATAGCTCTGAAATGCTCTTAATGAATCATTTATAGCAAATTGGTCATAAAAAACATCATACTTGAGGTCCAGCCTCAGGTAAAGAGTGTTTTTCTCAAGACTTGAAATGCTGTGTGGCAGCCATGCCTGGCCTGAACAGAGGCATCCTTTCTGTTTAATGAATTGGGCTGCCCTGCTCTTTATGCAGAGCAAGTACAGCCAGTCTGAGGCGCATTTAAGTAAAATCATTCCAGCAGTTATTTGCCTCAAATGAAAGAAAGTCAGGCCAGCCTTCAATGTTTTAGTGGGGTTGTGGCTGCGTATCCTTTTTCAGTTCCCCAAAAGTTATGTTCTCATTAAAATGTCACCTTACAATAATTCTCTAATGTACTGGCTTCTGCCTTCATTAGCTGTTGAACTAAAGCTAGAAATGGAAAAACAGATTACCCTGAATTTACGATGGGCTAATTCCATTCCTTCTAGTCACGAAGATAAATCACCCTTGTTTACAACTGAAAGACAAGTAATTTTTAGCAGAATGAAGAATAGATGGGAAAATATAGTTTCAACTCTTGGCACAGATTGTTTTGAGGCCCCAAAGCAACAATGTGGTCAACAACTAAAACATAAAATCAAGCTCTGGTAAAGACCAATGAACAGTGCTTTCAAATTGCACTTATTTTAGTAAGTTGAATATCCCACCATTTACCTCTGAAAATGGAATTTGACCCATGAGGGGTTCTCTGCCATAAGGATATTGTTAAAGGAAAAGTGAAATCCAAATCAATCAAACAAAAAAACTTAGGAGAGATAGTAGTAGAAATTCTTATAAAGTCAGGAGTAACTAAAAGTTACCAGATCACAAAGTCACAAAGAAAATTTCCACAGATCATCTTTGCGACAAATAGTAATTCTGTTATTGCTATCTTTTATCCTGTTTTAAAGCACATATAGAAATGAATAAAATGTTATACAATGTCCCTTACTGAGTTGGTATAGCACAGGAAAAGATCCCACCTTCATAGGTATAGGAAGGAAGCAGGGATTCATTATCATGTGTGAGAGAGATAATGGTGAACACAGATTTGTAAGAATAAGCAGCAAAACTGCATGTGAAGAAAAAAATTCTGAAAATACATTTAGAAAATTTTCCTAAAGGCTTTTTTTGTACCTGTTTAAAAAAGCTGTAATTCTGCAGAAAGTAGATGAAAAATACGTTAAAATGATCAGGTTCTATAGTAATAGAGTTTTATTTCTTCTGCAAATTAGTTTCTATATGTATATATGTATACAAATCTAATTACCCATACCTTTCTTTTTCTTTTTATTTTCCAGTAACAGTGATTTATCTGTTCTATTTTTTACCAACTGGTAAAAGAATAGATACTAAGTCAAAGGAAAAAAAAAAAAAANTCTGTTGGGACAGAAGTTCCCTGAGAGACAAAATGAAATGAAACATTTTAGCTCATCAGGTAAATACCATGTCAGCCTCACATAAGGGACAGTATTTTCATTTGACTGGTTCAAAGAAAGAAATCCTCAAAACCTGTCAATGGTCCTTTTGCTTTCCAAGTAAAAGAATGCCGTAGTTGAAGTATTATTTCCACTATTAAGGTGGAAAACTTTTATTCGTTTTGTCTGCTTAAAAAAAAGCAAACCAGATATGAATGCTTTTAATCTTTTCTCCTGTTTTTTTCATTTCACTTTCTGTTTGGGTTATGACCTGGACTACTAGATTCTTACACAGGACTTATTGCCTTGTTTAAGACATCAGAAGAATAAGTGAATTCACTGATAAAAGCTGTGGCTAATGTAAGACACAATCTCATTTAGAATACTCACAGAAATTAGTTGATTTTAAAAACATCTTGCAACCGTCCCCCTCTTAGCTTCAATAACCTAAGAATCCCATTCTTACTCTGGAGGAGATGCTGAATGTTTTCCTGGTTACTACATTCAGAAACAGATTTAGTTTTGCCCAGAAAGCAAAGCTTATCAAAGAGATACTTGGTTTATGTCTCAGCTGATATGTGGTGCAAACTCTCTTCCTCCAAACTGCAAAACTGATATCTGTGTTTTATTTGATAAAGTCTCCCTGGAGGAGTCTGTCAGGAATCTACAGCTGAGACACTGTGAAAATATCTTCCTTTCTTCAACCATTTGGTTGTTCCACTTATTTAAAGCCTAACTCCTTCTGGGTATTTTACTCTTCAAACGTACAGTGAGATCTTTCCTCATACATGGCTTAAGGAGATAATCACTGTTGTCAGCTGTGCCATTTTTATTTGGCTCACAGATAACTTGTGTTTTTTCCTGAAGTTCCTAAACTCTTTGGCTGAAGCAATTAAATAAGAGTTTGAGGGAGGCAAGTTCTTTGCTCTTGTGTTTAGAGGAAGACATTTTTAAAAACTTGAACATTAAAACGAATACAGAAGACCCAATACTTCTAAAATAGTAAGATTTAAAATCCTTTCACAGCTTCTTAGTACTCACTACTATCAAAAAGGCTGCAACACTAAATTTAAATGACAATAAAAATGTTTGCTAAAAATGATCCTTCATTAGCAAACAATAGAGCTATTGATTCAACAATGAAATTTAATCAAAATCTAATAACCTATGTGCCCACATAAATGTCTTATTTCTCTGGCTTTAATTTTCCTCCCATGAGAAAATCTTGGCTCCCATTGCCTTCCATGTCTTTGGCTGACGGTTGTGTAGCTCTGTCTTTGTAAATGATTATAACAGCCCTCATCCATCAGTCACTACACGATTTTCATTTAACAAAGCTGATTTATCCTAATATGTATTAAATATGCTCTAAAAGTGTTTTCCACCTCCTTTCACACAAATTTGGAAGGAAAGTGTTTTCTGACTTACAAGCCTATTTCAGGATCTACCTCTTATGTTTCTTTGTTTCCCTCAGTGTGTTTCCACCCTTCAAAATTTCCATACAGATCACTCACTAGAAAATTCCTTTAGATAAGCCACTTCTGATGCTGAGGTTGCCTGCCCTGCCGAGTGACCATTAGCAGACTGTTACACCTAATGGCAGGTGTAGCTTGGTCTTTCCAGCATTTATGTGACCAAGTGCCACTCAGAAGGAAGCCAAAACTCCCTCCTTCAGTCCTCTCACACAGGCTTTCTCAGTGATTATGGAGCTTTAATTTCCTCCAGCCCACAATGAAGGGGTCTTTAAGAGCACTTAATTGTTGAGCAGACTGCAAAGGGCGCCCATCTGATTTCTGAAAGTTTTGTTTTATGGGCAGATTCTCTCCTTCTTCCCTTCTGAGGAATCTTCAGCTGCCTAATCAGGGCAACTTGAACTCAAACTTATGCTTGCCACTTAGAAACATGTCTGTCATCTGCCAGGATCTAGCCTTGTAGTCCAAACATCTTTTCCAGTGAAAATGCAAAGGTTTTTCCGAAGATTTCAGCTCATGCTGCATCAGGATGTCACAAATCTGTAAGTTAAACCTGCTTCTAACTTAAAGCTTTTACTATAGGAGAAGTCTTCTTCCTGAAGGAAAAAGATGAATCATCATAAACAGCTTCAAATAACTTAGTGATACAACACCCACAATAGAAGCAGCAGAAAGCAGGGACAGGAACATTATTAAGATCGTGACAAAAGAGAAAATTAGAATGAAGACTTTAAAAATGCTAACTAACTTTAAAAGAAATGTAAATTTTGCAAAATACTTGGGGGTTTTGAATTTGGTGCTTAAGGAACTTATAACTGGTCGTCTCCTGAGTTCATTTGTTCCAGCATCCTGATACTGTGGCACAAGGGGTTATGCAACAAGATGAAAAAACCAACTTTAAAGCATAGAGCAATTATTCAATGGCAAACAGAAAGAAGCAGGTAGGCAGTATTTAACCAGCTGTAAGGCTAAGCACAGATGTGCTCCCCACCCCTAACAAAGTACCCCGAGTGCTTTGGCTGGCCCAGCAGGCACAAGCAGGGAGAGGCAGGGCTGGCCTCTGCAGCTCCACAGAGCAGGTCTTCCTTGTCCCAGGGTTATCCATGTGCACCTGCTCCTGATGGCACTGACCATTTTTACCTGGCGAGCTGATCATTGACAACCAGCAACCCCAACCAGCACAATCAGCGTCCTAAAATTTTTCCATTACTTTTTCATACCTTTCCACGCTGATGTTTTTCCTCTTGAATACACCAGCTACTTCTGATCTTATCTCAACAATCCTACTTCTGCCAGTAATTTTGTCTTTCTTATCTCCATACAGACTTTCTCACATCTCTTTCAGACTTGTCTGTGCAGAGGTTATGCAGCTGTGCTGCAGCAGAACTGAGTCTTTGGTCCAAACACACGATCAGAGAGACCCTGGGTGGCAGGAGAGAGCTTACAACTGGGTCCACAGAGAGGGGGTTGGTTAAAAACAACCATAACAAATTCCTAAACACATCAATATAAGTTCCTATCATCATAATGTATCTACACACACACACCAAAAAAAAAAAAAATTCCCGCTGAGTTATAAATATCTTACTCCTGTAAGCTAGCTAGTTAAAAAGGATTTTACAAGGCAAGCAGCCTATGGCTAGGACAAGCCACCCGATTATTCACACTAAAGCAGTATATCGAACCCTCATCCAGCATCCCTAGGTACTCATAATTCTTAACCTACTTAGAGCTTTAGGGGCACAACATCTGGAAGACCAGACTTAAAATGACAGAAAAGCATTGAAGGTCATGCAGGATAATTTACCTAAGCTTTGAGTATTTGATAGATGAGAGGGCTGTTAGTCATTGGAAATGTTAGGAAGCATTACGAGAACAAGTGAGAAACAGAAATTTATAGGTTCATAAATTTTAATGCCAGAAGAATCATCTAATCTGACCTGCATACCATAGGCAATGAAATTCCACTGAGTAATTGCCACGTGAAGCTCATCAATTTGGGGCTAAAGTAGCACTTATCTCCTCATAGTAACAATTATCATAGAGCATGAGGTAACTACTTTTTAAGAGCAAGAGAAAGAAGAGAAGGAAATTTTCTAGTGCAATTCTATCCACCCCTTTTTTTCTCTACATGCTTGGTGGAAGTTTTCAGAAAGCTGTGCTGCAGTAAGATTACAGGGAATAAATGAGAAGTACCTATGCAGTGTGCACATGACATTTCACTTCTTGAGTATCGAGATACTACAGAGAAGAGGGTAATAAATTATTTTTATGCAGCAAACAAGAAACGGGGAGTTAAAATAAGCATGAAGAAAACTAAAGGTGACACAAAGCATTTACACACAAGAAAAAATACTGTTGGTAAATGGAATGTAATAACAAAGCTGCAGCATACAGTTACTTTCAATAGCTTTTCACATTAGAAAATTATGATCATGAAAAAAAATTATAACAATAACCTAGGATACATGGAGTTTCCTTCTGTAAGGAAGTTATGGAAAACATAAAGCACATCCTTTGTAGAAAATATTATAGCCTGTGTAGGTAGTTAGGTCTCTGTGACCCATGCCAGAGCAGGAACAGTGGACAAAACAACAGCAGAAGTTGAGTATAAAAGAAAGGAAGTCTGTACATAAACAGGGGAGCTGAGGAAATCTTACTTCACATGGACTTGTCTTGCAAGTGGCCAAGTAGCACCTCACACCTGCTCACCTCAAGAACAAGAGCTTCTCCACACACGACTCCCACCATATCACACTGTCTCTCCAGTGTCCCACAGCTGCCCCACAGTGCTCCCAGGACTGCTTTGTTCCCCACTCTCCCACAGGACAGTACCCCCACCTGCCCATACATCCCTTCCCCATCCACCTCTCGGGGCTCACTGCCTGGGCAAGAGGCAACACAAGCAAGAGAGAGGGCCACAGTCACACCAACTGCCCATGCTGCCCCACTGGGGGGATGCTGATAACCAGCGCTGAGGCACGACCAAATCCTCTGCTTTTTTCACACAGAAGCAGAATCAATGAAGTCAGTATTCTCTAATCACACCCTGATTATTACAAAATTTTTAAGACATTGTAGTCTTTGAGGCCTCTGCCTAAATTGATTAAAATTGGACAAAGAGGGAAAAGAGGGGGAGGAGAACAGTGAGATAACACAATCTTATTCACTTTATTTCTCATGAAACCAGGCTAAAAAAAAAATGTGTAATGTATTCATTAGGGGAAAACAGAGAAGAAAAAACATGCCATCATCATAGGACTAAATCCTGGCATGCAGACTTAATATTCTTGCAAATAAAGTATAAAAGTCCCTTTTAACTGAGTCATCAGGATGTCAACTGTCTAATCAGAATAATTAGGCGATCTCAGTAGTATTCATTATTTTTGTTTTAATTCTATGTGGGAGGTTGAAAATCAAATCTACACATTTTGGTCAGAAAGAAGGTCTTTGTGGCTGTCTCATGAAGGAGGAACACACCTCTAGGTGTTTCAAGAGAAGAATAATATACAATTACCAGTACAAAGGATGATACAAAATGTACCCATCTAGCAAGTGAAAGAATATCTAAGTTAAGGCTTGAAATTAATAAATTTATAAATGGATTAATTAAATAAATGCAATGGCAAAAGCAACTTCTATCAGAACTAAACGATTATCAGACAAACATGCATGTCATTTTTTATTTCAAGTTCTTTATTTCCTTTAACTATAAATACCATAGAATCTCTTAGCATACACACTTACATGAGTAAGTGTTTAGGTAGATAACAGTTCTATAAATATAACAAATGTTTCTATAAATGCAACTGTATCCTGATGAAGAATAATTATTTTTCTATTTTCTCAGATCCTTCAGCAATAGATACTTGAATAAATGTGAGACAGCATCATTCTAATAAATGACTGTAGGATATGCAGCCAGAGAGATATAAAGGAGACAGATCATGAATTATTTATCATTGTCACTGCTACAGCTTGTTTGCAAAAAAGTAATGCTCAAGTGCCACCTGGGACATGGGACATTTGTCCTCCTAACTGGGTGGAATTTGATGCTACTGGTAGAAGGACCAGGACCTATCTCAGTGATAAACCGTTGATGAGCCTTCCAGTAACCTCCTATCTGGGTGTGAAAGGACATCCAACCTGCCTGTGGTGCTGTTTTCAGAGCAGTATTTTATACCCTAAGTTCTTCTTCTAGAACCAGTTTTTGGGTAACTGCTGCTTTCTTCACAAGGGAACTTCACAAGGGAACAATAGGGAACTTCTCCCCTGTCCAGTTCTCCCTGTTTTTCAGTGTCCCAACAGGAGTGAAAACTCCCATCCACCTAATGCTGAACTTCAGCAGCTTTAGTTTTTTTAGTGAACACTGCAGTTGTTCACTCTCACTTTCTGCTACATTCAGTGGCGAGAAGCACTTAAGTGGTTGCTTGACTTATTTTAGGCGTCAACTTTAAGTTTGAAACAATTAAGTTTAAAATAGATATGTCTCTCAGGATTGATTCTTGTTGGTCGTTTCCTGTTTGGTTTTCTTTCCCCTTGGAGGGGGGTACAGGTTGTACTTATGGCACTTAATTACTCTCATTTTAGCCACTGAATTTAAGTTTGAAATCAGTTTTGCCCAAACAGTACCAATGTGCTCTAAGCTGAGGTATATAAACTTTTGATCACACTCAGAGATGTCTAGAAGGAAAAGGTACATTCTGTAGATGCATTTATTGCAGTGAGCTACAGTAGTGTGGAAGCTGTCCTGGTCCACAGAAGGAAGAGGCAATCTGAGGACACACAACATGCCAGCGGCTGCAGGTATGGTAGGCATAATTCCAATTGCACCTGACACTGAAGCTGATGCCTTGATGGAATAACTACTGAAGGTTGCAGGAAGCTGCCAAGATTTATACATATGCATCAGGAACCCTGTTGAAATACCAGAGAGAAGCAGCGGACTTCAGTCCAAGTCATTGGGTTACAATGACCATTTTTTTCTGTCTTCCAGTGTAGAAAAAACAATTAATCCTGCCCACTAATTGTTGTCTTAAAAACGAATAGCTATGGTGTTCTTGTTTTGTACACCTTACTTCTAAAATTCCTTTGCATTATACATGTGTAGACACAAAAGTCTACTACTGAATTTTCTGTTGAGGTTCCCACCAGCTGCAGTGCATTGGGGTTATCAATGACAGAGAGAAAGCAGGCTGCAATGGGGACAGAAGCAGCTTGGAAGAACTGAAAGACCTTCTCACTGGCTTGTGAAGAGATGTGCATCACCTTGAGAAGCAGCTCATTTTTGAGCTGAAGGGAACAGCTCGAAGCCAAAAAGGTGTGCAAGGCAGCTGTAAAGTCTGCTATTATTTGCCCTCGCTGTACTCGCCCTAAAGAGAGTCCATGGTTTCTTAGCCCTGCATTTCAGATGGGTAAGCTCGTTTTCCTGGGAGGCGCAAGTTTGCCTGGTAGACTGGCAGCTTCAAAGGAGATCCTTCGAAGGTGCTGCTGAAGGTAAGGTGCTGGTGGAGTCCCAGTTGTCTCCCATGAGGAAGCATCTGGCTCCCACCCAGAAGCACCAGCAGAGCACCTGGTCTGCTGCTCTGAGATGCCAGGTCAGAGGGCAATCAGGCCAGGAGGGGAGAGCATGCCATGGGCAGGGTGGCAGGGCTGCCCTTGGCAGGTGGCAGGGAGTGTGAGGACAGCTGAAGCCTCACAGTAAACTCACAGCCTCCGCCACACACAGCCACCAGGAGAGGAGCAACTCTCAGTTTATGTACATGGCCTTGTATTTTCCTGTAGGTAACTGAGAAAACTCGGGTTCTGTTTTGTTAGCTGCTGCACACATATATGAATACAAAGACGGCCGTGGATGGAAGACCTTAAATCATATCTGCATATCGAGCAAAGATGTGAATTCTGAGGTCAAGAAAAATATGTTTCCCTGACTGATCCTTTCTATTCACGGCTCTGGCTTTTTGCTTACTTTTCATGACAGGAGCAAGGGGTGGGTGCAGCAGATTATGTGTGTTTCCTTTTGGGGGGAGCTGACAGATAACAATTCTCTGACTTCTTAATTCTGTTCACCAGCCTCCTCCCTCCCACAGCGTTCCTGCAAAAACGTCCTTTATTTCTTTTTTTTTACCACTAGATGGTAGTAGCAGGTAGAGACTTGCTTTTTTTTTTTTTTTTCCCCCTCTCTCCTCACTCCCCTTTGTTTACTCCGTGTGATTAGCTTTAGGACTCCGGTTCTAGTAAAAGGTTTATTGTTTTCTCTCAATGATCAAATGGTTATGCAGATAGTAAAGATTTGAAATGCTTTCAAAATAACCATTTTCTTCCATTTCTACAGCCCCGCTCCCCATACACCCTTGCTGAATGCAGTGTGGGTGCAGATCGGAGGCAGCAACTATTACGGTCAGAAACAAGCCTCGCTCGCCAACCAAATCCCACTGAAGATTTTCCTGTGTACTATTAATTACACTCAGCTTTTTCAGTCGTTGTTTCTTTATGGGTAGTAAGGGGCACGAGCAGCTGTTCTGTGATCTCCAAAGCCCCCCATGTGTTCTCCTTCAGTCTGCCTTGCCTTTCTTTCCCCGTTTCCTGGGCTTGGGTGGGAAGAAGCATTCCCAGCCCTGGCAGTTCTGCAGGCGGATGCCTCCCATCTGGCTAGGACAAGGACAGAGCCAGGCAAGGGGGCGGCTACGCTTCCTGACATTGTCAGCTCTGGAAGATTTTTAGGAGAAGAGTAACTTCCCCATGACTCCAAATCATCTGTTTTGCTTTTATATAGGACACGTTTTTGCTCTGCAGATGCAGCCAACAATTATTAAAATATTGTCTTAAATTAGTGCAAGCTGTGCCAGGCCTTCTTTAACAGTTCATCATTGTGTTCTGTATCAAAGCTGTTTTGCACAACCATATTAGAAAGGAGAGAAAATACAGCCAGTGCAGCTGTCATTTGATCATATCAAATATTATCAAATATATCCAATATTATTGATAAAGTAACACAAAAGCACCATTTAGCAAGTGCTTGATGACTAAAGTATGGATTTTAAGACTGCATTTCCTCTATAGAAATTTATTATAAATGGATGAGTACAAATAAGGGCCACACGTAGCACATACTATATATACCCTCCCTGTCCCTCAGGTACATTCTCTTACACAGCTTACTGCGATTATGTGACCCCAAGGAGGACCCTTATGTTAAATGGCAGGTCAATTTACTGAGAGCTATGTTTACTTTTTAAATGGAAGGCACCAAACTGCAGTAATGATAACTGAAGGAAGAGCCATCCTTTCATTCAGTGAGAAATAAGCCTTTTGTAATTTTCTCAGTAAGCCTATCTCACAAACATCTATTTCTACACAGTTAAAAGTGCCTATTTAGAAGACCATTCAAGACTAAGTTCTGAAGGGTATTTTCATCCTTTTTAAATAAAACACAAACCAAAATAGCACCCAAGCAAAACAAAACAGAAAACATATATTCCTACATCTATTAGTATTAGTCTGGATTAAAGCTTCCATTTTCCCGATGGCTACCTTTGCTTTTGTAAGGTAATAGAGACATACATCTTTCCTCTTTCGTACTGACTTCTTTCTGCCTCTTCTCCCTTTCTGCCACAGCAGAGGAACACTTGAAAAAATAATTAAAACTAAGAGGCAGATCCTCAGGTGCTGAAAATCAAAATTGCTCCAATGAACTCGAGTTATGCAAATTTTTATTAGCTGCAAAATTGGCCCCACTGGATTTTAATTGCACTTCAACATCTGATGTACCTTTTGATAGCAAAAGTAGGCAGTCCTAAGAAACCCTTTAATTTTCACTAGAGGAAGGTTTAACATTCAGTAAAGCATTTTTCAGCTAGAATTTCTCCTTTCAATTCATAAGTACATGCATACTCCGCTCTGTAACTTCAATACTTCATTTCCAGGTACCTGGTCCGATTATAAAATGTTCATAGAAATGACTTAATAAAGAAAACCTCTATCAGAAGAGAAACATGTTCTTCTAGTTAAATCATTTGTGCTGGCATGAGGCATTTTGGACCACCTTACTGCTCTCCCACAGGCCTTTTGCTGCAACAAGCCACCTAGAAATCGCTCCTCCAGCCTGACCGTGGGCACTTAGCAAAGTCCCCAAACTGAGAACATTGTAGCCCTGCACTCCAGTGTGCTCTGTGCTCACACGAGATATCTTCTTCTGCTCATGAAAGGCAGGGAGGAACCCCAGCAATGACAGCTCAAAACACTTAGTTGGGTAAATACCTAAAGTTAGGTGTGGCTATTACAATTCACGAATATTTTAAGCCAATATTGCAGACTCACTCTTTCCCTGCCCCCTGGCACGCATCAGCACCCACTCCTCCCCTTCTCATGGCCCTGCACAAGCAGTCAGGATTTGCCTGATGAAGAGAACTAGTGGACAGGTTTGGACTAAAAGTGATGTTGCAAAAAACAAGGATTCCTTGGCAGCCAGACCTGCTGTCCATCCTAACTACCACATGGGCACATATTTGTCTTACCATGCAAGCGCGTGGAATAGATCACAGACAGGACCCAGAGGATGAAAGGTGTGGTGAGGTCTTCCTGTTTATGGACCCCCATGTTTTTTTTCTCACGCAAAACAGGGAGACCTTATCCATACTGCTTACTGGGATGAGTCTCCCAAGCTACAGCCAGACACAGTGTTAGATGATGCTGGCAAAAGTATGCTGGGGTAGCCTAGCCTGAGCCTGTTCAGTTTATTAGTGTAGACGGAGCACTGTGAGAGAGGGAAAAATATCTCCTAATGGTGCATCAGTGCCAGGTTCATGAAATGGAGACAGGAATAGCTAATTCACCTAAAAATATGGTGTCTTGTCTAATTAGCTTTGTGCAGCCTCTAATGCCATCGGGGCACCATTGGACAAAAAAGTAAAACAGCCACAACAAAGTAAAACCTTCTCCCATATCTCCCAAATGGCTCTGAGGCTTCTCTTTGAGCCAAGATACTGTGTTTTAACTCGGTTCAGTAGAAACCTGGTTTCGTAACAGCACTGTCTTTTACAACTGGGTTTGTAGTTTTAGCCTCATCTGTCCCTGTGGTGGTGAACTCCCGGGTTGGATTCTCTCTACATGGGTACAGCACTCGCTCTCCTCTCACCACCAGCCCCACAGCTGCAATGAGCTCGCTGTCTTACCCACCCAGGACAGGATGACACTACAGGCAATTCAACCTCCAAACCCCACCAGGCAGCGTAACATTGCAGACACCTGCAGATTTTCTGCTCAGCTAGGAAAAGATCAGATGTTAAATTGTTTCCAAATCCATGTTTTTCAGAACATTTTTTTTCCATGGTGCATGTTGATATTTTCACTTCTTGTCCCAAAGTGGATGGAAACTCCAACTTTTGTTCAGCCCTTGCTCTAGCTTCTGGCTCCTGCTATGGGTTAGAGACTACGGCCATCCCATTTTGGGTATCAGCCGTGGAAGCCGATACCCCAGTTGAAGAATCAGACTATCCTGAAACTACTAGCGAAACCTTGTCCCAATTCCAAACAAATAGTGATTGCTCTGGTGCACAAGTTGATGTCTGTGCACTGCTGGAACAGGATAAACCACAAGAGCACAGTGCTTGATCAGTTTGGTGCTGGCCAGAGAACTGCTGGGAGTTTGCAATTAGATCTTATCATGGGGGATCATGCTGGATGGGATAAGGAATGTAACTTACAGTCAGTGAAATGAAACTTTTTGGTTGTCACGGGTACGGCCAGGATTTTCTCTGAGGAAGGAGGAGCCAAAAATGTCAGAGGCAAAAGATGTTTCACCTTGTGCCTGCAAGGCGTGTGGTCTTTACTGATACCCATGTGAGAAGCAAAGGCAAAAAGTATAATGCCAGGGTATTGAGGAAGCCTGGCATTTATAGGCTGGGACAAATAGGAACTAATTTTCGTCTTGACATTGCTGTTATCAATGAGATATTAGTGCCAACAGCTGTTCTGGAGGACTGACTTTGGCTTTATATGTCTTAGAACAAGAAGTTTAGGTTAAATACAAAGCAGTTTCCATAACAGAGTGGAGAGCACATTTAGTGGGTTAAATGGAGTATGCATTTACATAGCAGACATTAACTAAAAGAGCATTTGGATACCACTGTGACAAATATCATCCAGACTGTAGCACTCTGCAGTAGAACTGCAGGGGGAAATTTAAGCACTTTTATAAGAAAGTATCTAGGCAGAATCACAGGGTTTTTCAACTGGTCACACACCCAGAAAACTGTGGCATTCAATACTGAGACAGGTTCAGAGCTAGCACAGAGGAGATCACTTCTTCCTCCAAAACCAATACTCCAACAGCATGATAAAAATTTGTTTTCACATTCTCATACTCTTTACCATATTCATATATTTAATGATAGTTTCAAAATCATTATTGTGGAGAGGAACACACATAATCAAGAGTGGATGAGCCCTAAAAGTAAGGAAATATAAGGATCTGAAAAATATCCATATGCCAGTAATGGACATTATAGTCTCGTTCCTATCTGTTACTGCCTGTGGAAAAATTATTGTGGAGAAAAGAAAGGACTCCTTGTTTTAAGATATTCAGATGAATCTGTTTGCACTGAGCTCAATAGAGTGTCCAGAGTTGATGACTGAGGTATTATTTCAGGAATTACTTTCTGTGATCAGGAAAAAAGAGACTAATCCTAAATGAAAAATGGGGGAATTGATAATGGCAGAATGTCCCGTACACACTCCACCCGTCTCCAGACTTCTCAGTTTTTCTGCTGGCACAGGTTTTCCTTAGTGGATGCATAATGATTTATGCCTCATTTTTTCTTTCAGATCTTGTCTGTTCCCAGAATACTTAAATCAGAACATTTTAAGCCTAATTTTGGCCAAGCAAGAAATACCAGACCTCTGGAACCCACTCCCAGTGAGCAGTCAAAATGAGGAAGACTGGCTATAGCTACCACTTGAACAATTTGGTACTTATCACCATTGCACATTATTTTAGCTGACATGCTCTTAAAACCTGGCCAGTGCTTTTACAACAAAGGCATAAACCCCAGCAATGACTGATGTACCCACTCACTGAGATCAATTATATGAAAAATCCTGCTCAGGCTATGAAAATAATTCTATAATCATTGTAAAGATAGCAAAAGTCGGCTTAGGAAACAGTCAGGATTGAATGTTGAGGGGTTTTTTTCTCTCTCTGCCTATCATTTTGAACATATGAGATCAGAAGGATGTAGCTGGAAGTAGGAGACAGAAAATTAATTTTGAAAAGTCACTTTATATTCTCTGCTCTTGACTGAAACTAAGCACACTCCAGAAGTATTCTGTTTCTTGTAGCAGTAAATGTATTGGACAAAGCCCAGAAAATTATTCCCAAATACATTTGTATTTAAACTATATGGACTTAAAGGTAGTAAAAAATAGGATAGATGGTCTTGATGAATTGTTGATGTATTTCAAGTGCATGCATTCCCCTGTCTGGGCCCTAGTGTCATTCCCAGATCTGCCCCTATGTAATTCTTCCATTTTTTTAAGTCATCCGTTATATCAGCTTTTTTATTATGTCTGAGTCTCATTGATTGCAGCTGATCCATGATAGCGCTACCCAGAACTTGGGATTCCTCCTCGAGATCATCTCCTTGTCTGTGTTAAATTACACTTTTGAAAAGTAGAGTGGGGGGAGAAAAAGCCTATGTGCTGTGAGTGCTGAGCAGAGCACGTTGCAAAACACAAACTGTGAATTCTATGCTCATGCTAGGGCATTTGTATTCCACAGGCTTGAACTACACACAGTGCTCGACTGCAATTCTGGTGTACTTTCCTGGATAAATTCTTCACATGCCAGTAAATTATCTTTAAACTGTCATTGCAGGGGTAAGCTGTGTCTAGTTTGTGGTTCAAATGATGAATAGAGTTTTCTCTCTGCAACCATCCTGAAGTCAAAGAATGGAAAAACACTAGTGGATAGAACAAAAAAGGAACAGAATGTAAATTCAGGAAGTCTCAAAAATAGCAGTGGTGACCTGTTTGCAGCAAGCCCAGGTACATGCTGGCCACGAAGAATAAAAACTTGCTGGTGATCTTTAGTAGTAACACCTAGCTGATTGTGGATGCACCTGGTTGCAATCATGCCCAGAAAGAGGAGGAGAGGAAGGGCATCTTTATGAACCTGAACACAGGGATAGCCCGTTTTGCTGTCATCCAAACCCACCCATCCAGAGACAAAGCTCAAGCACTGCTACTGATGGGCCCCGTCTTCCTCACAGAGATATCCTCACTAGCTCCAATTATCATCAAATCTGACCTGTTGGAGTATCAGTGAACCTTTTTATTTCTTGCATGAAGCTGGCAAGAGAAATTTTAATGATCATCAAGATTAATTGCAATGCAAGATAGATACAAACATTATCAGGTAAATGGGGTACGATTAAGGTTATCAGGGAAGCAGAATAAAATAGCAATTGATGTGGTTAAGCTCTTGAAAGTTCCTGATTTGCTTAACTAATAAATTATTTGCAAAAAGAAAAAAAATTTAGCAAGAGAAGCTACAGGTAAAAGCTGAAACTTAAAAAGCTGAAAAATGAAGAAAAAGGTGTTTCCATTGTAAGATAGCAATGGTAGCCAAGAAAAATAGAATGCGGTGATGTAGGAAATGTCCACAGCACAAGAAGAGATCACAGAAGACCATGTGAGAAAAGTTTCAGCACAGGAAAGGGTAGAGAGGCCACAGCACAGGGAGGTCAGGCCTGCATACATGAAAGCTGATAAATGGTAATTCAGTTTAAGGGTTGTACACCACATGTTTGATTAACTGAGACATGAAGAGAAGCAAGGAGAAAAAGCAAGGTCAAAGGTGCAAGAGATCTTGGGGCATGTCTGAGACTATCTTTCATTGTCTTTTTGATATGAGAGAAGAGGACCATGATTGCCTTTAGGAAGGAGGGAGGTTGAGAACTGAGAATAGAAAGTCTTAGTGAATTAAGACTTCCATGAAGGAAGCAGAGAGAACAGACCAAGGAAAACAGTCAATGTTTTAAATTCTTCGCTAGCAGCTCCAGAAGGAGGTGGTCATATGACACAAAAGGGTTTTAGTTCGATAATGTCGCACTGGAAGCTTTGTAGGACTAAAACTTAAATCTCTTAATGGTATGAGGATATCATAACCACAAAATCATTCATCTTCTGCTGTATTCTACAGTTTTATCACCACAAACTACCATGAATAATTCAGGAAACACTTTGACACTGGTCTCATTAATAAGACATATAATCAAGGAGATGTTTAAATAATGATATAGAAAAGGCAGAAGAACTCAATAAATATCTAATTCCATAAGAAGTCAAAGAAGCACTTCCCAGCCCATCCCTAGTAAAGAAGGATTTTTAACTGAGTGCCTCCGAGGTGCGGACATTAGAGAACAAATGGGTTAGGTTAATTTTTAATAAATATCAAATTACTAAGGAAATTCAGGAAGACCAAACAGGGCAAATGTTAAGTCAATGTTCAAAAAAAGATAGTGCACTGGCTGATAAGTCTTTCAGCTTTGAGTCAGCCTGTGCCCAATAACAGAAAAACTGGTAAAAGATTGAATCCATAGCAAGAGATAGGGAAATAATTTCAAGATGTTAAAACAGTTTGGTCAAACTAATCTCATTTTTTTGTACTACAAATTTGTTTGATAAAGGATGTGTAGCAGAGGTTTTAAAGGTATTTGCCTTAGAATCACATGACAATCTGATTAAACAAGTAGTTCTGAGAGCTAACAATACCTGGCTTTCTAGGGAATTGTGTCTCTCTTGGTTAATTGACTGTTCAACAGTATTATACTTAGATTTTCTGTTTACTCTGCATATATTAACACAAGGCTGTTATTTCTTGCTGCAGGGTATTTCAAAATGACAAACATTCTGTCATCTGTAACTACAGAAACTATCCACTGGATTCAGAAATTATTGAGAGTGATATTTGAACTCTAGTAATATTTTCCTACACAGATCTACTTTTATGAAACACATTTGTCTTTAGGATATTTGTCTTTCTGCAAATGTGCTTGAAAATGACAAAAGACCTCAAAAAATACTGGGGCAGATGAAAGCAAAAATAGGCACCTTGCTTCCATTGGAAAAAGAGTATCATGAGCACAGCAAAGTCTTTATCGACAACAGTTGGAAACTATCTGAAAGATTTCAGAAAGCAGTGATCAGCGAAAAATCATAGACTAATAACAGTATTTCAAAAAAAACCTCTCAGATGTGAGTATTAGAAAATAGCCAACTATTCTACATGTTGAAAAAAGAAGTCATGGAAGACATTTATGAGGTGGACCATTAAAAATACATTTTAAGAAAACCAAGTTCAAGCTCCAAAAGGTCGGAACAAGAAAGCAATCAGTAGCATGGAACTGAGAGATGTACCCTGGAAAGCAAATAACTTCAAGAAGGATTTAGAGATGACTGTGAACAAGGGAAGGGGGCTTATTTTATTATGGGTAATGCTAGAAGAAAAGTGTTTTATATCTACACGAGGAAGGACCAACAAGCTTTCAAACCAGACAGAGCTAACAGGATCCAGCACATGGCCATAAGTATGTTTATACTGGGCTTCCTGAGTGCTTGTCTTAGGAAAGAAGAAGCTTCAGAAGTCAGCAAACGCCCCTGAAATCCAAAATTTTTTACTTCCTCCTAGCAACATTGTGCCAGGGTCTGTTCTTTGACATGAATTGCCATGCTCTAGCCATGGCCATATTATTTGGCTGTTTTAACTGCAGGGCAACGTAGCCATATCCAACCTCCCTCTTGGGCAAGGTCTCTGAGCCGGGAGGTAGCTAAACCCTGAATGCCCAAACTGCATCAGGAATTGCTCCAGCCTTTTAACTGTGGGCATCTGGGGCCATTTCTTTGCATTTTGTTTTTTGCTCAGTGACTCAGAAGTCGCCGTGGTGAGCTCTGTGCAGAGCTCTGTGTACAGAGAGCTCTGTACAGTAATTTACCCTCTTAGGAAGGCTGTACCCATACTGCAAACAGCTGTCACAGTTTTTTCCTTGAGAAGCCAGTCAAACACCATGGAACAGAGTTCTCCTAAGCCTTCGATGATGTATCTTGTGGCATGCCCTGCAGCCCCTGGCTCCCAAGTTGACTGTATCAGTCAATGAACTTGCGGCATCCCCACCACTTCCACTTTTCTCCATGCCCACGCAGGGGGCTTTCTACAATGAAAGCCAGAGTGTGCTGAGACTCTTCACCCCAAACTCTCATAGGATACAAAATGTTCAAGGTTTAGCCCAGAGAGGCAAAGTTTACCTCAAAGTGGCCTAATTTCAGATTGCTTTATTGAGAAATGTGGGATTTTTCCCATTTTTGTTATCTACTAAGTCTAAGAAAAAAATGTCACATTGCAATTTCTGAGATAGCCAGAGAATTAGTGCACAACATGACATGCTACATATTCCTCATCATGGCAGAAATCTCTGTGTATTTCTGTATCATGCAGGAAGAAGTATTTTCTGGAACCTAAAGTTCATTCAATCAATCTTTCATGGATCTTATTTCCAATCCTCAAATAAGTATTAAATTCTATTCACCTTTTTGTGCTTGCATCTTCATAGCTAATGGAATCCTGAGACATCATGTAATCAATATTCACTTATTTAATATATTCACAGCAGTAGAGTGCCATAAAAATGGAAGATTTTTGCTTTTATCTATTTAATATAATTTACTATCTGTGTATAATGTATGTTATTAAAGCACTATAATCTTAAATCTGATTGTTCAGCAGACCAATGAAAGGCATATCTACATTCCAGAACTACGTCTCTGACAATTTCCATTTTTCAGCAGTTTTCATTGCAATGTGAGTGCTGTTCAGATGAAGATTGAATAAAAAGGCTTTTTCACCTTCTCATCTCATTTCCATCTAGAAAATATTTTAGCAAGTTTTTCTTTAAAAATACTATCTCATATTTGAGAATAAGTATATCACACTTCAGCTGAAAAAGTAAAACTTTGGAAAATAACATTTGATAAACAACTGGATATAATCCTTTACATGGGTAAATAAATAATTCTAGCATAGAATTTTAGCAAATGTTAGCATATCTGTCCCCTTTCATTTATCCTATGATCACCAGTCACATTATCAGCAAATTTTATGGCCCACTAACCCTTTAGCATAAAATGTAATTATAGTATCCATTATTAGGCATCTGATAATAGGAACGGGTTTATAGGAATAACTGTCAAAATATCTGTTAGAATTGATAGTAATGGGTAACATTTTCTGCCTTTCTGATGTTCCATACCTTCTTTGAAATCAGAGAAAATCCTCTATGTAATTTTAGGACCCAGAACATGCTTATATTCTGTTTATGCATGGTGCTATTGTTGTGACTTTTCCAAACCCTGACAATCACTAAAATCACCAGAACACTAAGTCACTAACATATTCCAAATTAATGAGGTTTATTGAAAACAAAATATTGTTATACAAAAAACATCAGATTTCCTCCTTTTATGTGAAATACGACAGGAGTAAGTCTTATTATCCTATTTATTCTATAGATAAGGTTTCACATTTATCTCACCTCTTCAATTAACAGGTGCTGGAAAATTCACTAGTAACTTTAGTTTCTTAGCTGATTACAGCGGCTTTTGGATAAAACTTAACACAAGCACTATTCACCGGAATACAATGGCACATCCATTGTTATTTGTTAAATATTGCCTCAAATTACTTAAATGCTAATGTGTTAAAATAGAATGCCACATCTGTGCATAACTCCAGTTTGTAGCACAGGTCAATATATGTTTTTTGAGCCATTTGATTCCCCAGCTCAGCATCTCTGTTACTTTATTCAATTCTTTTTAGCTTCTAGCATCAACCGTGCTAAGAAGCATTATTGCTTATGCTTTGTAAGTGTACTACACATTCATAGTAATGTTTTATATGACATTCTCAACAATATATCTGAAGTTAATAGGAGTTTCCTGACTGACAGAAATGGTCTTTGAGTTCAGTTCTTAACCAATAAAAAAATTCTTGCAACCATCACTCTGAAATTTCTGATGTCTTCCCTCACTTTTTTTCAGTAGAAACAAGTCCCACCTCAATAAAAAAATGTCAGGAACGTTCTAGTCAGTCCCTTATAATTTTTCAGTCACTGCTGTAACATAAAAATACACCACTGAAAACAGTTTTACCAGCCAAGAAAGTTGTATACTTGAACTGCATTTCAATTGTGTTTTAGGTTACAAATATATTAATAATTTATTGAATTAATATCCAATTTATGGTAAATTGGGAGCCTTGTAGAGTAAGGGCAGAAGTGCACAGCCAGAGGAAGCAAAGGGGCAGCATAATCACAAACTAGTCAGTGTAATTAATGAAAAATAAAAGACTACATGTTAGAGAAATAACAAGATCCTTAACTTAATTTCATGTTCTAATGTTACAGGACTTTCCCTTCCTGACACCTTTGAATTCAAACAATGTATATGAAGGAAATGCGAAGTATTTGCAAGATGCGTGATAACACATCCTTAAAGAGTTTTATTTTTTTGGCAAATAATTATCTTACCAGATTGTTTTATTTGTGAATTCCTGGCTTTGACAGATGTGTACAGCAGACTTCTGGGTGACTTGGAACCATGGTTCCACTGAATTTAATGAGCTCTGCTCATGTACCCAGAGGGTTTGCCCTCATGCTTTAAGTGGGGTTGGCATATAAATGAGCAGCCACTTCTTAAAGACCTTTGGAGGCTGAACAGAAAGTTCTGCTTTTGGAAATCTGTTAGCAACTGTGGTACTGACAGAGAAGTTTATTTACTGGTGAGGAGGTGAAAAAAGAGCACAGTGGAGGACAGGAGCATAAGAGTAAAAAAAAAAATTACAGGCCTTTAAAGGAAAGATTTAAAACTTTAAAAAGACCAGGACAGATCCAGAAGGAGATAACTCCTGTTCTTGGCTAACTTAGCAGGACTTGAACAACTTTGGAGGTTTTCCAAGGTGCAGTTGACTCAAAATAGAACTGGGATGCTTAGAACTAAATTGCCTCTCTTAAATATTAGTCACGGGGGTCTGGTAAAAAACACTGCTTCCCACTGACCTCATCCACTGACCAATAGCAAGGTCAGTATAATTTTATTTTTATTGCTTACAAACATCATCAGATCAAGAACAAAAGTCCAGTTCTACTGAAACCTGACATGAAAAGCCTGTTCCTTTCATGTAGGTAAGCCTTCTCTGTCTGTCCAAACGAAACTACTGCCAAGAGTACGTGCTGATGACACCTCAAAGAGCAGTAATCAGAGAAAAGTCCTGGCAAAAACAACAAACAGAATGAGTGAAAAAAATGAGAAGGAAGGAAGGAAGGAAGGAAGGAAGGAAGGAAGGAAGGAAGGAAGGAAGGAAGGAAGTTACATTGCACGAGGTGCTGTACAAATACAAACTAGAATGATGAAATGTGCCTGGCAGATTTCATGCCTTAATTAACAAGAAGATTCATATATATTCATTCACACTGCTTTTCCTCCGTGGAAGATGAAGCACCTCTTCAAGGCAAAATATGTTATCTCTATTTGGAAATGAACGAAACTTATGTGGGTAGTCGATGAACCTGAGCAATTTTGTGCAGGAGGTCAGTGGTGAAACTGTGACTAGAGCCAGAGCTATGCAGAGCTATGTGTGGTCCTCCATTTCTTTTAGCTCATGAGATCCATCAGGTCTGAGGGCTTTATCTTTTATGGCAGTATTCCCCACACTCCCAGATTCTTCTCTTCCATATCCACCTCAGTGAGCTGAATCCTTTCTTATGCTGTGCTGAACGTTCTAGAGCTGGGCTGGGCAGTGGCTCCTGCCCAGCAGGGAGGCTCGGACACCACTGGCATCTGCCCTGGATCAGTCCCACACTCTCCTGCAGTGATGTGACTCCCAGAGGCCCACAGCCAGTCTTCTGGATCTCAGCATAAACCAGGCCCACGAAAGGGAGTTCTGAGTTGGTTTTCTTGGTGTAGAACCAGCTGCAGGGGAAGGATGGGTGTCAGGGGCCCACCAGCCAGGGAGGGTTTGCTCCCTCCTGAGCCCCTTGAGAGAGGCCCCTCAAGGTGCCTCAGGTGTAGGTTCCTCAGGCCAGCGGCCAGCCAGCCCCACACTGCCCTGCCCATGGCTCCACTTCCTCAGAGTTCTCAAGGACACCGGCAACAGTTGAGGATTTTTATGCCAGTCTGACACCAAGCTGCCTTTGCTGCGTGGGATCTTAATTCCGCGTGCCTGGCTTTGGCTGTCAAGGTGGCATGAAGGGCCTTTAGGCAGCTGTGAGAGCGGCCCTCCCAGTATTTTGCCTGTTCAAATAAAATCTCCCTTCTCCCACATTATTTCCTGCTGGTAAAGCTGCTTACTGCCCAAGTTTGATGGATGCTTCATTGTGTGAAAGGAGGAACAAATCCCTGACCCCATGAAGTGTAAAGCCCTGACCTAACACATGACAATGAGCTGTGGGTTGGAGAGGTCTATCAGGGTTGGGTATCTGCCCCTCAAGTACCTTCACAGTTGCTTCCTCCTTTCCAGAGGAGTCTGGCTGGGAAGCTTGCATGCTTGCAGATTCATTGACCTACCACTCCTCCCAAGTTCACATTTCTTCTTTCCCAGTTTTCCAAACTCTCTGCAGTGAAATTTGGGGACACAGACTTTCTGCCCCATGTCCTGCAATATGGTCAAGAGTTTCTGCAGCATGATCAACACTGGGGAGTTTTATACTTGCCCTTGCATTATTTTTCTTCCTGTAAACATACTTATTTTACTTTTTTGTATCCCTCTATTTGTGTTCCCCACTAATTCTTCTTCCAGAAGGAAATCTGTTTATAATATAAGCTGTCAGATATCATTAGGTATTGTCAGGAAACTATGTTGCTATGTTTTAAGAGCATGCATATTTCAGGGCACACAGATCCATAATGTTTGCATTTTTAATACATATTTGCATTTATGAATCTCCATGCCTTTTGGAGCTTTGCCAGTTGAGGAACTGCCTGACTGTGGAGAGAAAGTAGGTAACCAGAAAGAAAATGATTCAGTGTCTCATTTGGAATAATAAAGCTCATTGTTAGCTGTTGTTTCTAGAGCTATGACATTGATACAAGCACAACTGGAACTCATCTGCCATTGTGCTTAAAATAGTTAACGTTCACTGCATATCAAGTGGTATTTAGTTGAACTTAACAATAAAATAATATTAATAAGCACTGTGACTTGTTGCAATAATATTGATACCTGTTGTTCCTTGGTAAAGCAGAATTACTTGAATCACACATTAAAAAGAAGTCTCAAAACACATTTGGGAGTCAGCAGTGTAAAATATGGAATGGGTCTTTATTGGTTAATCCAAGGTGTAAAAGACAGTTTACAATTTTGCTGCTAAAAATCAGTTGTTATTTTCTTTTTGACCATAGAAATCAATTTTTCACAGTGTTAGACACATTTCTTTATGTAATATAAATCTCTGTGTATATGTATGCGCTCACACATGAAAAAAAGGTGCATATGCAAAGAAAAGGAGCCTTGTACAGAGGCAGGAGATATCTCATGATTTCTGTGTTTTCTCTTTGACCTTAGAGATAAAAGTTGATGTGGTTCTGTTTCGTTCCTTATCTGTAAAATAGCGATTTAAATATGAGCCTGTCTTACAGAAACATTGTTTATGGTGAGTTGTTTCCTCTGGCAGTAAACTGCCTGACACATACTGATGGATAGTTATTTTTTGCACTACCCCTTAGAGAA
Source organism: Edolisoma coerulescens (assembly GCA_013397115.1). Lineage (NCBI taxonomy): Eukaryota > Metazoa > Chordata > Aves > Passeriformes > Campephagidae > Edolisoma > Edolisoma coerulescens. The sequence continues at coordinate 395,740 of VWZW01000499.1, forward strand.
CACTATCCATATGAAACCTAGTCAGTTAAGAGTGTTCTTTCACATCAGGGTTTCACTGACCTCCATTGCACTAGGTGTGATGCCCTTGAAAGGGATAATTTTACTCCTGTACTGGGGCTTACATGGCTGATTGCATGATCAGGTCTAGAAAGTGACCTTACTTTAAAACGAACCTGGCCAAACTCAAGAACAGAAAAACACTTTTGTCTAGATCACTTTCCCAGTGTTGCATTAATGCTGGCAGAAGGGAGTGGACAGAAGCTTGCAGACTGGGACAGAAGGGAAAGCAAGAGTGCTCATGTTTTTGCAATAATAAGTGGACTTAGTCTGTCTTAAGCTGACCATGAAACTTCACCTTAAGGCAAGTACGTTATGGCAGTTTATGTACTGCAAATAGCTCATCAGTTGAAGCCTCCCTGATCACTTTTCTTACGCTTGCAATTACATTGCTCTTTTGTGCTGGCTCCTTTCCCTCTCTGTCCTGCTATATAAAACACACATGCAGGCACTACCAGTGCAGAGGACATCCACAGCAGATTCAGCTGATTCAGTGTATTCAGAAGTACAGAATGCATATTGCATTTCAGGTTGGCTGTGAGAGCGCAGAAGAAAAGACCATTTTGCTTTTCATGTCCAGTTTAAACAGATGGTGATAATTTAAATACAACAGTAAATCATGATTTACATCTGGATTAAGAAAGCATATGATAGACTTTTTAAGAAATAAGATACTGTGTTAGCGTGTCTGGGCTGTAACAAGCCTGTTTAGTGTTTATATTGTAGTTTTACAGAAAACTTGCCAGGCTGGGGCCCTGTGGGGTAGATCATAAATAACCCCAAAGGGTTTACAAGCTCAAGAATGTGCAGTAAAACAGACAAGCAAGCATTCAAGGGCTGGTGAAAATGTGTGCAAGGTAACAAAGACAGTTAGGCAGGCACAACTCTCATCTGGTCAGAAACAGTAAAAAATGGACACACACACCAGCAGTGCCTTCATTACAAATGAACTGCACAGGGGTTCACCTGTGGTCACATCAGGAAAACTTCACCAGATCTATGAGCACCAGGTGGCCAGTGTGGAGGTTTTGATGGAGTTTAATGTGTCATCATGCCTGGGAACACCGTCGGTGGGCTGGAGCAGTCGACCTCAATTTACATAAATCCCCCATGTTGTGAAATTGCTCCTGTGGTGTAGGTGGAAGAGAGTGGAAAGCTGCCAACACGTCTGTGTTCTGGGATGGGGGTTTTTATTAAGATCTTGAAGATTACAGATTTCATCTGGTTTCTGTTTTTTTTTTATTTAAACATTACGTAATACTGCAATAAGAATGCATAGTAAGCTTCAACCAGGCGCTGCTTTTTGCACAGCATAATCCATAGTTCCAACTTGCATGAAATGTCCTCCCAGAGCCATGGAAGTTGCTGTTTCCAGGACAGGGTCAAAATTAAGGCGAAAAAAAATGGTGTTCTGCTGGTGATTCATAGCCCAAGTTCTGCGAGGGTTCTCCTACAAGTCTTTGTGGTATTGCTGTTTTCAAAGGCTGAACCGCAACAATTTTAACAAACTGTTCCACTCTGTGGAGAGGGTTGCTATGGAAATGAACAGGACTAACATCTCTGAGAGCCCTACTAAGAGCACTACATGAGGAGGGGGGAATTTAAGAAAGTAGAGCATGTAGGGGATTAACATCTTGCTCTAAATCTGTTCTCTGCTCCTGTGGGCTTCAGAATTCGGCCCACTGGATAGAGATTTTTTTGCAGTCCATTCTGCAGAAATTTAGTGCAAATTGAATTAAACAAGATGAGAGCAAATGATTTTGAAAGTGATCTCTGGGAGTAAGCTTGTATAGACATAAACATCTTTATTGAATTATTTTTTGTTAATAATGTCTAGCAGAAAGATGTGATTATAATGGAACTGAAAAGGTTATTGAAGCATAACACTTTACATGGTTTTTTGGGATAGTTACAGTTTGCTCAAAACCTGAAGCAACTGTGGTGTTCAGAGCATTTGGATGGAAAAATATTGCTATGGCAACAAATTACTTTTATATTCACATAAAGCAAAAATAGATCTCTCTCTCCCTTTGTGGGAAGCACATATTTTAAAGTGCATGAAAGATTAAAGGTGATAGGCAGAAACAGCTGCATGAATATATTTTCATTTTTCTTCTTTTGGTTTATGCATATTTCTGTATAAATCTGAAATGCAGAAATAATTTGCAGCTAGAAGCATTTTGCAGTGAAAAAGTAGAAACAGTTTAGAAAAGGGAACAAAAGTATAATACAGTCAGAATTTCTAATTGAAGTGTAGCAGCATCAGACTTTAATTGATTAAACAAAATATTCTCAGTGTTATTTAGAAAGGCAGGAGAGAATCCTCTCCCATCTGCATGTACCCAGGGAACATAAATCACTTTGTGTCCAAAACTTAAGATAAGAGACAATGTCTTTTATTTTTCTTTAGTCAGGCACCTTGTCAAGCTCAAGGAATAGACCTAGTGGCAAGATTACTGATTGCTTCATTTTAGCTCTGTGGCTGTGTTTGGGGTTTTTTATGTAGAAGGCATGCAGCTTTTGCTTTGGTGTGGTGAAGAGCTTCTGATACATCTATATGCCATGGTGTGCACCATCTGCAGAGGAACTATAATATGTCTGCATTGATATGTCAGGTCTATCCTGAGGTTCCCTCTCAATTATTCTGAACCACGTGAGCTGTCTTACACCATCTGTATCTCTCTTCATAATGCACAGCAGAGCAGCCCACATTTTGTGCTTCTTAGCTGCAAAATAGGGGCCTCCTCACAAGTGGTGTGTGAATTTTTTGGTTCGTTTTCCAGCTGGTCTCTTCATATGGAGAGCAGAGAGAGGTACTGAAGGTCAGAAGTGAGGAATATGAGGGAGATTGTAGTTCAGCCACTTACTGTCCTCTCATTCTCAAATCTTCAGCCTAAGCAGAACAAACTGAAGGATGAGACAGTCAAGGGGTAAATCAGGATGATTTGGAAGCACGGTGGTTCCAAACTGGATGTTTTAGGGCAAATATAGATGTTTATGGTATACATAGACTTGCAGGCCTAGATTTGAGGGTCACTTTAAATTTGACCCAAAGTACCAAACAATTCAAAGGGCCTCACATCCCTTCTGTTAATGTCCAGTGCAAATGAGTGCCTGTAAATGATTTCAAGTGACCACTACACTGAAGTTCATATTGGCCCTGCTATAAAAGTTTCAGAGATGACATTTTAGGGTGAGGAAGGGGAGGCTCAAGATGTAATGGATGTAGGAAAGGAAATGGAAGAATCAGCTGGTTGTTCTGAATCTCTGCAACACCTCATAAGCTGTTTCTGTAGTGCTTAATAGGAGGGTTCTACAGAGAAATTTGAGGCAAACTGGCTCACATCCAGATTACTCGTTATTTATCTAGTACACTGACTTCTCAAGTGATGCTTTTGAGGCCCAAAGACGTAACTGCTATTTTGTGAGTCTTTTCTTTTTCAGCTTGGATTGCCTGAAATAATATGGTACCTGTGTTGCTGTTTTCTGCAGTCCTGTGTGCATAATGTGAAACAAGCTGCATGGCATACTTTGAGATGTGTCAGGACAGTTTGAGGAGCTGAAACTGGGATTGTTGTAAGCCACTCCTGGTACAGTTACACCTCTACTGCCTGCTGCAGACAGTCCCTGGAATGAGCTCTCCCCTAAGCTGTTCCTGTATGTCTTTGAGCGCTCCTGAGTCACCCAAAACAAGCTCTAAGAGTCAAGTAACAGAAGTGAGAAGAGATATAGTCTTTAACTTGGTCTCTGGCTCACTTCAGAGCTGTGCTAGAACAATTTTGAGTATCCTTGCAATCATACAGAAATCCTGGCTGTTCATCGGGAGTAGGCATGGACCAGGAACTGTCTCAGTGGAAGTATGGGTCCAGCCATCCAGTATAGATGGGTAAGAGGGTTTTACATGGCTGCTCTGTCTCTGTTGGCTATCATGTGTTTGCTATCTGTTGGCTTCAGTGCCAGCATGGGCTCAAGCACATTTGACTTACTGCTGTTGGCTGCAGAAGTAATGCTGCTAGATGGGGTGCCACAGTACTATGGTTAGAATAGCCCAAATAGAGAGTTGTATCCTATCTAAAAAAAAAAATCTCTGTGGCTCGTTTATCCTGGGTTTGGAGAGAAAACGAGTTTGAATGGGTTCTAAAATGAGACCCAGTCTGGACAGAATTTCAGTAGTTATGTTTTCTGGCAACGCTGTCAGAAAATATGTGTTGGACTCTATCCACAGTTACACTGCTTTGAGTACATGAACTACATATTTTAAAATTTGGGTGTACCCATACAAACCAAAATTACACCTCAGAGTACTGTGTTGGCACACCCTCATTTACACTGCTGCAAGCTTCTGTGCATCAAAGGAGCAAAAGTGGGCTAGACATATCTTCATACATGCAACCCAAAAAGAGATGGGAGAGATATCCTGTTGTCCTTCCTTAGTACGGTCCTCAGAACTGTAAGACTCTTGGCTTCCGCATATTACCCCCATTTTATTTTTCTGTGTGTATGCGTGTGCAGGTGAATCTCTGCTCTCTGTACCCTGGGGTTTTTTATGCTCATAGATGCCAAATGCAAATTTGATCATCAGTTTTGAATAAATGGCAAAGGTCTCACATATTTCACTATGTCCCATAGCCTTTTTCTAATGAGGAATTGCATGCATTTCTTCTGAATTTTTGTGTCTCTTTTCTGCCTATGAAGAAAGATGGCAGAAACCACGCAGTGGGACAGAGAGTGCCCACATAAAACTTAAAATATATCTGGAGTAATTCATCCTGTTTTGCAAGGAGAAGTGGGTCAGAATGAGGTACAAATCTATCCTAATCTACTTTTAGCTGTTTATCCACTTGTTCCTGCCCTCTTATTCTCTCACCATCCTTACTGTGTAGTTTTCTGCTTGGCATTGAGCTTTCCTTAAGAATGAATAGAGTTGGATGTGGCTGTTTTGCCTCCTCTATCCATATGCACTCCAAATGAAGATGAGACTAGAGTATTTTAGTAAACTGGAGCATGGTTGCACAGTGACTTTCTCACTGCTGGGATCTCTGCCAATGAGAAGTCAAACACGGGAGGTATTCAAAGGTGGTGATTTTTCCTATTATGTCAACCAAAGTCCAGTGACTGATTATGGCAGACCTTGCCATATATTACCTTTAACACAACATTAATAATACACCTGTTTGTGAGAAGTCTTCCTCTTCAGTAGGCATAAATCAGTATGGTGGAAAATAAGGAAATTCTGGAAAAAGACTGTGTCTTCCACAGTCATTTTTTCCTCTGTTTTTGGTGTAATCTAACAGAACTGCTGCACAAGTGGTTTTTGTTGAGTTTTGCTTAAGCAAGTTCTAGCAGAACAATGAACAAAGGGGTTTGGGGATTTATACATTCCATTATAAATACAGTGGCATTTCCATGACCCTGTTTAGAAGAGTAAAGCTTCTATTTGTCTCCTGCTGATTCTGTCAACATTCACACAGTAAGTTCAGTAGAAATCCCTCAGGTATTCAAGTGTCAGACCACAAAGTCATTTCTGCCTTTTTTAAAAAATACTGTGTTTCAAGGAACTGGGACTTTGGGGAATATGCCTCTGAAGTGGAGACGTGATGCAGGAATGCAGATGTAAAGAACTGAAGGGCTGGGCACAGAACTGAAAAACAAGCAAAATAGTGAGACAAAATATATATTTATATATCTTCCAAGTTTAGTTACCTTGGTGAAAATGTACAGCAGCTCCAAAATATCTACAGACTTTCCTGGAATAGCTCAGATTAAAATATATGCCTGCGTGAAGATCAAATGAACTGCAGTAAACAAAGAGGGAAGAGTTGGGAAGGAAAAATATATGGGGTCATGGGTTATTCCTTCCCAGTTTTCACAAATATTAATCCTTAGGATCAATTCAGACCCACTTACACAAAGTCAATTATTACAGAATCCAATTACTTATTTCATTTCCCGGTTTCCAAAGGATACATGACTCATGGAACTGTGTTGCACTGTCTTCTTCCTCAGTAATTTCTTAAAGTGCTGTCTGATTTTGACCAAAGGGGCAGATAGGTACCAGGTTCCCAGGTACCATGTTCCAACATGTATGTGGAACTCCGTGAGGTTAGAGGAAAGAAATCCAGAACCACCACAAGACCAGCAGTTATAATTGAGCCTTTTATCATTTGGCATGTGTTTTCTGCCCACCATGGTATGGGTATAGGTGGTGTGATGAAGTGGGACAAGTAGACCACCAAACTTTTGAGGTTCATATGAAATAGAAAATGGAAGGCTGTTTTTTACCCGCACAGATAGTAGCTGAAGCCCGAAAGGGGAGCATAAGGTAAGCATGGCACAGTACTGGTGAGTGTGGTACAGTTCAGGCACAGCTTCCTGCCTGCTGAAGTGACCTTGGGGCTTTGGAGGCATAATGGCACAGAGTAATGGCAGAAGGAGTCTGAAGGATGGAAATCATTCCTACTTATACCATAGAGCCAAATTTTATTCTGTTGTCTAGAATTGGTGCTCAGTTGAGGAACAGCAGAGGAGAAGGCCAGGATGGAGTAAGCTGCATTTCTTTTCTGCTAAGCTCTAGAAGTTTTGCAGTATTTCACAGCCTGAAATCTGCTGAAACCTTCCTTGTGACTCTAAAAGGAATTTTTCTCAGCCTGGGATTGGCAAAACACAGCACATTCCGTCCACAACCCTTCCCTACTTTCATAGATAAGAGTTCCCCCTGTAAGGGCTTTTGGTATTGTTAAAGTACAGAGCAAGATTATCTGTGACAAGAGGGATTATTTCTTAAATTAGAACTTGGATTTGGTTGTGTGATAAATTCTTATCATTGCATAATGAGAACAGTACTCAAATTGATTCTGTAAAATTTTTATTTTCATACTACCTGTACAACTTGAAGTAGCAACTCTAACACTCTTGGGTTTTCATTCATGTAGTTGAGAAGACAGGAAGGCTTTCTTTCTCTTTCAAAATACATTTTTAAAGATTTTTTCCTATTCTCATCCTGTTGAAAAGGTGCATATAAACTGAATTTCTTTATCCAGTTGGCTTAACTTTTGGAAGTCAATATTAATTGCAATTTCACACCCTTCAGTGATTCTTTTTGTGTCTTCGCAAAGGGGACACACAATTTTAAAGCTTCCTGTGAAAAAGCCTATGATAGGATATCATCTGGAGATGAAAGCATTCAAAGTCCAGATTTCAAATCCCATTGCAGCAGAATATTTGTCAGACCTTGCTTGTTGCCAGCATTGAAATGAACGTAATTTCCTGCAAGGAAGAGTTTTGGAATGTGAGGTCGCAGCAGTAATGAAGGAAATTTGTCTGGTGGTTGAGCTGATAGTGGGAGTGAGAGAACTATGCATTGTAAAGTCAACACAATGCCAGCATTAGTATTCAGATGAAATTTAGGCTTCAGTGAAGAGGCTGTCATGCACTCAGTTTGTTGAGATAAAACCTCGCTGTGTTCATGCACGCTGTGAGTGGTTCTGCAGCATTTCAGAGGTGAAGTACCAGTACTTTTTGGAGCATCAGCACTGTTCATCCTTGATATGGGATGACCTCTTCTCTAGCAGGATAGTTTTAGGTTGTTGGTCCCTGTATACACAGACTCCTTCCTGTGTAGTCCAAAAATAACAGAGCACTGTTTAACTGATTTTAGGTGAATGGTATGAAATTTTTTTAAAATCCTTTTTTAAAAAGACATAGCATAAAACACTGCATAAAATCAGAGGCTAGAATGAATTTTACTTGGTCTGCTAGCATTAGTAGTTATTGTTGCATAGTTAAAGCAGCACTTTTGGGGGGCTTAGGATGCTGGGCCATGGACTGGCTCCCTGTTCTGCAAAGCAGTGGTAAACTATGAGCAGAAGAACTTACAATTCACCTGTGTATTCTTTTGCACGCAAACGTGAATGGCCACGCTCCAGGAACTGGGTTTTTCCTTGGCACGGTGCTGTCCCCAAAGAAGGAAAAACTGTACTAGCTCAGCTAATTCAGTTATTCAATTTCCAGTACAATTGGATTAGCCTTGTGTAACTGCATCAGACCGAATATTTTATAACTCACATCAGCAGAGAGCAGTGTGTTCATGTCTACCATGAAGGTGGCCAGGGCAGTGATTCAAAAAACAGCACAGGGTTTCTGGCAGGCAGGGTAGCAAAGGAAACGGGGAGAAAATTCTGGGTCAGCAGCAGTCTCAGACAGCGGCCTAAACACTGCCTAGTATTTTGTGGTGTCAGGATGGATTCTGTACTTATTTCCCTGCCTTCATTTGGCATATTGCATGTCAGGGAGACAGGGATAAGGCTGGGAAGTCACTTCATACTCTCTGCAGTCCCCTGCTGCCTCCTTTTGATTCAGTGTCTTTGTACATCAGCCTGCTGAAGCAGACGGGCCCCAGGCAAGCTTCGAAGGGAGCAGGGTGTAAAAAAAGATGGGCTTACGTCTGCACAGAAAGAATTCCTTCATAGCAATGGCCATGTTCTTCAGTAGAAAGATGAGAAATTNGCAATGATTTGAACCAAGCATCTGAGCTGAAGCCCAGGGAGTTCTCATTTTGTTTTTTGTTGTACAGGGGGATTCTACTAAGCTTAGGGAGGCAGAGAAAAATAATCTCTGATCAACAGGTATGTTCATTGTGATGTGTGCTCTCAGGTTCTCCTGCACCAGAGCAAAGCATCTGCTTTGCTTCCGGGAGAAGCACAGGTCACAAAAACTTTGCCAAGCAGTAGGGGGTGGTAAAAAATGAAATCTAGAATACATCCAGCTGTGAAAGACTGTGTTTCTCTAGTGTGTTAATGTTCTTTGAAAGGACTTTCAATTTAGTGTGGAAAGAAGAGCAAATGGACATAGTTCTACCCTTCTGAAAAGGTTTGATAGAAGTTTTTTAGAGGAGTTTGAGTAAACTAAGAAAGCACAGAGTGATAGATGAAGTCTTGCCATATACTAAAAACGGACTAGCCCATAGAAAAAAATGTGTGTGGTAATAAACTGTGAACCCTGGGCTGCAGAAGAGCTCATGGTGTGCTGTCCTGTGAGCTGAAATAATGGAAAATGTATTCATAGGTTAAGTAGCTAGTAGGCAAATATGCTAGTGACATTTATAGACTTAAATGTAACCTGTCAGATAAGTAATTGGATGACAAGGCAAACTAAGCATTTCCATTAAAATTTTAACCTATATTTTAAATAGTTGAGCAGTTTAGAGAATTGCCTCTTTAGTTCATGTTTGTACATCAGCCAAATCCTCAGGACGCAAGAGTCAAGGGGCTGGTGGGTTTTTTGGCTGCTAAGACTGAGTCAGCATGTACCTGGTCTTCCTATAACTTGCCAAAACAGCGAGATTTGTCTGGTTGGTTTATTTTGCAAGGATGTGGATCTGACCACATGCAGACAACCTGCTTTAGCCCTCTCCAGAATCACAAAAGTGATGGGAAGCATCAAACTGCAGGAGCACAGGGCAGGAGATGGGAGCGGGGGAAGAACAAGTTATCTGGAAAATGGTTAGATTTGTTTCTTTATAAATATTCTAAATTTAACAGCTGAGTAACAGCTTTCTCCTTATTGACGTGACAAGCCTTTTGCCTGGCCAACATTGATTGATTTGGAGGGCAATTATTTTCTCATTGGCATCAATGAGATGTGACTAGGGCCCCAAATACTTCTGTGTAGGATTGGTGTCACAGCAGACTTAATAAAGCTGGCGTTTATATTTCCAGGAAGAATAGAACAGCAAGATACAGAGGATGCTGTACAACAAAAAGTCACATAGGACAGGTAGAAACAAGAACAAAAAGTATGTCATAAAATAGAATGGAAGTAGCCCAATTTTGTAGAAAGGTAGTGAATATTTTTTGAACAGGAAAAACACTATGTAGGGTGAAAAAGAAAAAAGGCTAATATAAAATTAGTAACATTAATTTTAAACAAATAAAACTTTTTCTTTTTTTTTAATTTGAAAGCATACCTAATGCATAGATACTAATATATATACCAGTAAGCATATTGTGTGACATTTAATATATGACTGCCTTTTGTAGTTGTTCATGGTTTTTTTTAAAAACCGGGGGGAAGGACATGGAACAATACCAAATTGATACTAAGTGGGGTGATTATAGAAATTGTCACTTCCAGAAATTCAGGAGACCAGAGACATTCTTCCCCTCCCTCCTGTGGGGTTGTCGTGGTACCATCTACAGGTTTTGTCGCAGGTTTTGGGCATGTGCTGCCATCAGAGCCAGGCAGGAGGCACCTTTGACTTCTGCCAGTGCAGCACTTGCTCTGTTTCTAGGATAGAACTGGGGACTGCAGAAATGTTTATGAGCCATTACTGACATAATATGATCTAAATTAATCTTATTTTATCTGTTCCAGTTAATGATGCTTTAAAATTTGGTAGTCAGTAGAGAATAACTACACTTCTAAGAATCCTCACTTTTCCAAATGCATAACTTACAGTTTGTAATTAAATAAAGGCACCTTTACTTTCTATGAAATAATTTTTTGGGTCTCCCAAGATATGAATTATACTGAAAGACAGAACATCTTATGATTAGCACCAATTTACATGCATACTAGTGCTCTGTGCTAGTGGAATCAAATCCATTCATCCATGTGTCTCAAAATCTTCACTGCTAAGAGATAATTGAGGTTTTTCTAAAGTATAGCTAAAAGGGAGGGGAGAAAAAGATGTCTTTGTTCCGTCTTTTTCGCTTATGGTCCTGTAAATTTGTCTGCCTCCGTGGTGAGTTGGTTCTGCAGCTGCTTCATTCAGCGTTGTCTGTGCCCCCTTGTGCGACCTTGACCCTGCCAAGGTCACTCTTGCTGTGGAAGTTCACTCATGCAGTAAGAGACAAAAGCATAGGCATGTTCCATTTGCCCAAGCCGTGAGGCTGGGACCAAGCATCCCACTGGAAACCCTTCTGCAACAAGGCCAAGCTCCCTTCTCCCCAGAGTCGTTCAAAGAGAAGTGAGAACCCTTAAAATGACTTACAGATCTGAAACATCTATATTCTATTATTACAAAGATATCTTTTTCATGTCTTGCTATAGTTCACCAGGAGTTTTATCTCCTGAGTGGACTCTGAAAGTTTTATTGATTTATCAACCTCTTATAGGTCATAATAACAAACGTATCCATCTTTTATAAATATTTTCAATTGTTCTGGTGTCATCTAAGAGCTACAGTAGGAGACAATTCTTCTGAAGAGTATGAATGACTGTTCTAATATGGGACATATATTTCAGATTCTAGGCAGGTTTAATATCTGTCTAAGCAGCAAAGGTTTTTCCCTTCCCTTGGAAACTTGGATTGATGACATCCTGCATGGAGCAGATGTTTTGACATTGAACTTCTCTGGTGATTTTACCATTCAAGAAGCTATAGGCCACTTTATTCACCAGCTGGTCATTATTCTATTGTCTTCTTGTTCCAATGAAGACAAAAATATGGAAAAAAAAGTTATGAGATATTTTCTTTTTCTATTTTTTCCTTTAATTTCAGAATGTAATGCTACTGAGTTTTTGGCACCCTATATCCTATATCATTCTTTAGGCCAAGGACACTGAGTAGGACAGATTGCACAAGCAGGAGAATTGATATTCTTTGTCATCAGTTATAGTTCTATTGGGGACATTGAAATTTCCCTTTGGCTTCAGAACGACCTTCTTTATTTTGGCTTTTAAAACCATATTTATTCCAGAATGAATTACCTACAGCAGACTGTGTTTTTCTCATCTCTTTATATTGTTTTATGTAAAGGGACTGGGAATTGGCAGCAAGTTCACTCATGAGAAATAAATTGCTAATAACTCCTATTATTTTTTTTCTCTTTCCTGTCGTGAAGCTTGTTTTGTTCAGTGATTTGTATATAAAAACTGTTTTAGAAAATTCATTTGACTTTAAAACTTAATGTACAGGATTCTATAGTGCAAGGTGACTTGTAACTTTTTACCTTCACGCATTAAGAAATATATTTTTTACAGATCACACCACTTGCATCTGTTTATGAGGGCTTCTTTGTGACCTTGTTTGTTTGTTTTTTAGGCTAAATAGTGCCAACATCACTGAATTGGGTAGAAAGGAACAGTGACCACTTTCTAGGTTTTATGCCAATGTAAAATTACTTCATATTCTGCTAATGTTGCTGAGAGATTTTGGCTGTTCTCTGTAACAGGAGCATATTGTCCTGTACTAATGAGAAAACTCAGTATGTAGGTATTAAAGTGTCTTTGTGCACTAGTGGACACACAGACACCCAAAGACAATGTCATCTGGCGGAGGAGTGTCATGCCGTAATGTCCTGGTTCTGGACAGTACAGGGTTAATTTTTGCAGTAGCCAGGAGGAGCATGGCCAGGATCCAGAGGTTCTATATCACCTTAAGTCATTTTCTGGGGACAGGGGAAGGGGTCCCTTCCAGGCATGGTGGAGAGAGTGGTTGGGTATTGTTGGGGTTGAGCCCTTGTGGGAATCACTCATTTCTTGTACCCTCTGTCATTTGTATTGTTGCTGTTACTGTTTGTTTTCTTACTTCATCGCTGTTTCCAGTAAATTGCTCTTATCTCAACACATGATCTTTACCCTTTGTGCCTCCAGTTCCCCATTCCAAGATGGCCCAGAGGGAGGGAGGGTGAGCGAGCGGCACATGGTTTGGAGCACTTCAACGGGAACACTAAATTGGGGAATACCATTTCTAGACCATGACAGCCTTTATCCACTGCTGGTGGTGGCTTTCAGCCATCCAGCCCTGTTTCTTCTTGCTTTTGGCTGAAGCTGCTTGGGATAGCAGAGATAAAAAGTTTTCCAAAGACAGCAAGTGTCAATTGATACAGTGTTAGAAAAAATTGTGTAAAAGAAAAGTAAAATGTGAAACCAAATTATGGTATTCGCTACCGTAGAAAGTGAGGAGGTGACTAGGTAATGTTGGAACCACAAGAACAATGCAGCTGCTCCTGAGTGAGTCTTTATGGAGTGAATGACCATGGCTGGCTGAACTCAGCCAAATGGGACTATACAGAGTGAAGAGTTAACAGATGATGATATGGAACTTACCCGTTGGAATGTTTTGGAGGGGGGAAATAATGAGATAAAGACATGGAGCACTCTTCAGGCAATAGCTGGAGAGTCTGACTCTTTCTGGGCTGCCTAGAGATTTTGGAAATCTGACATACTACTCGTAGGCCAGGTCCTTTAAGAAATGCAAATAGTGGATTTATTTCTTCCTAGTGTGATGCAGAAAACAGAGCTCTGACTTCCCACGGTTCCCTCTCCCGCATTTTATCCTGCGCTTCATTCGGCTTGATATCTCGTTTCATTTCCACCACCCACCATTTCTCCACAACAGCAGCCAAGGCCAGGGCTCCTTTATTTTGCATGAGGTACAAATCTCTCACACATTGAGGCTTTCATGGACTGGAATTCAGTCAGTTTCTTGGCTGAGAATTACAGGGCCCCCACCAGAAGAGAAGGGACACCCTGAGAAAAGCCCAGGCTTCTACTGAAAACAATCCCATAAGCTCAGTGAGCAAAACATGGTCTTTACCTTAGGCTTAGCTTCAATTGCATGCCAGAGGATGGGATTTGCTGGGATATTCAGAGTCCAGGTCTGAGTATTTGGTGACCTCACATTTAATTTTCGCTGCTCTCACTATGGTTTTTTTAGTACTTTGGCAAGATGAGATCACTCAGCAGATCCATCTTGCCCTGACTGATATGCAACAACACACAGAGCGGTGGATGCATAAGTCATGTCACTCTGTAATTGGTAGAGTTCCATCAGTTTAAGATTTGGCCTAGTGCATTTTGGCTAATATCTTTTACTATATCCATATCTTGGATACAACTACTGCTCACTGAACAATTTTAGAACATCTCTAAACCTGAGGAGTATGGCAAGTGCACTGGTGGCTTAATTGCAAATGCATTCAGAGCCAGGTTGTGAATCCACTCATGCTGGTATAAAGCCAGAGTAATTCTGTTGATGTCATTGGAGGAGTTACTTTGGCACTACATCATCATGACACAGATCAAACCTTAGCTCACAAGTGGCTCCATACTGCTTTGAAATTTTTATGGATTCCCTTTTATCTTGCCTGTTCTCTCTGTATCATGTTTGTTTGGTTTGGCTTAAGATAGTAACTCAGGGTTTATTCACAGCCCTTCTGTTTTGGTCTTAAGTCAGTTGTAGAGAGGTTTGTTTTGTTCTGAAATTAAAAGGAAATAGCAACCAAGCTGCCATTCTTTCTGTTCTATGAGGTAGCAGACGAGCTCCTCTTCTTTGGATTTCTGAAGGGTTTTTAAAATTTTATCTTCTTTAGGGTGAAAGGTGAGCGTCGTTTTGTCTGTTTTCATCCCAGAAAGAAGAACCTGGGGCTGTGCAAACTACTCTTTGCAGACAGGGTAAATTCTGGAGGTCTGTGAGACTGGGGCCTTGCAACTGATGTACTGTCAGAAGCAATTCTGGCCAGAGACATCACAGCTTTGTATTCAGCATAATTAAATCAACCATTTGGAATTGTTTGTAAGTAAGGAACAAAACAATAGGCATTGAAGCTTTATTATTGAAAGCAGCTGCAGGAGAGGAAGTTCTGTAGCCAGGGGCTGTTTAGTAAATCCTGCTTGGGATATTTTAGTTTAAATTCTCATGATCCTTTCTGTGAGGCAGGATGCTATTTTGCACTATCTCCTACCTTTTTGGTCCTTATTCTTCCCTCAAGTGTTAAATCCAGGAAAAAATATTTAGCATTATCAGAAGATCCACTGCAATCCCACAGCTATCTCTGAGAAGAGAACAGGTTGTACATATTGCCTCTGTAAATTTGATGAACTGAGCATTGTAAAACCAGCAAGGGGAGGCTGCAGCTGGAATTCATTGTGGAAACTCTCGCCAGCTTCAGTGGGATTTGTATGTACGTATTTCAGTGGGCTGCAGCTGTTTATGACGAAATCCTTCCTGCTTAGCTGGGGTACTGGTACACCAACCACTTCCATGTTACTGTTCTGAAGTGGGGAGAGCAAGGAGGAAGGGGGAGTGGGTCAGGCGACTCAAAAGGACTGCACAGTTCAGTGTCAGTGGGGAAAACTGGATTGTCCTATTTAAATTCAGTGCCTTTGCATTTCCACTGACTGTACAGAGTCTGTGGATTCCTTCCACGTTAATACTGCATTGCTTGATACACTTCTCTAATGGGCACCTCTACTCTGCTTAAATCCAGTATTTGGCTGGCTGAGTGGAAAGAAAGTTAGCCAGAAGGAAATCTGAGGAGTTTCCATCTCCCTGACATCCACACCACAGACCCTCCTCTTGAGCAGACCTCAGGGCGATATGAAATGTCAGTTCCCAACTTTGGCAGAGCAATTACAGCACTTCTCAGAGCACTTCATCAAAGAGCTGATGGCTTCACTCAGCCTCTCTGCTCTACAGTGTCTAATAATAAGTTAGTAGGATATCCTGTGTGAAAACACCAGGCCTTTTGAAAATTCAGTTGCATCCATACTGCTAATGAAAAGGCGAGGTACTGACCCCTAGGCCAACACTGCTCTTTATCCCCTTCATTATGGGCCTCCTCTTTTAGCAGTAAGACTTGGAGAAAACCAGCCAGAGCACAGGGAGTGAGGAAACAGCTGCACAGTGTGGGTGTACCTGAGATTTATGTCTGTCATGCTGAAGGGAAGAGGTCATGGGAGTAGTTCCCAACCCATAGGTCAAGTGGCAGTCTGGCTTGTGTCCGTGCTGCTTTGGGCTACGCTTCTCTTGGAGCAGGCTGGCCACATGCACACTACACAGCCCGTGGCTTTAGCTCTTTTCTGATTCCTGGGTGATGCTTCTGTGCCCACACACTGTGATGAAATTTCCGTGTGTTCTTTCAGTTCAGAGTGGGATCTTATTAGTGCATATAAACACAAGATGGGAGAGTCAGACACTTCTCAAAAAAGCTACTTGACCACACGAAACATCTTTTTACTCTAAGAGTGATGAATACTTGTAGAGGTTGCCCAGAGAAGTTGTGGAGTCTCCATCCTTAGAGATATTCAAAACCTGCCTGACCACAGTCCTGGGCTGCTGCACAGCTCTCCCCATACTGCATCCACTCACACACATGTATCTTATTCAGGATTTCTGTAGAATCCAAATTTTAGCACCACTTTTTTTTTTTTCCCCACAGGCGCCCTAGTGTGTTGGACAACTGCTTTTTGATCCCTGCCCTTACACAGATTACCCACCTCTTCCCAAACTTTGTCTGTGGATGTTTTTGCTGTATTTATGCATGCAATTTTCTTTTCTCTCACTGTCTCACCTGCTGCCTCATAGCCACCCTGTCATTTTGGGGTTTTGGCTGCCTTTTCAGAGGCGTGTTTTTTGGCATGCACTGTGCAAGCACATGCAGTAGTGCAGAAGATTCAGGAGTAGGGAGAGATGCTCCTGGAATTTCAGAATGGCTCCTCTAAGCTGGGCATCTGTACCATTTCTAAATGGATGTGATGTTTTAATGATAGTCTAAACTAACGTGACATCAGGTTATTGGCTTTTCTTTCAGGACCTGATGATGCCTCCATACCTGCTTTGATGTTTCTTTTTCTCTTTTTTTTTCAGGCTCTGCAATTAAAAGAAAGTAGGAATAGAGGTGGGGAAAGGAGAAGTTTTTTAAATGACCATAAATCAAAAGCTAAGAAATTAACTATTACAGTGCCAAAACTGCAGCTGTCAGTAACAAAATTAAGTACACCATTCCATTCGGCTAGAACTGTGCAACTTCATCCAGTTTATTACAAGATGCCTTGTTTACAATACTGAAGTTTTAATGAAAATAAATTTATTTCTATTTCATCTCTTCTGCTCTTTTGTCTTCAGAAGGGAATATGATACAAGGAACTCCCATTTTTCCTCATGGCAAATATCCCACAGGCTAAGCAGGGGAGTTGCAAGGTGGGAGCTTCCCCCCCAGCTCAATTGGCAGGACTCAACATAATCATTTAAGCACAAGTCAGATTGGTTTTCTCTCCACTTACGTAAATCCATAATGCTTAAATCCACAGTCCTTCACTGTTGAATTACTGCCAGTGGTTTCCAATACAAGCTCTTTATTAAATAAACAGGGATCAGATGACATGTGTTTGAGTGCAGATGACCAGTGCTACTATAGATTGCTTCTATCTGAAAAACACAGATTTGTAAGGGGATGCTGGATGCAAGCAAGAAAGGATTACCAGGCACAGATGGCAGTGCTCATATATAGCTGGAGAGCAAGGATGTAATGGTATTAAGAAGTGAAGGGTCTGATTCTGTACATGAAGAAAGTGAAACCTGTCACAGAGAGATGTGGAAAAGTGACCAACACGAGGAACTGGCAGTATTTTCCTGCCTAGTTCATTGTAAACTATGTTAATGAAGATGCTTGAGCTATTCTCATGTGATCTAGCCTTTTAATCCAACTTTTGCACTGTCTTGAGCCCAAGATGGGAAGGAGAAGGAGGAATTAAAGAGTATGATGCTGAGTAACTAGGGAATCTCACAAATCTACCTGCACTGCCCACACTCTACCATAACCGTGTGCACCAGGGTCTGCATGAAGGACAATGTGTTTCACAGGGATTTCTAACAGCTAGACAGGCTGCCAGTCCCACTCTTCCGCAGCATCATCTCCTTTACTCCAAAGCAAGAGGTGAAAGTATGGAGATGTGATACTTGGTGATGTCTTGGCAAAACTTTCCCATGGGATATGTATCCATGTTGGATTCCATATTAGATAGACTCATAGAAACATTTGGGTTGGAAAAGTCTTCCAAGATTATCAAGTCCAACCTTTAACCTAACACCACCAAGGAATAAAAAACCCATTAAAACCTAAGCAAGTCTATTTATACCCTCATTAGACTCTTCTATAAAATCCATATTTATTTGAGATCCTTACTGTAACTGTAGGGTCTGTCAGGATGGAAAAGAACAGAGTAAGAACTTTCCATGTCTGTTAACCCAAACTGGAAAGTGCGGGAATTTGGGTAGTACGAAAACATGCATTTTCAAGCACATAATTAGCTACTTTGAACAGACTATCAGAATTCCAGATTTACAACACGTAAGCAATTTATTCTGACTTGCTTATATGAAGGCTGCGTGACTGATTCTCTGCTACAGAAAAATACCTGGTGTCTAGTTAATTCCAGTGTAAGTGTTACAGCTGCATGTTCATGTTGTTTCATCTCTTTTCTTTGCACACTACTATATTTGTACTCGGGAAGCCTGGTACTGGTTTGCACTCAGGATATTATCTGAGTTTTCTCAAAAAGAGGTGTTGAAACCACATTTTTCTCGGAAGATGCCATAGATAATCAAATTTTCTCTAAGAATTCTCGTAGCAGCAACCAGCTCACTGAGCTGTGGTCAATGTGTAATTTCTTGACTATCTGGGTTTTGGCTTTTAGTTTTTTCTTTTTTTCTTTGTTTCTTTGTTTCTTTGTTATTATATAGAAAGTTATATATTGAAAATTATTTAACATGATGTCTCTGTTTCCAGCAGTCCCTGAACTGTGAAATGGTGTCATGTACTGTTTTGTTCTGCTGACTACTTGCATCTGCTTCTATAAAATGACTCAGATCTTCAGTGGCCAGATGCTTATCTTATTATTTTCTTCCCCTTAAATAACTCTTTAAATAAAACATTGAAAATTAAAATGCAGTTCATTGGTTATTGACTTTTTTTTATAAACTGTTATCTTTCTGAACATAATTCACTTCTTGGAGGTTAGAATTATGAGTGCAAATATTAGCTTTATTAATGGAAATTGTATGCATAAAACCTTAAGCAGAGTGCTAGAAATCTTTCCTCCTCTTTGTTCCCAGGTACAGTCCCTTCTTAGTACCTCAGGCTTGGTGGGGAAGGTTCAGCCATAATGCAACTTGCAGAAATATTATTTTTTTTTCAAGGTCTCTGGAGCAGGGAGAATCAAGCACTAAATTTACAAGAATTTCAGGTTAATACTTCCAATTTTATGCTTTCCATTTGTATAATCATGTCAGTTTTTTAATGGCATAAAGTAGCACTAAGACATTCAATCCAGTTTAATCCAATTACTGTCTCGCTCTCTCAGGCATGCTTTGTTCTTAGATAGGAGAAAACCACCAAGTGTGATGATTTTATGGATTCACATTTACACTTGGCACCATAAGTAAACTATATCATTATACTTGCCTTTGTTTTCCCACGTATCTGTTTTTAGACATTGCAGAGCTTCCAGAGTCAGTCTTCTTCTCTGGGGGAATTTTCTTCTGCCCCCATTAGGGTGATCCCACCTGAGGAGCATCAGTATTCTAAGGGATGCACAGATGCATCTCCAAGGGAAGTTTTATTACTTAAGCCCCCCCTTCCAGTGACAGCTTTGTGTCAGAAGGAGCTCTAATGGTGATGCAGGCTTGGTTTATTACCCATAGCTGTTGCCAACATGTGTTTATAAAAATTCTCCTCAGATGTCAGACAAATTGGATGAGACATGAATTTTGTGTCACAAATACAGCCGAGGAGAGTAAGCTGTAACGGGCACAGCAGCCAATCTTCTAGAGGTGACACCTCCACTCCACCAGTACTTTTTCAAACACTGTGGAGTCAATTTTCTTTCCACATGAGGACTAAGAAAAGATGTCTGCTTTTGTTATTTTCCAGGCTCTGGATTTGCTTTTTTCCTCCTTTGCTCTCAGGGGGATGTTGCTCCTTTCACCTATTGTGTTTACTTAGAGACTTGCAAGGGATTCCTAAGAAAAGATGTGTTGTAGTGCTACACCTCCAAAGGGCTGGGATCAGCAAACTGTACCATTGTGTTCTGGGCTAGTGAGCAGGAAGACATCTGTCTGTCCATGAAGGCATCAAGGTCATAGAGGGGAATCTTATGACTGGTAATGCCTGAGGTCAGGGTAGTGCAAACACCATGGAAATAAATCAGAAGTCCAAGAACCTAGCACTGATACTTACAGAATCACAGAATCTTTCAGATTGGAAAAGACCTCTAAGATCATTGAGTCCAACAATTAACCCAGCACTGTCAAGTCCACCACCAAACCATGTCCCTAAGTGTGGCATCTACATGTCTTTTAAATACCTCCAGGGATGGTGACTCCCCCAGATTGCACCAGTTTTAACAGTGTAAGTTAATATTTAGTTTAATACTCAGGTATCCAGCAGCCCAAATTCCCTAACAGGTTCTGACTTCATTACAGAAGTATTGGTAAAATTAGTTTTTATGTCACGACCGAAGTTCAAATTTTGAAAGTCACAAAGGGCATCAGTGTGTATCTCAGGTCTTCAAAGTACAGCACTTTCTGTAGTCTGAAGGGCCAAATAGTTTTCCCATAGCATCCAACCCTGCTGCCAGGTTGCACGTCAGAATCCAGGACTATGGATCAGGCTTCACACTCCAGCCTTCTATGATGATACCCAGATAGGACCACCATCTCCCCTCTGGAGCTATCTTTGCCCTCATTTTCCTTTCAAAATACATTGGGCCTTTTCAGGTCAGTTTCTTTCCTTGCCCACTCCTGTGGTGTTGAAAGCTGTACTGGGTATCAGCAATTAGTGAGGCTGCCCTTCAGGGTTAATCACCTGAATTAAGTGAACATGACCCTGTGTCAGGTTTTCCAAAAGTTGTGGCTTTTTCTGAGTGAGCACTGGTTCAGTCTCACAGATCCCATCCTTCCCTTCTGGTTCTTCTTTCCTGCTTCACTTCTGCACGTAGCCACCTCCCCGACTGCACTTGCAGAGTGTGGGGGATTTGGAAAGGCATGTACCAAGTGGTGGCTTCAGGAATATGGAAGAGATGCAGCTCTGCTTCCTCTCAGCCCTGTAAAAGGGTGAGGATGAGGCCAGTATGATGTGCTGCAGAAACTGGGAGGCTGTAGGAAGGTTTCACCACGTTGTACTAATATTAATGGGGCATTATGAGGAATCCACAAATAGCTGATTAACTGTCAAATTATGGCGCTGTGCCTGTACATGGTGGTATCTGGAAAAAATGCAGAAAAGCCGATTAATTGAAATACTAACCTGAAGTTTCTCTACCTGTCATTGCTTTTTTACCCCCTTTTCTTTTTCTCAGTTTTGGTCTTCTCTTTTTCATTTACATCCTTGTCCTTCATTTTCTACCTTTATTATTTATAAAATTCCCTTTTATCATTTTCTTCCCATATAGTTCTTTCATTTCTTTTTCTCATAGCCATTCTGTGCCCCATATTGCATTTCCCTTTCTGTTAATCAGTCCTTCCCCAGATCCTGACACTTCATGGGAACCATCCTTCAAGGGCTTTAAGGCTGATTTTTCCTCTCTTGTTCTCCTCTTATCTGCTTGGCAGGGGTAGAGGGTGATAATCTGACTGGGAGAGTGTTCCTGTGGTGGCTGCAGCTGCTGGTGGAAGAACAAACTTGGTGAAGGTCTCTGAAGGGATCCTAAAAAGGTCCAGATGAATATTTTCTGTGTTTCACACAAAGATTTGGTGCTTCACAGGCAAGCTATTTCAGTGCAGTCATAATGTGATGTCTGTGTGTAAAATGAGAATGCTGATGGTGCAGGGGGCACAGAGAGGGAGAAGGATTAAGCAGGTTTTCCAAACGTATCATCAGAAAAATACTCATTTAACTGAGGGGAATAAAGCACCATCATCTCTTTCATAGGTATTGGAAATAGTGTGGTCCTGGAGTTGCTGGTTTGGATTTTCTGCTATGATAGGGCAGCAGTTATGTTATTTGCTGGCAATAATTACTGTAAGATTTAAGCTAATTGCATCTCTGAAGAAGCCCAGCTCAGCTTGATAGCTCCAGTTTTGTCTGGCTGGCATCAGGGAGGGCTCAGTGGTGCTGGGACACAGCTCTGAGTCAGCCCCATTTCTCCTGTACTCCTGCTAGCTTTTCCATGGCATATCCCATGTGCATGGGGCTCTGGAGGGGCCAGAGGGGCCTTGGCAGAGCTGGCGAGAGTTTGGCAAGAGCGACTGTGCTGCTCTGGGCAGTCTGGTCCTGTGGCTGCCCCCACAGCTGCAAGTGCTCAGGGGCAGAGGGGAAGAATAGGCTTTTCTTTTAAATCAGGAATTACTCATTCCATCTGGGAGCTCTCTGGTGACACATCCTTCTAGAAGACTGTCCCTGACAAGAGCAAGCTTATTACCAATTCAGTTTATTCTCTCCCATTAGGTTGAACCACAAAGCTGCTGAGTTAAATTGACATCATTGGGTGTTACCCAAAGAGTGACATTATTTAGAATTAGAAAGCGTATTCTTCTCCCTGTTGTGGTTTAATCCCAGGCAGCAAGTAAGTACCGCACAGCCAGTCCCTCATTCCTCTCCACTAGCAGGATTGGGGGGAAGAGAATTGGAAGGGTAAAAGCGAGAAACCTCATAGGTTGATAAAGGAACAGCTTAATGATTGAATTTTAAAATAATAATTTATAATTTATAATTATAATTAATGAGTAATAAGTAATATTTAATAATTAATAATAGTGGTAGTCGTAGAGGAAGGAATAAAGCCCAAGAAACACAAGTAATGCACCACCTGATGTCTGATGCCAGCCCATCCCCAAGGAGCAATCAGCTCCCCACAGTGTACATACTGGACATGGCATTCCACAGTATGGAATATCCCTTTGGCCGTTTCAGGTCAGCTGTCCTGGCCATGCTCCCTCACAGCTTCTTGTGCACCTGCTCTCCAGCAGAGCATGGGAAACTGAAAAGTCCCTAAAGTAGAGTGAGCACTACTTAGGAACAACTAAAATATCGCTGTGTTGTCAACATTATTGTCATACTAAATCCAAAACACAGCAAGGTACCAGCTACTAGGAGGAAACAGCCAAAACCAGAACAGTCCCAAACAATTTATTTTTTAATTCAAAGATAAATTTAAGGCATTATGAACACAGCAGAAGCTACCGTGCCACAGCCAGCTGATGAGCTCCTGTTCTGGATGCAGGAGCCAGAGTTTCCTCCACCAGCTCCCTGTGGTTCCCCTTGGGGAGCAATGCTGTGAGGTGTAAGGGCTCCCAGAAGCATCTGGCACAGCCTGCACAAGGTTCACATCCCACATGAGCAGTCAGAGCCTTCACAGTGCTCAGGAGGTTAATAATCATTTATGAACTCAGAAGTTTTCAATGGCTTTTAAACTCTAATTTAATTTCACTTTCAATCGAGTTGTGTCAAATTTAGCTGAAGATTAGGTGACAGGCAGTTAGACTGAGCTGCTGCTCTGTACCTCCTTGCTTTCCAGTCAGCCCTGGATGAACAGATTTGGTTTTTTTTCTTTAATTCACATAAAGGTAGGGGTGAGTGTGCTCAAAAAATATCTGCATTCCCCAAAACCTTTGTTATGCAAGTAAGCAAACAACAGCAATGGAAAATGCCATTGTGTGACATTTGCAGCAGCAAATATCTGATTTTGTGTTGGGCAGAAAATGTCCTTTGTCCTGAAGCATAGCTTGATTTCCAGATTATTTTATGGTTTTCCCTGTGACTAGAGAAAGAATGTTGGGGATGACAGAGAAACTGGAAGTCTTTGAGGTTCAGGCTGGCATGTATAAATCATGTGTTTGAACCTGAGTCAATCCCCCAGAAATTATTTTCCCGAAGGCGAGATTGGTGGACATCCCTGTTTGCTTTTTGATTTTAATGTTGGGTTTTTTTCTTGCTTCTGTGATGTGGGTCATAACCGGCTTCCTAAGATTATCAGAACATTTTTTATTTACTAATCTTAGTGTCTGTGCCCTCAAACATCTCTCTCCTCTCTTCCTCTGGTGCCCAACATTTTATATGGTTTTCAGCCTGTTGTACTGAAAGCATTGAATGGAGAGCTGTTGAGCATTTTGTGGTTTATAGCTTGGGAAGTGTGGGAGATGGGGCATCCACTGAAGCTCTCCAGGCAGATATAACCATAGAAGGCAGGACTGCTGGTGGCTGCTGGGAATCAACCTGATGGCTCTTTCCCTCCAGCCTCTCCCAGCGAGGGTTATTTTCTTAAAAGAACCTCAGGGAGAATTTATTTTAATAGTGCCTTTCAGAGTTGGACTGTTAAATTTCAGAGAGTCCAGAACATTTACCCCACTCTTGGAGCTACCCTTTTAAAACAAAAGATAGGGTATTTTTAGTAATTCTAGGTGGGAACCTTGGCTCTGCAACATCTCTTTCTCTCCCTTCGCAAAGGAGACACTGCTTTACACACAGCTCATGATGGGTTTCTTGCGTTTAAATATTTTTGCGCCTTAATTTGAAAGGATGTCTTGCTATGTGGTTTCTCTTGCTAGGTGCTTTGATATGCACCTTCTTTCTTTTCCTGATAGTTAAATGTCAAGGTAATAGCAATTCCCAGGCTGTCTCTCTGCCTAAGCCAGCTATCCTGAGTGTATGCTGGAGTTAAACAGCTCTGTGCTCTTCACTCCTGTGATCTTACACCAATTCGCTGGTTATTATTTCCCCTTGTCAAATGAAGCAATAGCAAAGCTTTGAAATGATGTTGAGGCTTTTCCAAAGAGCAATTTCCTTTTCCTTCTCTAGCCTCCTTTTGCCTTTCCCTGTATATTTGATAGTACATCAGCTTCCTCTTGAAATGATCCCCAGCAGAGCACTTCAGCTATTTCAACCAGGGTCTTTCTGAAGGCATTTTTAAAAAACTGCCTTCTACAGCAGAGCTGGGTTATAATGAAGAACAATAAAAAAAAATCCTTCTGCCTCAGAGAGCCAGTTTTGTACTCACTAATGCATGTCATGAACTCTGTGCCTGGAATATCCCCACTGGAGTCAGTCGGCGGTATTGTTTGCACACACAGAGTTAAGCACCTGTGTAAGTGCTTGCAAGGTGATGGCTTTAAACCTCACTAGAATCTAAAAATATGTGCATTGCTCTGTGGGAGAGACTAAACCAGGGCAACTCATCTACACTGTCTTTTTTTTTTTATTATCTGTGTTTCTAGAGTGGCTGTTATTTAGGAACACATATAATGAAGAGAACAGCGATGAACTTCCACAGAATTTCTTCATCCCACTCCAATACTTGTCATCACTTTCATCTAGGCAATTTCCCAGTGATGCTTACTGAATATCTGATGTGACAGAAGACAGCAAGGGCTACAAGATTTAATCCTAGCACAGCTTTTCAGATAAATAAATGACATAACCAAACCTCCTCCAGAGTTAGCTTCTTGCTGCTGCTGCAAGATTGAGTTTGGGCTTAGTTTGCTCCAGTGTTTCTCTGTGATGTAATTGCCTAGGAAAATGCAGAACAGTAGTCTTTTGAGTTGATAAGATTTAAAATGTGCATAGGTCTGAAAACAAGGACCAGATAAGGACTGTATCAGGGGTCAGATTAATGGCCAGCCTACACTGAAGAGATCTTGGGTGAGGCTCTGTCATCAACAGCTTTGCCTCAGAGAGGTTATTCCGCATAGAGTCATTCTGCATTAGAATCATGCAAGTGGAGTGGGGGCAGTCTGTCTTGTGGCCCAAATCTTCAATAATTTAACGAGATCCTGTCATGGCCAGTACATGTTCAATGAAGATCACAATTTTTACAGCTTGTCTGTACAAAACTTTACATTGAACTGAAAATGGCTTAGGATGCAATCAGCTATGCTCAATATCACAGGGTTTTCCTGGGGGCATTGCTAATACCTGTGCACCATGCCAACCTAGAACAGCTGCAAAAAATGGATGCTTGGAAAGCTGGAAAGATTTTTGTCCCCAGTAACACACAGTGTCAATGAATTGTGCAGTGAGAAGTCTGTAGGTATGGATCTTCCTGGGTGCTGAATGAAGCAGAGGATGAGTGACACATCTTGTAGCTTTTGTTTCAGTCTCTGAGATTCTTTTGGTATTTATCATCATTTTCAGCTGCAATTTTTAAAGATGTGTCTAGAAACAATGGACTTGTTAGAAAATATCTTTTTCAAGGGTGGACTTAAAAACTTTTGAAGACTTTATCAAGCAAAAGTTAAGAGCTTCTAAGTACAATATAAGCAAATTAATAAACATTGTGTTAAAGGTCATAAAATTCCTTTCAGATTTGCATGAGAAAACAACACATTGTATAAAAACACAGAAAAGATGACCTGTCTTCCTTTAAAAGCCTCAAAAATTTCTTTTTAATGGCAGCATAGTATTTGGAAATATGTCCTAAATAAACGATGTCACACTGCTTAACTTAAGGAAAGGTACTTCAGTAGCAAGAGTTACAGTGCATGTTTTTCTCCCTTCCCTTTCTCTAGGACACTTTTTGTGTGTCACTCAAACTTTACCATATACTTTTCCCAGTTTATCACAGTCTCAATGTTGGGAAGAATATTTGTACCAGATCTTGGCAGATTTCACAATGTTTACAGCACAGACAAATAAAACACACACAAAGAACTGGCACATTGAATTTTTACCAGTGTCACAGACTTTCAGCTTCTTGGTTGCTGTAATTCAAATCAGGATGCTGCCAATCTGTTTGGGTGTCCAAGGACAGAGATGATTTCCAGATGAAACACAATTGTCCAGAGTGGTGCCATAGCCCTGGACAGGGATCCATCTGCAGGGCTCTCCTCTGCCCTCCATCCCTGGGATGCAGCCTCTGGTGTCAAAATAGAGGGAATCCTTTTAGTAGCTCTTGCTCAGTTTGTACAAGAGCCTATCCCTTCAAAAGTAAAATACAGGAAAAGTGTCCTGAAGTTCTTTCTCCAGATAGAGCTCCCAGGTAGTCCTCTTTCTATCCTCTCTCCTTGGAAAATAGAGCATAATATTAGCCAAGTGTTGGCACTGTTTCACAGCACCTCTTCTCAGCTGGTGCTGAAGTAAGACATGGGAAGGACTGAGAGAGCTCCAGCTTTTCTCTGGATATCCTTCCTTCATTCTTGGGAGATGGCATCAGCAGTTAATATTAGACAAGCAGTTCAGAGCAGACTTCTATTTGCAGCTCAGCAGTGATTCATCTCCAATTCAAATGGAATAACAGATTGATGGGGCCTGGAGGGAAACACACAGGGTTTCAGAACAGGTGCTATGGGGTGGCTATAACCTAAATATAGGATTTAAATATTTGAAAGGCTCCAAAATACCTATTTTTCTTATTAAAAAGAGATTTAGAGATAAAATCTGGGCTCTGACCAAGGTTAATATCGATGTAAGCATAAACAGGATGTGAACTAAAATCTGCACAAGGTACAGGGTATTATGCTAGCCTGATGCATTTAACTCCATGATTTTAAGATGAACTATGAATTTTATTATGCAAGTGAGAACACAAGCTCTTTAAATTAATAATCTATTTTAAAATGCACTTTGTGCTAAGATCCAGATAATTCTGCAAAGAAATTATCAAAAATTTAGATAAGATCCACTTTACTGCTGACATTAAAGTTGTTCTTACCTAAAGATGTGTGCCTTTATTTCAACACAAGTATTTCAAGTCGGGAAGATGTCAATTTCCATGTGTCAGGCTCCATTATGAAAAGGAAAATACATGGGGATATCAGATAAAGAAACTCCCCTGTTGTCATGGTGACAGCAATTAACAACTGTTAGAACAGCAAACAATGGATTTAATGGTTTGGTCTAATAGTGACTTAATTACTTAGCAGCCTAGTTTGTCTATCAGCATTTCAATACGCAGGAATAATTCAGTGCTGTGCTCCCACTACATGATGCCTTCACTTAGCATTTTGAGTCTATTACAAGCAGAGTTGCAGTAGCATCATTACTATAAATATTTTTGATTTCATACGTGCTGGGCAGGCCAAGGTAAATGGCCTTCTGTAGCAATCTCACTTGAGCACCTCCTGTCACACAACAGAGAGCCTGCTAGACAGGAGAGAGCAGTCTGTGCTCATTGTACTGTGGGGGTAAAAAACAACCTGGATTCCACTGCAATTGTATCTCCTTTAAAACAGGTGGAGAATTTCAGCCTAGGCCAGTCAAGGTTGTACATCATGGCATGTGTCAGGAATATATTTTCTTTTGTTCAGACACCAAATGCCCTTCCTTTCTCCTCCTTGTTATTCCTTCAGGCTGAAGGAATAGCAAATAACTTCACATCAGCTCTCAAGTCGATAAACTGGGTTGCAATTGCTGTTTCCCATCAGTGGAATCGGCCCAAATTGGAGGCCATGAAGCAGTGCTCTGCCACAGCTCACATCTGCCTTGTGGGAGTGAGTGCTTTGACACTGTCCTGTCCATTGCTGGGGAGTTCTACATGCTGCCAGTGGCTACAGGAGAGACTTATAAGGAGTCTAAACCACTTAGGCTGGCATTCCTGTCTCTTCTAGGTTTGGAATTTTTTCAGTGACCAACAGAACATTCTGGGTTGTGCAGACCAGTTAAATCTGTATTATCACATGAAATGTGTGTTATTGCAAACACAGCGAAAAACTACAAAATGGGTAAGTCACATCAATGTGAGGTCTTTTCTAGTCCAAGCACAACTAAACTACAATGTGAAAAACAAAGAGGCAAGACTTGTTTATGCCTTATCACACAGCAGAAATTTGAAATGTTGTCTCTGTCAGAACGAAGATATAACAAAGCTTGCTTAGGAACACTGAACATATTCAAAGCTCAATATTATATTCTTCTGCACCTTCCCAAACACTGGATTTACTCCCATGTTCCATAATTTGTCAGCCAGCACAATCATTTTTGTGTTTATGAAGAAGGATGACCATGACACTGATACAGCTGGAAAGTAACCCAGCAAAAAGAATGGTTGTTTTTAGCCAAATCAGTTACCTGTTCCTTCTCTGCAGAGAGACCTGTTTCAGCAAAGTAGGGCACAATATCAGGAAAAACAAGGAGCTGATGAAAACTCAAGCAGAACTGCTCATTCCAGTGTCACTGCCACATCAAAGTGTTCATTGAGTAACCTCAGATTTCATTTCTTGTCAGAATTTGCCTTTTGGTTTAGTTGCCCTTTTCCTCCTAATTTGACAAGGGGGGAGCTACCTGCCTTTGGTCACATTTAAAGCAAATGCTGAATGGTAGCTTTAGGCTCTGCTTTTTTCTCTTTCACATTTTGAGAGTTCTTTTGTTTTGGGAGTCCTGGAATTACTCAACCAGCTTTTAATTGCTATTAAGCCTATCTTGATTAAAAGTTGGACAGTACTGTAAATAAAACACATTACAGTGTTCAGCAGCCTTGATTTTCCTTTTCTCAACCAAAGGAATGTGAAGGTCTCTAAGCCTTGTTAAACCAAAGTGAAATGTTAACGTCTCACATCTCTTGAAGTTAGTGAGTATCTTGGCACATCCTATTGTCCATGTCTCAGGTGATCATCCTTTAAGCCCTGAAGGACTTTACTTTTCAAGTCCAAATCCATCTGGAAATCTGAGTTTGCCTTATTGTCAGTAATGTCATTGTATGAGGCTGGGAACCAGGCTCAGCTACATCATCTGAAAATTCTTCAGTCATGATTTAAGAAACATGACCAATAGCTAATAGTCCTTATTACTGGTTTTTCACATCCTTTGCCCAGATGGATCATCCTGTGCCCGGAGGCAATTTGGCATTTTCTGGAAATTCAGGGTAAGTAAGTGAAGGACAAGCCAGATTTGTTGATAAAGGTATGCAGCAGTGTTCACAAGGTGTAAATTCTGTGCCCCAGGAGTACCCATGAACAGTCTAAAGGAAAGCAAAGGATCTGGCCTAACTTGATGATTTTAACTTGTACTTTTCACCTATTACATATGCATTTAAAATGAAGTATTTTATAATGATCTATTTTTTGCCAGCTCCATGAATGGAGTAACCTCATAAGAAACAAATAGACATAATATATCAGCAAAAGTTTAAAATGTGCTGCTTTCAAATGCTGACCTTTCTGTTCAAGGAGACACATTTGCACTGTGAGTATATGCAATTCATTCCACAATGTTTTCACTGCCTTAAGAGAGAAATTATACTCACTTTCCCAGTGTATTCATTTTATTTGAGATTTAACATCACCAAACAACAGAAATCATCCCCTCTGCATACACTGATAGATTTTTTTATTGTTAACATGATGAAGCCATTGCTGAATTATTGGAATTAGTAGGATTTTTGCCACTTGCAGTAATGGAAAGAGGAATGGCACTCTTGTTTTCCCTTTGGCTAAGGAATTGTTTCGAATCATAATGCAGGACTGACTTATTTTATCATGTCTCTACCTCTGTCAAGGTGTTTTCTTCCTTTATATGGAAAAATCATGTTCTGAGTAAATGAAGTCTTGTATATATTGAGCTCTTGTACTCTGAGATGGCCAAGGGATAAGAAGAAGCTTTTTCTGTTAATATAGATATGAAATTTCTTCCCTAAAAATGCAAACGTGAAAACATCATATTTGCCTCTCCTATTAAGTGTCAGATACTCAAGTCAGTAAAGTTATTCTATATTACTGAAATATCTGATCAGACTCTTCAGCCCAGTGGGAAAAAGGGTTCCTGGAGTGAAGAGCACCAAATGACTTTCCTAGGTGTTAATATCAATATACAAAAACTAACTTTGCTTTAATCTGTGATCTTTTAGTCTTGTGGTAATTTAAAAGAAAAAGTGAGGGGAACCTAAGGGTGAATAGCTCTGATTTACACTGTCTGAAAAAATAGTCAGTGTAATTGTAAATAGTATAATTCTTAAAATTTACAAAGTGAAAGAATCCCTTGGGAGAAAAAAATGAAATCCAAATAAAAGCTCTGGGAGAGTTTCCTTACTCAATAAGTTTCTGTCTTTATGGCAAAATTCAAAAAGATACTCAGCAAGAAGAAACCAAGAGTTAATATCAGATCTCAGTGCAGTTACTGTGCAATGCTGTGCCAAATATGGGCATAACATTGCCCTGCCATAATGACAAATTTCCTTATGCCATAAAGAAACTTCATGTTTCCATGCAGCCTGGGTTAATGCATAACACAGAGTTTTGTTAGATAGGTATGGCACCACTGCCTTCCAGTCCTCCTATATTCCATTTTTCCAAAGGATCAATCAGGATTATTTTCTAAAAGTTTTTTAACTCTTTCCAAGAAGAAGGCACTGAGGTCAGAAAATGCCCTTAAAGAGGCGATGTTAAAGGCACAACAAGAAATCTGTCCCAGTGGAAAGCAGAGTATAATGAGGTCTGGCATGACAGGAACTCTTTAATGCCATAGAAATCAGAAAGAAATCAGCAAAAACCATGACTGTTAATAATTACATGGTATGGTGTGAAGAACCAAAATCAGGATGACTACAAAATAACATGAATTAGAACTAGACTAAGGTTTTATAAATATATACATAGCAAGGAGAAAACAGAAAAGAAAGAAGAGCAAACAAGATGAGAGGGAAACCTGCATTTTTGTTTGGTCTTTACAAAAAGTTAGTAATAGTTACTAACAGGTCAGTAGTGTTTTGACTAGAGAACAAGAGTTTGGACTGTATAAAATGAAAGAACATCTTAAAGAATATTTATATAAATTTGGTTACACAAATTGCTAGGAAATCATGAAATTAGTCTTAAACTACTGTGAACTAGCAGATTACATTCAAGATGTCCAGCAAGTGAAGAAAAGCAAACGTAGTACTTGTTTCCAAAAGAGAGAGAAAGGACATTAAGGGGAAGCCAGGCTAACTCAGATTTATGCAAGGATAGTAGAATAAATAATTTAAATAACCTAATTTAAATAGAATAAATTATTTAAACCTACATTGTTTAAACCCACAGAATACTAATGTAATGGGAAACAGCCAATATGGATTTTTCAGGAGCAAGCAAATCTGTTTTCTGTTTTTGACAGGGTAATTATCCCAATAGACAGGGTAGCAGGAGAAGACATGATATACCTTGACTCTTGTGTCAATGCTGCAAGTGAAATAAGTAAATGGAGCTAAGAATATGGAAAAAAAACCATTCTCAAAATGAATCAGTGGTTCACTCTCCAAACAAGATGCATTTCAAAGGGCATGCTCTTGTGAGCCACCCTACATCTATTTCTATGTAAATTTTTAATTAATAACTTTGCTGGCTGCTAGAGAGCATACTGCACAGTTTGTGAATGTTTCCTATATAGGAGGAGCTGGAATTCTTTTGGAAGATGGGATTTGACAAAGGCAGATGATGGAGGGTTCTCTGGAATCAATAAGACACAGCAACCATCGAAAGGGACATACTATGCTAGGCAAGGAAACATTCAATGAACAAAGAAATAATGACCAGGCAAGATGGACCACAGGCCAAAACTGTGCAAGTAGTGTAATGCTGCTACAAAATCAAGCAAACACCTGCTTGGGCATGGTGACAGAGCAGTTTCATGGAAGTCAGAAAAATGAGTCACTCTCCTGAGCTTGGTATGTTTGAGATCTTAAGTAGAATATCCTATCTGCTTTTGGGGACCATGCCTTAGAAAGCTTGCAATTTGTATGGAGATATTTTAAACAACTGATGTTTAGAAAATCTAAATTATTAGAAGAAGCTGAAGAGATTTTTTTTTTGGTTAGTCAAGAAAGAGAAAAAATAAAAGACTGGAGGAACAGTGATAGTCTTCAAATACATAAGTGACTTTTAGAGAAAGCTGTTCTTTATTTGACATAGGAAGAAAAAAATATAATCATCTTACCCTTCAGCAAATGTTATTTACCTCAGATATTAAGAGGATTTAACAGCAGATTGGAGGAAATTGGGTCACACTTGGGCCAAGTGTTTAAGTCTTCCATGGAGACGGAAAATGAATAACCTCTATTTTTCTGCATCTATTGTAATGTAAAGCCCATCCGAGCTTTTTGAGAAAAATCCATTGACTCTCCTATAACCAGTTGCTGCCTAATGTTAATACAGCTTCTCTCACAGCAGTGAACCCTCCTCCCCAGTGGAAGTCAGATGTGCAAAATATTAACAAAACCTGAATATCACAAGAGGTCTTAGAGACACGGGAGAAATACCACCCACTGTGGGATTTTCTGGTTTTGATGAGGTGACCCACAGAGTACCTCTGCTGCTTCTGAGACATCTGCCAGCCCTGATTTCAGCTTTGGCCTCACCATTGTTAGTGTTTTATTTAAAGTGAATAATGTAGTTATTTTCAAGCTAGTAATCACAAATTCTTAGAGATGCAAAGAAGCTCCATAGGAGCTTCAGGCTTTTCTGTCATTTCCACAGTTTTTTTCTCTGGACTCGTTCAGCTGACAGTGTCATCTGTTTAGGCAATTATCACACACAGCAAGGATTTCTATCTCACTTAACAAAATCAGGAGCTCTGTGTTTCTTGCATTGATATTTTCATGCTGCTTATAACTGATTTATCAAAAATATTCTAAGTTTATTTCCAGTGTATGATACAGTTATCTCAGGATGTGTTCACATCAAAAAACTAGACTCTGTTGGTTTTGGGGTTTTTTTTACATAGAAAAACAAACCTTGCAGCAGAAGGAACTCTTTCCCTTATGGTTCACTCAGCTGCTACAAGTTACTGGAGTGCAGAACTGGTGCAAACTCCAAATACACCCTTGTATTTAGTTTAATTTTCACAGTAGCAGCCAGCATCCTGCTTATCACTTTAAACAGAATAATTTATTTTAGACCACAATCTGTGGCCTTATCACTGTCACCATGTTGACAGTGTATCTGTCTTAAACCTCACCTACATGTTCTTAACAGCGTTACCTGGCTGCAAGGTCTCGGCCAGCTGCTGTTGTCAGTAACAGAGGTGACAGCTTCTCAGCAGCTGCACAAGCTGCCCGTGCGCGGCTCTTTTCCTCTGCTCTCTCAGGGTGCAGAGCTGCACGGCTGAGGTTGTGGAAGGAGGGGTGGCTGAGCAGCTCGCACATGAAGGTTTTGTCAGGATTGTGCTGTCACCTGAGAGCGAGGTTCCCTAGCAGGAGGGTTTCACACTGAACTGCCACAAGCTTCTTGTCCTACTGAATAAAATATTGTGATCCAGAAAGGATCCAGAACAGTGTCCAGGCACCTGACCTGGGTGCACTTTTAAACCTTCTTCACTAAATAAAGATCACTATCACCAAGGTCTCTTTGGGGTTGGTGTCTAACAGACTATTACACAGATTTTACTTTTTTTTCTCTTTCCAGTACAGCCAAGTCTTCAGGACTTTCACCCAGAAAGCAGAAGAGCTTATTTCACCTCCTTACACAGCTGGAGAGGGTTCAAACCCACATTTTCACTACTCAGGGGTGGGCACCAGTCCTTCAACACTCATCTGCACTGGTGGGGAAACCACCACCATCATCCCTTGAAACCTGCAGCCAAACAGCCCAAAGGAGGTGGAAGAGGAGCCTAATCCTGTAGCCCAGCACAGAGAAGCACACCTGTGAGGGAAGCAGAGGCAGCCGCTGCCTGCATTATTTTCTCTCTATGCAATGACAACTACTATAAAGTACATAATCAAGATTAAATGGTTCTTGAAGGCAGACAGAGCCATCTCTGAGAGCCCACCCGGGTGAACCCAAGGTACTGCAGCTGGTGAACTGGGACAGCAGCTCCAGGAAAAGCCACACTGCTCTGGGGTGGGAAGAGGGGAGAAGTAATCCAGGGTAGGCACCTCAAGGATGGCACAAAGCAGGGGAGAGGGATGACTCAATGAAGACTGCTCTATTTGACCTTATTTTATTACTTTCTTTTGCTGGTTTTAGTTATAGGAGTCCCCACTTTTATGCTACTGTGACAAACATTTCAGAATTGTCTTTAATAAACACAGAACTAATCCAGCTGAAACAGTGTAGCTATTCAAATGCTTAAAATAAAGCACATGATTCCTGAATCAAGACTTTATTAAGTTAATTAATTTCATAATTATGGCTGTTTTTATAAAGGCAGCATCCTTATTTTCCAATGTTAACCATAAATGTGCAAAAATAAAAGAATGAACAAATTTTCCATCCTAAGTAATTAATAAGTTCTGTTTTCAACAGGAAAAAGTTTTTCATGGAAACACTGTTCGAAGTTTATTCAGTAATGCTTTTAAATAATTCTTCGGTATATTAGTATTTTTCCTCCCCTTTTTATTTTTGATATCACCATAATGGAGAGACTAACATTTAGCTTAGAACCATGTCTTTAGATATGTTCCAATTGTTCCTATTATTACAGCTGACAGAGATAAAGTGGCATCTGAAGTGTATATATAGTATATACAAAAGAGTCTCTGAGATAAAGATTCTGTGATCCTTAAATACTTTCCAAATGTCTCCAAAGGGATTTAACTTCAATAAAGAAATTTAACAGAGAAAAGCAATTTCTGATTACACAGATCTCTTTTTTTTTGCCTAACAGGGTTTAAATTGAATCACTGACCTAAAATATTAATTTTGAATGTGGCTTGTAAAAAAATTCAGAAAAGTTGTTGATGCTTTCAGCTTTGTTCTCTGAAAACAGCTGAATGACACAAAAATGTATCTAGCATTGTCTGCTTGTTCTAAATAATCCCTTTTAGTAGGATTAGTCACAGTATTCAATTAAGAGAAGGAGCAATTAATTATATTCTTGTGAAATGGAGAAGAATCTTTGAAACGTTCTTTCCTCCTCACCTTCTCCATTTAAAATATAAAATTGCATTATATATTTTTCAGCTATGGAAAAATTTTCAGTCTTCAATTTAAACAAAAGTGGTGGGAGTGAGCAGTACATGACACAAAATTAATTTGGATTGAGTTTTTGGTATGGTAGAGGAATGTGTTGCCAAAATGAAATGGATGCTTGATTTAAAACAACCAATAATCTATGAAGCAAGGCTTTGCTGCTGCAAAGAGCACTCAGTGGTTATGGTCAAACACTTGTACTCAACCCAAACAATTTTTTAATTTTTTTTTGGCAATGGTTTGTTTGGATGTTTGAAAAATTGAAAGTGGTCCTGCTTGTCATCACCATGGCATGATTTTGGTGAGTATGATAATGATAAAACATTCATTAAAGCCCTTAAAGAGTTTTTCTACCTTTTGTTACAAGGCTTCCATAACAGCTAAAATGGTCTAAATATTCCTCTGTGGAAAAAATGGCATGAGGATAAACTTCTGGAAGAAACAATAGTAGGTAGACAGCTACAAAGGAGACTAGTGTAATAATAAGGATGTATCACCAGCTCTTTGATAGAGTTGGAGAAAATGACCACAGATTATTAAAAAAGACCACAGGGGCAGAGGGGGCAGAAAACACAATATTGAGAAAACACAATATTGAGAAAACACAGTTTTCCATACGTAGGTTGTGTAAATGGTACAACAGGGGCACAAAGACTCTTTAAAAGATTAATCTGAGGAACCCCCAAAAGGGAGAAACCTCTTATTAGTCTGAAACGGTGCATCAGGCCCACATCAATAAGTAATTGTGCAAGAACCATATCCT
This sequence comes from Edolisoma coerulescens, assembly GCA_013397115.1. Lineage (NCBI taxonomy): Eukaryota > Metazoa > Chordata > Aves > Passeriformes > Campephagidae > Edolisoma > Edolisoma coerulescens. The sequence goes on from VWZW01000499.1 coordinate 432,090, forward strand.
CTCACTAAATTTAATGGGACTGTAATTGAACCACCTGCTAGGAACAAAAATGCTTTAAAAAATTCCCTGCATGAAAGTTTACTACCAGAAAGGAAGAAACTCTTGAAGGGAAATTGGAAGGGAAACCCAGAAGGGTAAAATGCTGGCAGAGGAGTGTGAAAGTGATGACGGACTCAATGCTGAATGCTCAGCATACGTGTATGGCACCTATATAAAGGTAAATTATAATTACAAAGGAAATTGCTAGGCTAGTGATAAAGCTTGCTGGTGACACAGAGTTACTCAGGATTACTGGCTGCAAGCAGTTGCAAGAAAAATTCTCACATGAAACTAATGACTGGGTGCAAAATTTCAGAAAAGTATTTGTGGATAAATGCCAGGTTATGTGCATAGAAAAAAAAATAACAAAGGGTACAGGCACAGAGGTACCCTCTGTTCTTGTTCAGGAAAGCTATTGAAATCATCATAAAACACATTTTCATTGCCTTGAAAAGTATTAGGTGAGTGTTCAAACCTGGTCAAGAAAGTAATCAAATATTAAGAACAAAAATTAAAAAGCAGAAGAATGGTAGAAGATAAATACTTGATGCACCCATATCTTGAATACTTCATGAAATTCAGGTTTTCTCTGTCTCTGGAAGGATATAGGTGAACCAGTAAAGATCTTTATAATGATCAAAGGAACAAAGTGATTACGTATGAGGACAGATTAATGGGCTATAGCTCTTTACCTAATTAAATAGAGTGATCATCACAAAGTCTTAAAGGAAGTGTGCTCCTAAGGGAGATAGCAAGCTGGGATCCACAAATGATATTAAATTAGTGAATAAGGAGTAAATTTCTGTGCTTTATTGCAACAGGAGAACCACAGGGAAAGATTTAAAACAGAAAAAAAGTTTAAAAACATATATAATTGCAAGTTAGTTTGACTTGTGAATTTGTGTAATTAGAAGTACGAGTCAGTCCAAGAAAGTATCCATAGAAAACAGATCCATCTCTGGCTATCAGGTACAGCTCTTAGGCTGCCTACCACAGAAGGCAAGGGGAGAGAGCATCGCTATTCTTCCTTACTTTTTTTTCCTGTACTTCTGGTGCTGGCTACTGCCACAGCCCCATGCTGGAGGGATATTTGCTCTGACCCAGAATAAGTTTCCTCTGTCCTGATATTGTTTTCACCACCTGCAAGTTTCTGTATTTATTGAAATCTAGGACAAAGCTACTTTCCATTTAAAGTACTAGTCATTATGACAAATGCACTTTCAGACATCTGGACCCTTGTTTTATAGTGTTTGGATGATGGAAAATCACCTTAAAATATGTTGAATTGCTGGTGAAAGATTGTTCTGGGGGTAGGACTGAAGAACCAGAAAGACCATATTGTAGTCTTTCAATTATTAAAGGAGCCTTGAAAGAAAGATGGAGAAGGACTTTTTAAACTTAAATAGGATAGATTTGTATTAGATAATAGGAACAAATGTTTTATGAGGGTGGTGAGGCACTGGAACAGGTTTCCCAGAGAAGTTCTGGATGTCCTCTCCCTGGAAGTGTTCAAGGCCAGGTCGGCTGGGGCTCTGAGCAACCTGGTCTAGTGAAAGGTGTCCCTGTCCATGGTGGGGGGATTGGAAGTCAGTGATCTTCAAGTTCCTTCCAACCCAAACTATCCTATGATTCTGTGAAACATCATCTCCAGTGCCTTTGACTCGTCAGTGGGAGAGGAGTTGCAGGAGAAGCAGATCTGAACGGTTTCCACTGGAGGGGAGGGCAGCAGGCCCATGTCACGGCTGGGCTGCAGTCAGGCCCTCGGTGTTTGTGCCTCACTGCCAGCTCAGCTCCGTCTCTGAAGTAGCACCTACACTGCACAATGCAACTTGTTCAATTTAAACAATTTCAACAGACAAAGACTTTAATGTCAAGGAAAAGAAAAAAACCAAATTTTTTTGTGAGCTGCCTGCTTTAGGTGAACGTGACTTCATAGCGGTCTCAGAGCCTTACAGGCTTGGCTTTGATTAAAAATAGTCATGTGCAGTAATTCACATGATAATATGTGATTTCTGGATAGTGTGATATTGCCCCATGCAAGTGCTCTGTTTCCTAGATTTATGCATTTTTTTAATGGAATACATCACCCATAGCTTTTAAAGTTATCTGACAAATTTATCTTGACAACACTAAAGTTTTGTTCAGTGTGAGATTGTAATAATAAACTGTAATTTCCTAAATGATACTTGATATGTTTTTAATTAAAAAGGCCATAATATTTCAGTATCAACATCTCAACTACTGCTAGAAGACCTAAGCTTTTGGAATTGATTTCTGTTGATCTCAGACAAGTGAAACCTACAGACAGAGCAGTCAAATAACTGAATGTTAAAACATCCCATTTCTTCAAAGCTTGCCTTTTGATCCTCACATTGCCACTGAGACTCTGAATGCATCAGTCATTGCAGTGTTTTCCTATGACAGCTGGACTGCATGCTGTTATTCTTTTAATTGTAAAGTGTCTCTTTTTCTGAGGCAAAATGGATCTGATGGTGAATGGCTGCCCTGACAGGCACTTAGAGGCTGCACATCCAGAGCTTCTGCTAGCATTTTCTATACTTATGTTTCTAGCAAGAATCAAGCCTGCACTTTATTTATTTTTCCTTGAAAGACACATTGTTTCTCTGTGGAAGCCAACATTTCAAAAGCTTAACCAAAAGGTGGCTTGTCATTGCAACCGGAAGTGGTATGTGTAGAAATGTCTGCTCAATCTAGCACAGGCATTTCCACTGAGGGAAATAGAAGGTTGGATAATTATCATTAATTCTATTGCTTTTTGTTTTCAGTGTCTTTAATATGTGCCCTTTTCTTTCCAGCACTATTACAGGATTAATTTGTCATTTAACGTTCGTTTGATGTAGCTGAAGTTTTGCTGGAGTCCCTGCTGTGCACCAAGACCTAAATGATCTCGATGTTTGTTGTGAATTGCTCCAGATCTGCTCAGCCTGAGAGCAGGAGCCAACCTGCAGCACTGTCACTCTGAAAATTCCTGCCAAAGTCTGAGTCCAATTGCCCTTTTTGAGGCAAAATTTTTTATTGGAACAAGAGTGAAATTTAAAAAGGGTTCTGACTCAAGGGAAATTGTATTGCTTGAGTTTCACCATCCAACTGATGAGGTGTTCTCCACATCTTGCATGTTTGTCTGCTGGGGGGGTGGGTATCACATAGGAGGGAGATTATCTAACAATTTCTTTTAATTATATATGTTTGTTACTGGGAAGAAGTAGACAAATGCTAGTTGACCAAGTATCTTTCACCCATATGTTGATTCAACATTCCAGGTTGCTTTGCCACTGACCAGGTGGTAGCCATTCATTGAGAAAAGAAGATCATTTTGTTGCTTATTGCCAGCCTGCCAGATGTCAGTTGTTTCAACATTTCTAAATTCTGCTGTGTTTTTAAAATATGTCAGTGCGGTAGGGACTCTTTAGAGCTAAAGTTAGCACGATGTCAGAGATGATAAAGGTAGTACAACCACACGTAGCACAACAAAAGATAAATGATGTATTCCTGTGGTGCAAACCACCGGCTTCCAGTGTGTCAGAGCCAGTCCCTGTCCTTACGCTCTGTATTCATTAATGCCTCAAGGGATACTTATTCACCTTATCTGTTCTGTTCCAGTGATACACCATTTTTCAAATGGAAGAGAGGCGCATGCAAGCGATAAAAGAGATGGCTCACATCTTGAGAGTAGGAGGCCAGATAATGATATATGTGTGGGCAACAGAGCAAAAATGGGGAAGATTTGAAAAGCAAGACAACTTTGTTCCTTAGAAACCTTCACCTCCTTCCTGCTCCTCAGGTGAGCCTTGCTCACATGGAGTACAAAAATCCATTCTTCACAAGGACAAAGAACTGGCTTTGAAACAGCCCTGTCATAAGTTGGATGGGACTTCAGAGCTATACACAACAGCAAGGAGCTCATCCTGCAGAGGGGAGAAAAAAGCACTGTGCACAGTGTCAGAGAAATCTCTGAGATGGTCTCTGTTCTCAAGATCACTTGACTCAGTATTAGATTTGGGTGATCAGTGGCACCAAGAAGGGCTCGTTAGTTACAGCAATTACAGTGTTGAGCTGAATGAATTAAAAAGGGGGGGAAATGTTGAAAAAAACCCCAGAGATCATGGCTTTCTGAAACGTGCTTCTCACTTTTCCTACATTGAAAACTGAGTTTTTAAAATACAACAACTTTTGAAGTGGCTGTTAAACCTGTGCTGTCCATGTCACCATGCTGCTCAAAGTCTTTCAGAAGTTGCTATCCAGAATTAGGGCAAACAACTGCACAGCTCCCTACGGCTGCAGGTAGTCATTGTGGTTGCAGCAGAGTGTATTTACCTGACCTGATTTCATGTCAGAAAGAATTAGCTGTCAGACAACAACTTAAAATAGACCATCACCCAAACCAAGGGAGCTTTCTTGCGAACCTCAGAGAAAAAGCAGAATAGGCTCCCCTATGCAGAAAAGAGTCAGTGAGAGAGCCTTGACCATGCGTAGCCAGCAGCAGACAGGTCCTGGTGGGGCCTAAACGAGATACTGCCAATTTTTTAAAGACAAGAAACTGGCCAAGCTGATAGAGCATCATATTCCTGATCTAGGCATTACTCATTTGTACTTTGGCCACACCAACTGGTGCATAATCACAGAAAAGACTAAAGTGTGGAAGTTCTAGGGAAAATTCCCTTATTGAAGTGCACAGTGAATACTTAGAGGTTTCTTTCTTTTGAAAGCTCAGCACCTTTGAAAATCTTTCCTGAAGTTTTTATAGCCTTGGCTTTGTTTTGGGGAGAAGAGCATGTATGAGGAAGAGAGTGCTTTGAAACTCTCAGGTTCTGTGACTTTGTTTTCTTTGATTTCATTCTTAAAATACATCTTTATTGAAATTTTTTCCTAGAGTTATTATTTCAGGCTGAGCACACTTTAGCACACTGATCCCTTTTCATAAACAGCTGCCAGCTGTGTTTTGTTGTTTGAAAATAGATAAAATACAGTGGGAAGGTGATTGCTGGATTATTTTTATGTGTGCATTAAAAGTCTTTGTTGTTCATTTATTACTATATAATCATTCATGTCAACTTTTTATTTTAAAATTTATTGTACTCTGCCACTTGATGTAACATAACGTGGGAAGTAATTGAAAGATACACCATTTTATTGCAGTTCCACTTTGTCAGCCTATATGATATTTCCAGTCATATGAGACAGACTGGCTTTTATGAGAATTACTGGGTGTACAGAGCCCTCGTGGCAGAGGCAGTAACTCATGACACTGTCACATTCCAGAGATCTTTTCACTGCCTTGTTGCAGCCACAGCCAAGGAAGCAAAGAGATATTTGCCTCCATGTATGCCACTACATGAACCCTCAAAAACGAAGTTTTAAAAGGGAGCTTCATGTTTTAAGGATTGCTCTTTTGCCCTGTCAATAAAACTAGAAGTCAGAAGGATTTAGTAACTCATTTAAATCTGTATGGTGAGTGAGCACAGCACAGAAAAGTGTTCCAGAGACTGCTAGTCAACTGAGAAAATATTTATTAACATAATGCTTTTATCTGCAGATTCACCTTTTGCAAAGAAGATCAGCTTCATTATCTGATTTTTATAGATAAAGAAACTGAAACAATTTACTGTTAAAGGTTGCGATATAAAGTAAATATTTGGAAGCAAAACAAACAATAATCCCAAACAACACAGCTGCTTTGCTGACGTTTATTATTAATGTCTCTCCATAATTTTACTTCCTGCTTTTGTTTCCATGGTTTTGTGAAGCAGCATCAGAGATCAAACTTGTTTTCTGAGAAATAAGCCCCTATATGTTCTTTACGTGCCTGTCAGTATCAGATGTATATCACATTTTCAGACCAAGCATGAAAAAGTGCAGTAATCTCTGGTTTTTAATGCAGCTTTAATTCAATTTGGATATAATATCTGTAATAACATTTCCTTTACTTCCTTCCATGGTACCGTCATAGTACATCTTGTATTCTCAGGTGGAAGAGCTAGATAGGCTAATCAGCGTCCTCCATCTGTAATGATTGCCTCTGCAGTGCTCCTCTTTTCCCCCTAAATGTTCGCATCATTGTGCAAGTGAAGAAAATAATTTTCGGCCACAAAATGTTGATGCCATTCAGCTCTGATGACACCATTCCCTTCATTTCATACAAGGATGATCCAGTCCAACTCTTAAAAGAGTGGCCCATACAGGGATTGAACAACCTTGGCATTATTAACACCATTCTCCAACAGCATCTCCCTATTTTTCAGTGCATCTTCAGGTTGCCCTTGCAGCTCTGAGCCCCTCCATCATGTCTGCTCCCCTGGTTCAACAGGCTGTTTACCCACACGGGACACAAGAAAAATGCCTCTGATGGTAGCTGCCAGTCCTTGCCCTCAAGCACACCCAATGCTCAGTTTTCCCTGGAACAACACAGGTATTTTAACTGAACCTGACTACTCCTGTTGGAAGGTTTTAGCCTGTTCCAGCATTCCCTAAGTGAAGGGTGCTCATCATCTCCAGTTCCTCCCCCGGGTGCAATGAGTCACCACTAAATTTCTCCTAATGCTGATACCCCTGTCTATCTGCTCCATGCCAGCCGTTTCCAAACAAGATCCATATCACAGGCACAATACTAGCCTAGCTTGGAAGGAATTTTAACCTCTGGACAACTGTTAGGAGTTCTAAAAGCAACTCTCACCTCAAACAAGGAGTTGTCTTTGTTTTGAATGAAATGAACTGCAAAAGGCCACTTCTTCTGTAAGGAAGTTTTGCCTAAGGTATGGGTTAGACCTGCTTCCACAAAGGATGGCTTGCATTCACAGCTGCCTCTGGGATTCTTGGGATCAGACTAAATTCAGACTCTTGTAAAAGAAACTGCTCCCGGACATGGCCCTCAAAGTGGAAAAAAGTAAAAATATGTATTTGTTTGAAAAGATCATGTATTAATAAATCCTCCCATTTATGCGTGTCAGAAATGTTATAAAGCCGTAAGCTTGTAATTCTTGTTTTGATTAGGATGCCAGTAGCAAAACCAGGACTGAGTGCATTCCTTCGTTTCTACCACACAGTCTGCATTTGCAGTCTGCAGGGTAGGCACTACCTTGTGGCAAGGGATATAGGAGGGAAATGCTCTGCACTCCTGAGCAGCACTGGATCCCAATTTGTTTTCCTCTTGTGCTCTTTGCTGTACTGAGCTGGATTCTAGAATAGACAGGTACAATCTTCCTAGCTTCATTTAGGCAGCAAGTCAGTAGATCTGTACATAAGTCTAGTTTTGTGCTCCATTATTGCCTGTGGAGTTAATGGCAAGGAATAGTTCCTTTAGAGGATGAACTATGGAATACACCTTAGCAAGCTCGTGTTCAGCACCTGCCCACCTCTTTCCACTGCTCATGGAAGGAGCTTGGAGAGGAGTTCAGCCTTAGACAGATTTATCATCCCCTCCACCTTTTCGCCAGGCAGTGCTGACTACATATCCCTATTTTTTAGAAACTGTGTGGGAAAATCCACTGTCAAGCAAGGAGAATGGTTGCTGCTTTTTTTCTTTTCTCTGCTTTACCTTATAGCATCCGTCACTCTGAATATATGGCCATTTGAGGCCACACCTGTCCAAGGGACACTTTCAGAAAAGCTTCCAATGTGTGATACTAACTCTGATCTATCAATTATGATCTCCTTTACAGATACTAATATAAATAAAACCAATCTCTTCTCACTTTTTCTGATTTGCAGGTCCCAAACAATTCCCTGATGTTGGAGATCTCTGTTTTCTCCACAGACGGTTGCTGTGCTGTTCCTAATTTCTTTTGTGGAGCTCTGGAAAATTGTCCACAGCTCTTGCTTGTGTCCCAGGATCACAAGCACAGCGTGGGGTCCTCTGCTCTGTGCTTGCCACATTAAGCACTGTCACCCTGAATCCCACCCAGCCCAAGCAAAGGTGGCACGGGAGCAGCAGCCAGTGCTGCTCACATCACTGAGACACTGTGAGCATAGCAATGTTTATCCTCCTTCGGCATAAACAGGTTTGATGACTGTGAATCTATCATAAAAGATGTTTGCCCGCTGGGTAAATGTCTTTCTTCTAATTGTCTGCTAATTGGCAAACAGCTAACCCCACTTATTATCAAAATTCTTTCTCCAGAGAAAATTAGCCAAGAGTTTCATAAATGCTTTTCCCTCATCCTTTTTAATTTTAAAAATTGTTCCAAGTATCATTTGGTAGCTAACACCTAAGGAGGCATTCTGTTTGAGTTAATCAGCTCCTGCAAGGTTATCTGTGATCTATCTGAAAGTGCCTTAGCCAGCATCTTGCTTTCTGTCTTAATTAGCAATTACTGGCCTAAAATTGTCACTTACCATAGGCATTTGTACTGACCTCTCAAATTAAGATCATCCACGAAATTAAAACTGGAAGAAGCCTATTTGGTCACTTACTCTATCCTCAGAAGGGCATTTATTATTCATGGTGTGTGGCAGGGAATGTAAGTGTATGGTATGATTGAGAACCCCGCAGGTAACTCGTCTTTGAAATGTAAATACAATTAATGAGTATACCTGTCTTCCCCCAGGATCTGTCCTTGCCTGCTTTTTCATTTTGATTCTTCTTTCTTCTCTTTGATAGGGCTCCCGATTTTCTTTCCTTCCTTTTCACTCAAGACTGAAATAACATTTTGCAGAAGGACTGTGAGTGGTAAAAAGCACAGGAAATATTCCGTGGATTTCTCAAAACACCTGCTTTACTAGCATGCCTTTCATATCTCATTGTGACCAGGAATGAGCTAAGTGTTGCTTTTATAATTTGGCACAACAAATCATTTGACATGAACATACTATCACAAGTTTAAAAAAAGAACACCAGCTTGGTAGCAGTGAAAGCCCACATTGGCAACATTTAGCTATAGTGAAACTGTGCCATTCACTAGCTGTCACAGACTGCCAACTAAAAGCATCACATTTCATACAGCGAAGTCTATTGTCCCAGGGAAAATCAAGAAAAATTATTTGGGGACACACCAGGTCAACCAAGAGAGAGAGCACCACAGTAGGTCTCCAGCTCTCAGTCTTCAACTTCCCCCTGCCCAAAGTTTATCCTTTACAACTGCATACATTGGCTGGAAAAGAGGTTAAAACACACATGAAAGACTAACACCTACTCCATGTCTGGGGACAGAACTGGAGATAGCTCCAAGAAGGTGCCAGGACAGAGGTGGTGGCTGCTAGGAGAAACACAGATAGACCAGTGGTGTCAGTGGTGACACTACGTGCTTGTATTAGCTGGTGCCTCGATCCTATTTAAGAGGTGCCAAACCCACGCCCGCTGAAACACTACTTAAGGCTCAAATGATTGGGACAATATTTGCTAACTCTAGGATTGCTGAAACAGAGCATACAAATTCTTCCAGAAGTTCCGCACACACACTGTACACAAGCGTAGAAGACAGACAACTTGTTATAGGAACGTTTAACAGTTACAGGGGTCAATTTTCAGACAAGCAAAGCATCCACTGCTTTAAAAAGGAAAAAAACCAACAAAAGCAAAAACCTGGAGTAGGCACCAGGGGTCCTGGTTAATTTGGACAGAAAATAATTTCAATTTGGATGACAGAGAAAATTCTGATTCAATTTCTCAACATGTTGAAGTTAATGGCAAACTGTTTTAATCTTAGCCATTTTGTGAAATGCAACTAATTCCTGACATGCACCTTGTATGACATACTATTGATTAGCCTTCAGGGTACATTCAACAATAGAAGTCAAATTCTTTTAATAACATTCCTCACAGGAGTTAACACTTGGACTTCAGAGATGGGGAATAAAGTGTGAATGTACCATTCAGCCTTTGCACTGCTGATCTCTGCAGAGCAGAGAATGTTTCAACAGAAGTGGTTGCTGCCTTTAGTTTCTTGATCATTTTTTTTAAACCAGTTTCACCTCTGGCTTTCTGTGCTAGCATGCTACTGACTCCTCTGCAACCCCTCAGACACGTTCAGTACTTAAGTCCCACGTGGGAGGGAGCAGCTTGGAGTTTTCATTTCCAGCTAGCAGGAGGTGTCGCTGGATGAAAGCGAGGGTAATCCTCTCAGCATGCAATTCAGCAGCAATTCTAAGCAGGTCTCAAAAGATGAAATCAGCTGAAGAAATGGATCATCTAGAGGTTGGTCCTGTGCTAGTCAGTGGTCAGGACTCTTCTGTACTGCCTCTCCCACTTGATCTGTGAGGCCAGTGTGCCATGCCCAGTGTAGGTCCAGTACAGCACTGTTACTCTGTGTGTGCAGGCTCAGTTGGACTCGATCTTAGAGGTCTTTTCCAACCTAAATGATTCTGTGATTCTATTCCAGGCTGGAGAGGCAGCTGTGCCCACCCCAGGAGACATTCGCTTGCCAGGCTAGCGTTCTGTATTTTTGGTAAAAGGATTTGCACGGGAGCCCCATGAGGGGAAAAAAATGGCAGAAAACTCCTTTTTATTTCTAACAGCCACCTGCATGAGCTCAAGGGTCCCTGCTTCTTCCAGCAGAGCCCAGGACCTCAGTTCTGCATCACACTGCCTCTAAGCAAGGGCTGCAACTACCCCTAAGGGATGGGAAGCAGCATCTAAAGCAGTGAGCCTCTAAAATGTTCCCAGAAAGCACAACGCTTACTGATCAGTATCACAGAATCTCTCAAGGTAGAAGTCACCCCTAAGGATCATCAAATCCAAGCCTGTGCTCCTCGCAGGACAAACTAAAACTAAACCACATGACACAGAGCAACATCCAAACACTCCTTGAACTCTGACAGGCTTGGTGGCATGACCACTTCCCCTGAAGCCTGTTAACGATACCAAGTCAAAATTTCCTGAAAAATTACTAGCAAGGAAAGACATGTGCAGAGACTTATGAGATACTGTGCCCATGTGTTTAAATGTGTGTTCTAGACTGTGGGAGACAAGAGACAGAAGTAGGATCAGCAGGGGGAAATGCTGGCTCTCGGGAAGAGTGATAGCCATTTTCTCTCACAGAAATCCTGTCATTATCCCATTTTTCCATCCTTGGCTACTCTTGATTCATCCCAGGTAGAAAAGGATAAAAATGAAACTTCAACAAGTAGCAAGAACACCTACAACGAGATTCTTACTGGGCTTTCAGACCCCTAGACAAAACTACTGAGGCCCTTTGAACGAGCAAGTTGCTCCTCTGCCCCAACAAACCTCCAATACAGTTCCTCCCTCTCCATCTTCCACAGCAACACTGCCCCTGTGCATTTCACAACCCCCTACATCTATTCCTCTTCTCTCATCACATTAGCTTTTGGGGCTGCTTTTTTGGGGGGAGGAAGTGTTTCATCATCCTTTGAACTCACACTTTATCACACATTATACTTTAGTAGTAGGCAAATCACAAAGACTGTTCAGCTTTTAAAAATCAGTAGACAAGACAAGGTTCCAGACAGAGCAGGGCAGTTTTTATGTGCAGTAATTATGCCCCCTTTACAGTTGTGCCTGAGTTTGTAATGAATTTAAGTATTCCTTTCCACTAGCACTGACTAATTTAATGTTGCTCCAGGCTCTTTTGACAGTGAAGACACTCACAATATGACAAGTTACCAGTGCTGTAGATGTGGGTGACAAGCATATGGAAGCAAAAACTCTCATCTTCTACTTCTTCAGGAGCTCAGTTGAGCATGAAGCAGGGCAGCATGATGTTACTGAGTATGAATCTGAATACAAGCTGTGCATTAAAACCCCTCATGGAACCCTCAAATCCTTGAGAACAGCAGCAGTATTTAATTAACTTGAGCTTTAAATACTATCTAGCAATAGCCTAAATTAGCATGGCGAAGTAATCAAGGGCATGAATTCAGTAATTTTTAGAGTACCATGGTACATAGACATAACACGTGAAAGACTTGCAGCACAGGTAGTGTTGGTTTTCTATTATTATTATAATTACTATTATTTTGGGAGGTTGTTTTTTTAGTTTCTCGTTGCTTATATTTATTTGGATTGTTTTAAACTTCAGTGGCTCCCTTCAGTCTTACAGTGTGTGTGGGATATCCCACCTTTCTGAAAGATGTCTACATCAAAGCAAATGACTGCACCTAGGCAGTCACAGACAGTGTAAAACACAAGCATTTTTGTTCAAATTTTCTACAATTTATTTTGCCATTTTAAAAATGTCACATATCAGTTTAAGAGGCAAAAGAATATTTGTTAAAAGCTGAAACTTTGCCCTTCGTTAAAAAATAATCAAAGGAATAACCTTTACACCTGAAGAGCAGGTATAGAGGTCGAGGTTAACCCAAGAGTGTCAGACAGCAAGTGGACTTGCTTTATAAAGGTATAATCCTTCTAAACAAGGCGTTCCATGTGATTTACAAGCAACACAAAAGTATTGCTCATCCACAATTTCAACGCAACTGCTGACAAAGAAAAAAAAATAGAAAACATTTGCCGTGAGCACACCACAGAAAACAGTGAGGCTAAAAAAAGGAAGCCAGACAAACACTAAGATGTATAGATCAGCAGGCAGAACATACATGTTCAAGCTGGAACTTAGCAGAACACAGAAAAAAAATCTTTTTCTTAAAGCCTTGTCCATCTGTGATTAACAAACAAAAACCAAGCACACAGCATCTGTGTTCTCTCTTCTTAATGTCAGATTACACACACTGCAACACAGCTCTATCTTACACATCTTCCAAGGCAATGTGTTGTGCTTCTGAAAGGCCAATGCATTTTGTATGGATCTAAAGATGGATTTGTGGCTGTCAAATAATCCATCTGGTTTCTAAAACTGAACAAACATTGTTTTATTAAATAGTAAGATAAAAATATTTGACTTAGAACTAGACCCACATGTAATCAAGCACTGACAAGCAGACATTTGCAACATCATTGGTATCTTGACGCAACATTCTGTGTATGACTTTGGGCATCAGAGTTAGAACATCATGTCATCTAGCCCATCCTCCATGAACTTCTTGTAAATTGCCATAAACTTTGCAACAAATGCTTCCAGATGATAAATGGCTTTGCTGCCCAGTTGCAAGCGGTGTTCATAGAAGGCCGCCATCTGGGCAACTTCTCCTTTCAGTTGTCCATCACAATTATTTAGAAGTTCTGCCAGCAGTCCCTAAAGTGGGAAAAAACAAGGCAGTATTGGAAAAATTAGATATTTTTTGTTAAGGGGATAATCTTGTTTCTCTGAAAATAGCCAAACTATAACAAATAGTTCACTCATTAATCCAACAGAAAAGACATTCAAGAATTGTTTACTCAAATAATTTATGCCTTAATAAAAGAAAATTAATTAAACTCATCTCCAAAGATTATAACCTCTACTGCGTGTAGGCACATGGCCTGAGAAGAATTCTTACCAAGACCACAAGTGTATTAAAGCCACTTACTTCTATCTTGACAGCATCAAGCACAAAGAGAAACAACATTAATAAAAAACAAGGAAAGGGTTATTTAGAATTTAAGTGTCTCTGTCTGTATTTATGAACATATTTAAGTGCAGACACACAAGACAACTTGACTGCAATACTTTGGTCATTACAAAACCCCAAACCACATTATTTTAGATTAGAGACAGCAATAAAATCTTTGCAAATCCATCTTGATTAAAACAGCCAGGATTAAGTGAGAAGTATCTCCAGACCATTTCAAGTTTATGAAGAGGGAGTGGGTAGCGAACATGCACCTTTTTCCTCTCAAACACAGCAATGCAGGATTCACTAACCTACCGTAAGAATGGAAGGTTAAAGAAACATCTCAGTACCGAAACTACCAGAAAGCAGAAATTAATGTGAAAAGAAATTATGTCTGAAGGCAAAGCAAACATTACTAGGTTAAGTTGTAAACATTAATTCTTGATCTTTGTTCTGCTCTGTCTTCAGCATCCTTTCATCCTGCTTAAAATAAAAATATGCACATCCCACTTGCTTTCTTTCTCCCAAGGTGACATCTGTCTTTGAATAGTCCTGGTGGTCTAGCATCCTTAAGCACACCTCTCTACAAAGATATAGCAAATATTGAACTTATAACAACAAAATTTTAACAAAAGAAAACAAATAGTATTGAGATTAGCCCATAGAATTATATAATCATTAAAGCTGTGGAAGAGCACCAAGATCATCAAGTACAACCTTTGGCCAAATAGCACCATACCCACTAAAACCATATCACAAAGTGCCATGTCTACTCATTTTTTGAACACCTTTGGGGATGGCAACACCATGTCTTCCCTAGGCAGCCTGTTCCAATGTTTAACCACTCTTTCAGTGAAAAAATTTTTCCTAATATCCAATTTGAACCTTCCCTGGCACAGCCTGAGGCCATTTCCTCTCATCCTGTTGCTAGATGCCTGGGAGAAGAGGCCAACCCCCACTTTGCTACAACCTCCTTTCAGGCAGTTGTAGAGAGCAGTAAGGTCCCCTGAGCCTCCTTTTCTCCAGGCTAAACAACCCCAGCTCCCTCAGCCGCTCCTCATAGGATTTGTGCTCCAGACTCCTCACCAGCTTTGTTGACATTCTCAGGATGCAATAAAATATATCTATGCTTTAATATAGTAACTGGCCTGAGAAGTCAAGGGGACTACGAATGTCCTCCTTTATTTTTACTCAGCTATGGCACTGTTGTTCTTTGACCACAGAACAAGTTTTAGTCTGTTTGGAAAGGACATGGCTTTTCATCAATATTTGGATAATTTGTGATGTCTTGGTGTATTTTTTTTAAAAAAAGCTTTAGTTGAGACTGTCACAGCAGTAAAATTTATAACACATTAAGAGCTAGATAGTTGAATTACCTTCATTATAATCTCAGGAGGGATGCAGTGTGTCAGGAGTTCATAGAGCCGTCCACGGACTTCCAAAAGCCTGTTGGAAAGACACCACAAAATGTGAGAAGTATGATCTCAAAGCACACTAATGTGTTTTCACTGTTAGTGAAATACACTGTAGGAAAGGAGGCAATCCAAGCAAAGTTTCTTTTCTTCTTTTGGTTTTGGGTGTTATTTTAAAACCAAAAGAATTGCATGAGTCAATTTCAATTCAAAGGCTCTATCACCTTTTATTCAAAACATAAATGACACATACTTGAGTTACAATGGTCTCAGTTAATCTAGAAGCTACAAGGCTATTATAATTTGTCTCAGGATTGTTTCTCTTTAATTCTTCTTCATATCTAAGTCATTATTAATGCTTAAGACTAGTGAGGAGACACAAACAATTTATTAGAGCCAGAGAGCTCCTTTATGCTGTTTTTCTGTCTTCATTGTTTATAAGAAGGGGTAAGACAATTAGGTGACAGAACTGACACAATTAGCCAATGCTCAGCTTTTGATAACAGGAGGTCAGATGCTACAAGCATTTAAATTAAGTGACATCTCATGCAAGTAATACTTGGAACAGACTAAAAGGATCAGGCTGTGGATATGACACTGAGATGGATACAGGGGTCATCTCCTTATGTGCTCAAACAAAAGCAATGATTTCTCACTTCCAGTTCTTTTACAAAGGTGCATTATGCTAAAGATGGTAAAGAGAAACTTTAAGTAAAACTAACAAACAGAACAACTACACACACCCACCATCTCCTCCCCAAAAAAGAGAGAAAACACAACATGCAACTGAGTCTATGCTCACTTTTGATTACTAAGCTTCAGCAGGGAAAAGTAACAGCTTTTCAGTTCCTGACACTCATTCAGACTTCTCTAGCAATTTTAAAGCCCAGCTCCTCTGGCTGCAGAGTACCAGCTCCAGCAGAAATAACAGAAAATTACACACAATTGAAGACTCACAATTTTGAATACCATTTTTTTTTTAGGTTGCAGAGTACACCAAAAACATACTTATATCTCTAAACATGAGCATTCACCTACCTTTGTGGTGTCTGTTGACCAACAATAGCATTTGCAGTTTCTCTCAAATAAACTTCCCAGTCCATCTCAGGAATGTCTTGATCAGCAGTAAAAGGATACCTACAAAATAATATATTTTTAGAAATTGCAATCAAAGCAAATTGTTACCTATTTTAACAAGGCCTCAGAAGCAAGGTTATTTATGTGTCTGACAGTATAATTTACATTAATTTTTGCAGTCACTTACTGTTGTACTCTGCAGGACTCACACATAAGCAGTGCTTTCCGAAGATTCCTGCCAGATTTCTCTGCAATCCTTTTAGCCAGTTCCTGAGGAAGAGTCAGGCCTTCTTTCTTACACACACTGGACAAGACATGGCAGATCTAGATACAAAACAGATAGCAGAGAGGACACCACTTAGGAAACTGTTCAGCACCTACAGGTTTTCCTGTTAGAAAGATTTCTGGACCAGAGATGGACCAGTCTTTCATAAGCCATGCTTGGCAAATCATCCAACACAAAGGAAAACTAGATCATTATGTAAAACTAAAATATTTCGTACATCCACAGCAAGAACTTATCTAGTAAGAATTTTTAAGTAACTTATTTTTGCTTCTGTTTCAACATACATCTTCAATGCTGGGAGCAGGCACTCGTACAGCCAGGCATCTGCTTTGAATGGGCCCTATAATTTTTGACATTGAGTTGCAGCACAGGATCAACCTGCAGGTTGCCATGTACTTCTCCATTGTTCTTCGCAAAGCATGCTGGGCATCTTTAGTGAGTTTGTCAACTTCTGTTAACAGCACCACTGAAAAAAGGATTAAACATAGGGGGGTTTTGTATTAATATCATATCTTTCTAAGAAAAAAATACTTTTGACATACAAGCAATAATACCAAAATAAGTGATAACAGTAAGGGCAGCATGGTTCCACAGGCAGGAAAATAAAGATTAAGATAACCTGTGTGCATGTTTGACTGTCCAATCTTCATGCAATACACAGACACAAACAAAACGATGAACTGAAATCTCTGAAAAAAATCCCCACATTTAAAAAGTATTTTGACTGGTTTCAACTGTTTTACTCACCTTTAAAATCCCGCTGAGTACTTGTCTCAAGCTGCTGGGACTGTGCCACTGTCTTCAAGAGTTCCTGAATTACCACACGGTCATTGTTTCCCGCATCACTGTACCAGGAGTTTGAATAAATCTTGTTTTAAAACAACTTTATATTGCATATAAAATACATCCTCCTTAGGTCAACTGAATGAGGAAGAATGCCAAAAGAATTCAGAAGCTGCTGAGTTAGAATTAAGCTAACACACATACACTTTGTTGAAAGTTTTCTCCTCTATAGTGAAAACAACCCAAAGCTTATGCAGGCACAACTGGATTAGTAGCACTGCATTCAAACGTGGTAAAACCACTGTCAAATGTTTTATTAATTCATTAAAACAGAACTTATTTTCTTCAGATGAGAAATCTCAACTTTTGTTACCTACAATTTGAACAAGGACACACAATATGAACCTTTTTATTCACTATAGAAAAGAACAATTAAGTCTAACCACATAATAGGATGCCTGACTCAAAGGACTGATGTAAATGCAGGGTTTCATTCTCCAGACTCCTTCCCAGAAATTCATTTCCTCTCCCTGTTAGCCATTTATCCCATTCCATGTTACTTGAGATGCATTTGATTTCACCATGTTATAATTCAGTCAAACTTCACAGGCCATTGCACAGGACAGAGGTTTACTGCCTGGTCAGACAAATATGACAATTGCTTCATCACTTTAAGCCTATGAATCAGGATATTAATTCTTAACCAAAACTCAGCACTTTTGTATTTAAGTTGAAATACCATTATTTTATGTTTCAAGCTCTAAGCACTCTGTACAGAGCAACAGGAAAAGTGTTAGTACCAGGCTATCAGAGCTGAAGATGGAATGGTCACACATTTGATATCACCAAAATGACATATTCAAAACAGTGATTACCAATAAGTTTCAGCTTTTACTGGTTATTAACTGGTAATTACTTGTGTCTGTATTAGAACACCAGCAGATACTCACTAATCAATACACAGATTAGCTGCAGAATGACCTTTTAAAGGAGACCTGGCATAGCAGAATAACTTCTAAAAGGCAAGGTAGCATGAGCTAAGGTTTAGCAGTAACCAACACCTCCCAGTACACAACCATATTCACTCACTGTGATTAAAAGCAACATTATGAGGTTTCAGGTAAATACAACTACTCACTCTGGGTCTGGGAACTATCACCAGTAATTTCACAACTGCCAAAGATGTAGATAGCTCCCATTAGAGCTTCTGTTGTTTAAATCAGCATCTGACCTCGATCAATACAGGATCCACAGTATTTTGTGGTGGTCTTTCCCATGCTCTAAACACTTTATTCAGAGAGTCACTGGGTAAACCTTGCTTACTTTCCAAATTCTTTTGTTTTTGTATTTGTGAGAGAACTAACAATATGGAGGCGTTAGTTCTAGTAGAAGTTCTAAATTTCAACTGAAATGGTGAAATCTGTCAATCCAGAATTGTTTCTCTTACCCAGTCCTCAACATCAGCATGCTTATGTAGGCCGTTAAACAGAACATTATTGCCTTTAGTATACAGCAATCCAAATTTTTTTTCATTTGAGTTGTTCAATTAAAAATCCTCTCCCTGCTCTCATTAGCAGACCAAACCCATAAACCATTATCTAACTTGCTCAAGCAACAAATCAGGCAAACAGTCCCTCATACACCCAGGCTGAAGGCACTCACAACATGGTCAGTGGCTTACCTTTTAAGTGAGCCACTTTTACTGCACACTTACCTTGGGTTAACTTCAAGGTGATAATTACTTGCAATGGTGCTAATTTCAATCTTCTTTTTAGAAGGGGCCTGCATAGAAAATGAGTGCATTAAGTTTCAGAAAGTGTCCTAAAAATCTCTTACAGCTTATAACTGGCTAAGTCACAGGTAAACCAAGAATCTCAGAGATCAAAGAACTCCTGAGACATAGACTTGCTTATCTCCTATAGTCCCAGCCCCACCTCCAAAGGAAAAAAGGAGTATTGACACATCATCCAGCCTGTAAAATAGCAACAGCAATGACTATGATAGCAACACCTAGTATGTATTATTGCAAACTCCAGTTACTCCAGAGTTTTGTCACAGAAATCCCATTAATGGAATCAGCCATTCAACAGAAGCAACACTATGTCCACTCAAAGAAAAGGTCTGGAGGCAAAACCACTGGACAAGCCCAAAGAAGCTATTTACTTCTGTTCTCAAAGGATTTCAAGTCCATACTTTGTTTGCAGAAACAAAGTGCGGTGATAGTATTTATATCACCGTTGAATTTGGGTCTGAACAGTTTATTCTCTATTTCTAGCATTCAGTCTAAGAAAATTATTTGTTCCACCACTGAGAACTAAAAAGTAAACATTAAATAACCTATTTATCAATAAAGCTTGATACTCTCTTGCTGGTTAAACCTTCCAGAGCAAGAATTTCTTAAACGTAATACAGCCTTTTAACAATAAACACTTAAATGCCTAAGACCAGGGCAGAGAGAAATTAAATTGACTTTTGTTTTTGCTAATATTAAAGTTGTCACTATGAAAATGAAAAAACAAGCTAAAACCTGCACATATGCAAAAACCAGTGCTAAAATTTTTAAAAATTACCTTAATTTTTACAGACAAATGAGATTAACATTTAATTCAGAGCTAGTCTAGCACATGAGATGCTATTGTCCAAACTGAACTGTCAACAATAAATTAAGAAACCCACCCTGAACAAAAAAACCACACCACAAGAACAGCCAACAAGCCACAGAAAACAAAAGAGAATCCCACATCCTGAAGGCCTAAAGAACATAAGAAAACAATTCGTTCATATAACCAAACTAGTATGACTAATTACATAAAAAACGTTGAAGATACTGAGTGCAAAATAAAAAATTAATGTTTAAAACTCAAATAAATACAAAGGCCTCAGAACAGAAATATGTCAGTATTTCCACATTACTTCACAGCAGATGGGAGATTTATTTTTTTTACCGTTATACTCTGATGCTCAATCCTCAGTTTTTCCACTCCTGCACCATATAATTCCCTTAGCAAACACATTATTCTTGTCTTTTTTCCAGCTCCTGATGGTCCATACACCAACAGATGAGGAAAGTCACCACACTGAACCTGAACAAAAAGCAACGAGATCAGTTAGCTACAACAGTATTTTCCTTAGAAGAGCATTTAGCCTTCCATTTTCACCCAAGTTTACATTAAATGACTCTTCCAGCTCCATCACAACATAGCACCTAGAATTAAAACTGCTGAAATCCTTTCCTACAGCAACATTTCCTACAGAACATCGTATTTTTCTGAAGGCCGTGTGAAACTCGTTCAACTTCAAACACCTCACTGCTCGAAAAATAGCCCAAGCAAACCAACAACAAAACAAAAAACCCCACTCCAGCATTTATATGCTTCCCATGGTTACTAGAGTGACAGCTGAGAGAAACACACAGGAAAAAGGTTTGAAACAAAGTTTAAAGCAGATGCATACATATACAGTTATGATATACATACATATTTATACGTTTAGGAGTTTATTTTCTGAAAAGCTAAAAAGCGTGACTTGGAGCACTTCTGACCATACCCCACAGTCAGCACTCACATTAGTTAGATATCACTAATCCCTGAGGAAGTGGATGTGCCAGTCGGCACATCTGGCAGGAAGCGCAGCCCTGACTTTCATTCCCAGCTGCCCACCTTAAAAATTCCTGCTAACTTTAGGCAAACAAACCAAGCCCTGTTCTCGGGGACATTGAAACCAGCCGGAACATGTCCACACCACTCCTGAAAGAGTTGAGCCTGATTCCCTCGCAGCCTTTCCCTCGGCATTAAGGCTTCGCTCCCAAGCGGGGCGCGATGCCCGGACACCTTCCCGCGGCACGGACGCTCCTCGGAAGGCCAGAGCCTGCACGGAGGGAAAGCTCCCGACCCCGGCCCCACAGGAGCAGCGTTACAGGCCCGGAATCCCAACTACAGCATGGGTCAGGTTGGAAGGGACCACAGTGGCCCAACCTCCCTGCTCAAGCAGGGTCATCCCACAGCACAGGGTACAGGATTGCATCCAGATGGTTCCTGACTCTCTCCAGTGACGGAGACTCCACAGCCCCTCTGAGCAATCTGTTCTCCAGAGCTCTGTCACCCGCACAGTAAAGTTCTTCCCCTTATTCAGGCGCAATCCCGACTCGTGGGGGATCCTGGCTGCGGGGAGGAGGATACCGAGAGGAGCTGGAGGCCGCGGGGCCCCCGGGCAGAGCACGGCGGGGAGGCCGCCGGAGCGCGGCGGCGCCGGGCAGAGCCCCTGCCTCACTGACCAGGTTGCGGAGCCGCGCCGCCTGCTCGCGGTGGAAGTCGAGGCGGGCGAGGGAAGCGGGCCGGTGCTTGTCCGCCCACAGGCTCATGGCGCTCCAAGAGCCCGCGGCGCGGCGGCAGGCGGCGCGCCCCGTACGGCGGCCGCCGACGTACAAACTCCGTCGGCGGCGGCCCCGCCCCCGCGGCTCCCCCGGCGAAGAGGGGCGGCCGCGCCCCAGCCCGGCCCCGGGCGGGGATCCCAGCGCCTCCCGCCTGGGCCACGCCAGCGCTGGGGGATTTCCCCTTCCGGAGGGGCAGAGATAGCCCAGAGCCCTGGCAGCGGTCGCCACTGCTCTCCCTGAGGGCTTTGATGGAAGGGCCCCTTACCAGGCACTGCGCAGGAATTTAACTCTCCAGCCCCAACCAGCACGCTGGCTCCCTGTCCGGGCAGCGAACCCTCTGAGCCCCGTCTGAAATCTTTCCTCTTGCGTCTCACTTCAAGGAATCACAGTCAGTTAGGTTGGAAAAGACCTCTAAGATCAGCAAGTCCAGCCTATGACCCAACATCCACTTTGTCCACATCCAGTGACTCCACCGCCTCCTTGGGCAGCCCATTCCAAAGTCTAATCCCATTTTCTGTGAAGAGATTTCTCCTAATGTCCAATCTAAACCTCCCCTGGAGCAGCTTAAGACTGTAAAGACTTGGTCGAGGGAGCTTACAATCAGATGGTAATTTGGAATGTGCATTCTCCAAAAGCCCATAACACCTAAAAAAGCTTCTGTTTATTTCTTGTTATTTGGTAGAGCCCTTGCTGTTATCTTATTGATAACATCCACTGTGATCTGATGATGTTCATCTTGCCATTTTAGCCTTAAAAACTGTGTCTCCTGCACCTGTTCTTTTATTTTACTTTGTTTTATGGGAAAACCAGCTTTCAGAAGGATTCGGACTTTCTTCCCTTTCTCAAAAACTTCTTCAGCAGCCTTACTATAAATTAATGAGTAGCTTATAATCTATGTATCATACAGTGAATTTTCAAGTTCCATCTGTGTGTGTGGCTTTGTGTGTATACAGAACACATATGCAGAGAATTGCACAGAAAATACGTGTGTAGTAGACAGTCTCATTTTGTCTTTTTTGCCTTGTAGCCCTAATAAATTAAGCATATGCTCAAGTGATATTATTTGACAGTAGAATTCCTCGAAGTAACAAAACATGGATATCTATACACATGAATAGTCTGAAATGTGTCAGCCTAATTTTTTTGCTTTTATGATTTCTGGGAAAAAATAGTAGATTAAATGTTCATGTGGCTGTTCATAATTTATCAGGTCTGTGTGCATGTTTATTCACACAGTCAGAAAGTATAATGCAGGTAATGGCTGCACTGACCTAGACATTCCAGTTACTCATGAAGATCACAAAAACCTACTGGGGGCACTAGTTAGTAGAGCACTTTCATCGATACCATGTTACCTGTTTGCCTGAAATAGTTATATCTTGCTCTCATAGACATTCATTAATCAGTTTTATTTGCAGATTGCCATGAATTAGAAAATCCTACAACTACCTGACAGGAGGGTGTAGCCAACTGGGAGTCAGTCTCTTCTCCCAGGCAACCAGCTGCAGGACAAGAGGACACAGTCTTAAGCTGCACCAGGCGAGGTTTAGGTTGGATATTACAAAGAAATTCTTCACAGAAAGGGTGATTAGATATTGAAATGGACTACTCAGGGAGGTGGTGGAGTCACTGTCCCTGGAGGTGTCTAGGGAAAGACTGGATGTGGTCCTTGAAATAGATACTCTTTTTGTTCATTAAAACTGCAAAAGACAAAGAGCAAAAGGGAGGGGGGCTGCTTAACAGGATGTCTGTAGTTTAGATTAGAAGGCAGAGGGCAAAGGGGGGCTGCTTAGCAGGATGCTTGTAGTGTAGATTAAAACTTGCTTAAAAAACCACAGAGGAAGACGACCGGCCTTCATCCCACGTCCACCAAGAGGCAGAAGAAGACCCCTCAGCAACAGATCGCGCAAGCGCAGAGTACACCGAAACTGCCCCGTGAGAAGGAAGCTGAAGGGTATAAAAGCATATAAAAGCAATGACTTTGGGAAGGGAAAACACGCGCTGTTGGTGGAGCGGAGACTCCCCGGCCGTCCAGCGCTGTTTTGCTTGCTGCTGCTTGCTAATAAAGCAATTTGATCTAATTGACTTGGCTCCCTGTCAATTTACTGGGACGTTTCTATAACAGTCCTCAGTGCCGTGGTCTGGTGGACAAGGTGGTGTTCGGTCATAGGTTGGACTCAATGACCTCAGAGGTCTTTTGCAACCTAATTGATTCTGTGATTCTCTTTGTCAGGACCACCCTGGTATATGACTGAGTCTGTGAAAGCTGCAGCAGCAATATCCTACCCAGTGCTTATCTTCTACCCACCACCACAGGGAGGTCTGTTCCTCGGCCATTTCCTACATTTACATTTTGGTGCCTACAGTATTTCTCATGCATGTCTGTTCTCTCTGCTCTGTACCTGCTGCTCTTCAAAGTAATCTCTGTGTTTAACCATTAATTTATTTGGTGTTCTCTTTGGTTAGCTGTATTTATTACTTGTGTTTTTATGTTTTTTCAGATCCTTAGCTCATTTGCCTGGCTTTTTAATAATTTCTGAATGATGTGCTGCTCTTCTAGCGTCTATCAGTGTCGCTTAACTTAATTGCAACTTCTTGATAACTCTTTATAACCTACACAGTTTTTCCAGCCCCCAGACAGTTTTTGCTAGCTCATACCAGCTTCCAGCAGGTGCTCTGACAGGTATTCCAGGTTTTTAAAGTACCAGTGGAAACAAATCCTTTTTGCATGAGGTCAGACTTAAGCAGGTAGGACTCAGTCTAGTACACTTTTAGATACTTTCAGCTCCTGAAGAGATCACGGAGTGAAGACTTAGCATCTCTGAAAAGCCCTAGGCTCTTTTTATTATTAGCTCTATTTATTATTAAAATTCCATAAGATTTCTTCTTATCCTGAGAATAAAATCTTGGAAATTGTGCCCTACCTCAGCAATGCGTTTAAACATGGGCTTATACTTAAACTTTCAGTTATTTCATGCTATAGAAACTAATTAGGCAAATGAACAAAATTAATTTGTTAAGTAAAAATCTTATCATTTTAAAACCTGGGCCTGCATGAAGCATTGCAGTTGTGGTACTTTATATCTGATTAAAATGCTCTACAATGCTTCGATTTTCTGCTTCATTAATTTTTTAACTTCACTATAAATCTAAACAAAATGAAATAACTATCTAAAATGGAATGATTTGGCCAACTGTATTACAAATAAATTAATGTGAATAATACAGGAGACTCTGGCAATTTCAGCTGCAGTCACAATTCACTCAAACATGAAGACTTTTAGAATATGTCTTCACTCATTTTGTTCAGTCCAGCAGAAAGGTCAAAAGGTAAAATGACTTCTCTGCATGAATAAACTAGACAATATAACTGAAAATAGAGATTTTAACTACAAATGGCATTTTGAGCCTCTTACTACCAGCAGCCATGTTGTTAGAAAGTGACACAATGTCAGGTACTGTAAGAGAAGCTCCATCTTACACCCTAATTGAACCAAAACTGTAAGACCTGGGTCCTGAGTCTAAATATATATATGTGTGTATGTGTGTATATATGTATCTGTATATATATATGTATGTGTATGTGTATATATATATATAGTTTTTAACCAGCTTTAAACTGATTATTGAAGCATTAGAACAAATTAGAGAGGTGTTATACTTACCTTTTAAATATATTTACAGCATGATTGGTGCTAGCAATCCAAGTAGCCATTAAAAGGTCCAAGTAACCATTTTGCTGTACAATGACTTGTGTTTTTAAATAGAAGACCTTTTGGCGTCCTTTGATCCTTCATGCTGCTTATCTGACCGAGATAGATTTTTCTTTTCAGTTTCAAATATTACAACAGATCACTGCCACTCTGTTGGCTGTCACTCTAGATTATGTCCCCCTGTCTTCATCAGAGCACCTTTGATGCTGCAAGTAAATTGTAGCATGTCAAGGAAGACTAGCTCACTAATTACAAAGCCAAATAAAAAAAAAAAATAAAATGACATCTGTTCTACTGGTGACATGCTGATGTCATGCAGATTGAATCTGACAGTGGGAAAAACAACACTAATGGTGATAGCCAAATGAAAGTCTCAAATAAGCCTATCTCATGTAGATCGGTAGCACCAAAGAAGCTGCTTCGTTACAAGAGAAGTAAAAGCAAGAAATCCTTTTTCTTCAAGACTCTGATGGTTTATCTTACAATGCTTTATTTAATCTGGAAAAATAAAGTAATAAAAACCTTATAGAAGTTTTGCATGCAAGGATGAGGCAAAAAAGGTGTGAGAAGATACTTCTTCAGAACCATTGAAAGTGTTCTGGAAAAGGCTACAGAGTTAGTATTTAATTGGAAGATACATCCTGTTCATCAGTCATTACTGTAAAGTCTTTTGTACATTTGTCCATCTGGAAAAGATTGAAAAAAGCCCTTTCATAACGATGTGGAAAGGTGAAAATAATTAGGTGTGTTAAAACAAACCCACTCAGGCCACTTGTTCTGTTTTAATCGGTACTTCGTCATGTTCCAGATCCTGCTGCTAAGAACCAGACCCTGCTCAGCTTCCCTAGTCTCTAATATACCTGGAGAAGCCAAGAAAAAAAGGTGAGGTATGTGTTGCTGTTCTTATGCCCTCTGTGGCCTCAATTGTGTATAGCTGTGCAAACCTGACACCCCTTTTTTTCCGAACAGTTAAGAGTTGTCCAGCTACATGTTTAAAGCAAGATTTACAGCAGCATAGTTAATCATAATAGGAAAACATAAGGAGGCTGTTGACATTGTTTAAATAGCCTGAACATAAATTCAAACATGTGTCTGGGGACATGTAGAGTTACAGATCCATTCTTCAGATGAACTACAGCTATGTTGAATACATGCCCATTTTTCTACTGAAGATGTTGTTAAAAACCATTGGCTATTTTCATATGTATTTTAGGTCTTTCCCCCAGGGATTTGTGAGGTCACTGACTAAAATACATACTTAAGTTCTAAAGTTTCCACCAGCCTGCATTTTGCAATAACAGAACCAGACAAGAAAGGAAGCTCTTGTTCACTAAGGATTGCAGATTTGAACTTAAGTCTCCTGAAAGTGTTCTGAACGTGACTCAGTAAGTTAAGAAATATTCAGCATTCTTTTCTTGGTGTATTCTCCATAAGTCACACAAGTACCTTATGGAAACTAATCCATAAACTCTTTCAATAATTATGTATTTCAGATAGGTAAATATATGAAGAAATATTGGTGCTTGTCCTGTAATTGGGAATCAATTTTGTGATGATGTTGACATACGATATTTTTTGTCTCTTTCTAGTCAAGGGTAAATGTTGCTGACAATGGGCTTACGATTATTTTTAAATATAGGCATTTTGCTTCCATTCTCATCAGGACTTAAACTAAAAAATTTTTTTTATTGACTTGAGCTACTTTTACAATAAAAATATCATGAAAAATAATGCACTTTTGCAAAAAATTAGTTGTCTATTCAGGAAAGAAGTTACATCCTAGATACCTTTGCCTGTTGTATCCTAACTAATGTGGCGAGGATAGTAAGTGTTTTCTAGATTTCTAACATTTGGTAACTTTTTTTTTAAATTTAAATTTTTCTCTTAATGATAAATGTCTCAGCTCCTTT
The DNA here is from genome assembly GCA_013397115.1 of Edolisoma coerulescens. Taxonomy (NCBI): domain Eukaryota; kingdom Metazoa; phylum Chordata; class Aves; order Passeriformes; family Campephagidae; genus Edolisoma; species Edolisoma coerulescens. Next base: position 459,083 of record VWZW01000499.1, read on the forward strand.
GAATTCCCAGAATGTTAATAAATTAAATTCAGACACCTCTGAAAATGTCTTGGTGCGTTTCCAAAGATGGCAATGAATGTGGCACGTAAAAATCGGATTTCTGTTGCATTTCTATGCAGTAAGTTCCTAGAAAACAATGTTACCCAAACCTGTATCTATCCTGTGCCACTGGCAGAACACATTGTTTGTCCTAATCATGGTTTTCATAAATTTACTGAAACTCAAAGGTTCTATAGCACATACTGTGTTTTATGAACACAGTCATATTTCACATCTTGGCTATGATAATTTCATCTCCTATAAAATCAAGAACTTATGCTTGTAGAATCTTTTATTCTGGCCACAGCAGTCTTGTTCATGTCTCTTAATTTGTCTTTTTGCTTGTAGAGTAATTACATTTTTGTTGAATCAATGGACATACCAAAGCTTTTGAATTTCCTAGTTTTCTCCAGAGACTCTCCATTTTCAGAAGAGCTTTCATCTGAAGTTCAGTACCAGTTTCAGTAAATTTTGCTAATCTTTCAAGTTTTGTTTTGATGTCAGTCAGTCATCAGAGGTTTACTCAGATTTACTAGCTAATCCGAGGCCAGCCCTGTTCTTGTGTCAGTCGGTGGAATCTTAAAAGTGGTGTATTCTCACATCCTCGCTGTTAATGTGTTTCTGTTATAAACAAATCTGTAACAACATGACAAGCTACATCATGCTACACTTCCTGGTTTTATACATTAAAATGTCCAGTACACAGTGACAAAGGAAATCTGGAGTAGAAATTTAGTTTGAAAAACATTTACCACAGATTTATCCACCTTCAGTAACAGGAGGCTTGTGGACATAACACTATTACCTAACTGAGGTCTTGGAAAATTACCACAGAGTAATATCCGCTATGAAAAGGTATTAGTATTGATAGGTCTTCATACGGCTGTATTGCTAGTGATGTGAATGGGAATGAGCCACAGTCCCAGAGCTCCTTGTGCTGCAAGGTTTTACCAGCTGAGATTAAGTGATTGACTTTCTGTTGTTCAACATTACAACACTATAGTGACAGAACTGCTGCTTTTCTTTTTGTCAAACAAAAACAAGGACAGTGTCATAAGGTCTTCAGATCATTCCTCTGGTTCTTACATTTCTTACACACTTTAACATTAGTGGGGTTTTTTAAAGCTGGCAATGCAGAACCCAGCTCTAAATGCTAAGCACACCTTGAGGAACGGTCTATTATGCTGTTGAATTTAAGGAAAATAAGACATAGCAGATTAAATATTTGGCTTTTGTTCTCTTCATCTATTTTGTCCTTCCACTTCTTCAGGTATCTGTCTGAATTTACACTTCCTTACGGTGAAGAGATGTCATTTTCAACTGTGTGAAGAGCCTCTTTTCAAGCTTTAGTGCAAGTAGAGTTGAGTTCATATGAGTGATTTGCTGTATTCATGGCAAAGCTGTGCTCTTGGTTTTTTTTGCTTCAAATGTCTCTCATCTGGAAGAACCACCTTAAACCATCAATGTATGCAGGCCTTGAAGAACCATTAAGTCCATCCTTCAGATATGCAGTTGGTAAAATTCATGGATTATTTTCTAGCTGCACATATGTGACTGCACTGTTTGTGATAGAGAAATAAAGTGCCTAGGCTAACAATTTTTGTCTTTTTAAAATTACCTAATGAGGGACCTTCTGATTTATAAACGGTTCTTCTTTAAGTCAGTTGCTTATAGGGATGCTGTGGCTATGAGTAGCATTCAAAGTACATGTGCACAGGCTGTCACTTTTGCTGCCTTCTCCAAATTTTTCCTTTCTCGAGCCTGTTGTTTTTCTACTATGTCCTCTGCACTTAGGTGTCATTCCTTTTATCAATCCATAATACCCTCGTGTGACAGCTAATTAGACATCTGTATCAGAGGTCAAAACTCAAAACTGTGATAAATTCTTTGTACCTTTAAGATAAGTTAATAAGCTTGATAGGAAGGAGGTAAAGAACAAGATCAGTGTATCTTGCCTCTTTGGCTGCCACTACATCTTTTTGGGCCTAGTGCTCTAGACATACTACCTGCAGATCATGTTGGAAGGCTACATAAACTTGTATGTTCTACTTGTTCTACTTGTGCAAGTGGCCTTTTCTTGCTAATCATAGCAAACACCTGTAATAGCAAATGAGAGCAGAGAGTGGCCACTCTCAGTAAATTAGATGAGCTGTCATCAAAGGTTATGGAGGAAGACAGCAAAATGTTTGTTCCCATCCATGGGACATGCTGATGTGAGGGTTGAGTTGCATCCCACCAGCGTAAAGTTTTCACAGCATGAGGTGAACATATGTATGACATATCGTGGAGTATGACATGAGTGCATATGGCATGTTTTGGGGCATGAAGGGCCTGCTAGGCCAGTGCTTGAGGAGGGGGTAGGGTGAAGGAAGCCAGACGTGGTGCAGTCTTTCTGTGCTGCCTGTTAGAAACAGCACGTGCTGTCCTCCAGAGAGTGCCTTGGCATTGGCTTAGGAAGTATTAGTTAGAATGGGCCAGAATGATGCCAAGGAACATGCTTAGTCTTGGCTAGTATGGATGAGCTGGGGTATAGTGCTGACACACATTCTCTGGCCTTTATCACTTACCAGTATAAAGGAACAGGAGTCTCATATGACTTGCTGGCCCTAGGAGCAGTACTCACTGGCCAACCTGCTGATGGGCTCCTGGAAAACCTTCAGCGCAGGAAGCAGACTGCTTGTGTTGCTTCTGGGAACTGAGGGGCATGAACTCAAAGTAGCACTTTCAAGGGTTCAAAACAAGAAGACTGTGGTTCTTCACGCAGGTCATAATTACGCTATAGAAGTCCTTGACACTGGATATTGGGGAGGCTAAAAGTTCACAGAAGTTTAGAGCCACATAAACTCACAGAAGAAAAAGCTGCAATGTTTACTGGCTTTGTGGAAACTGCATCTGGCACAGAGAGCCCCTAAAACAGCTTTGTTGGAGTTTGGGAGAATGTCCATGGAAATTACCACTCTATATTTGCCCCAGTTTTATACTCTGTCCCATGTACCTTCTGTGGCTGCTGTGAGAGTCAGGATACTGAGCTGGAGTTGTCTGGTCCAGCTGCAGTGCTCTCCCATATTTATCTTAGGTCTCATCTCTGTCACTGTTCATGCATCCAGTGAACTCAAGACATACAGAGTCTGCTACTCGGACTGTTCATTATTTTTCCATTACTTTCTGTGGGGATTTAGTCCAGACAGGATCAAGTCACGTATTTTCTCAGCACCTGCAGACCTAGGGCCTTTTGTCACTATAAGCTTCCTGCTTAGCTTAGCAGGCTCTTCTTTAACTTTTCTGTCATTCTTCCACTCAGCCAGAGCAGACTATTTCTTCTAGGAAGCAGAAATTTGGCTTTTTAGGCCATTAGTGCCTCTGCTTGTAAATTATCTTGCCCCCAGAAAAAGCTGCTGTAATTCTTTAACACTGCTGGGCAATAAACCCTTCCTTTCTCTTGTAACTTCTCCTGTCAGCACTTTGTTTATCTATTCCAGAAAGTCTGCCTTTCTAAAGCTTTGTTGGTAGCTGGTGGAAGAAGTCTTGGGCCTATTTGCATTCCGCATCAGTGTGCAGTGTCTGAGCAGCAGCATGAAGTGTCTGCACTTAGCGTGTCAGATATGTCACGGCTTTTCAATTTCAGCTCTGCTACCACTTTTTACCTGCAAATCCTTCAATAGGCCCATATTCTAGAAAATAGAGCTGTAATTTACTATGACATGACTTCCCCTATTAAAAATGAGTACATCTGTTCATTCAGCTATGGGTTCCTCAGCAGCCTGCAGTAGCAGCATAATTAGAGTTCTGATTGCAACCTGCTAATGATTCCTCCCCCAAATATCTCCCAATCTAATTTTAAATGCGACATAACAAATGGTGCTAATAAACAACAAGGAGAGAACATGATAAGGGTAAATGAGTTATAGCAGTATCACAGAGGAAAATTTATTTAAGCATAGCTACAAGTGTGAACTCACAAGCTCATATAGGCACTAGATGTTTAAGACTGTGTAAAAAGACAAAGACATAGATGTGAAATACATTCAGGACCATATCACTGGGTTTATCTTTCATCACTAGGTTTATCTGTACCTTATCTAAATCTTGCTGATGCTAAATATACAAGCAGAAAATTTGCGTCTGTTTCTAATAGAAATTTTCATTTATTTTTAATAGACATCTAAAGTCTCCATCTTGTTCTAGGAGGTATACTGTTTTTTCAGGATACTTGTTTTTATCAAATTAGTGATTGTCAAAACAATTCTGAGACCTTCCACTGACTTTAGAAGGCAGCTGATCAGCTGTACCGGTCATCCTGTATCTGTAGTCAAAGAACGCCTGAGAAAAGTCAGAAATGTAAATTTAAAAGATTTCTACCATTAAAGTTTCTGGTACTATCAAAAGCTTTAATTATTAAATCAATATAGAAATGGGAGGGATTTTTATCACAGTGAAGGAAATAGTTCTTTTGCTGTTGATTTCCATAGGTTCAGGATTATATTTATAATGTTCAAAGGAACTTTGATTTGCTAGATTTAAAGTCTTACTAACTTCGCAATATGTTTAGTAATGTAGTGAAATATTCAGTCTTGGGCAATCCAGCTGTTCTGTTAAATGTTACAGAAGCACCCTTAGGTAAAGTGTCATTGCTTTCTTCTCCCTTTTGTTTTTGCAACTTGTGTTTATCACTGAATGCCATATGGTGCAGGTTCTTGACATCATTCATCAATATAGCATCATACATTCTGTTCCCCTGTTGTACATGCTCGTGTCAGTCATCCTGACTTCAGAATAAAGGGATTGTCCAAAGGTTTTTTGTTTCCAGCAATCAAACACTGTTGATTAATTATTTATGTAAACTTAATTATTTCCCATTAAATTTGTTTAAAAAGGTAAAAATAAAGCTATTTATATCTTATACATCAAAGAGTAAGCAGATTGCTGGAAAAGATCAGAAAGAATCATTCTTCTCATGCAGTAACTGATAAATAGGTGGGTGGTTAAGAACAGGGTTTTTTCTTCATCTTGCAGTATCAGATACTGATCAGAGATGGAAACAAGATTTTATCTGTTGATCTACTGTCTTTCTAATTTAGAATCTTATGGTTTTTTAAGTCTTGGAATTATTTTGTCGGTAACTAAGAAACACACAGGCATGCTACATTAATATTCTATAGAAGAATATTCTGCAATTCAGTCATCTTTATTAGGATTGCCAAGGAGGAGGTCAGATGTAATTAGCAAAATTTACTCTTTGTCAGCATTGTAAAAGTTACAAGTTTCTATAGAAATATTTTGAAGGTATTGAGCAGGAGATAAGAGTTAAGGAAGTAATAACACTTTTTTGTTTGTTTGTTTGTTTGAGTTTTTTTGTTTTGCATTTTAAATTAATGTAGAGCTGCTCTTAGGACTGATTATTTGTTCTGTTCCAAAGTGTGTTCCGTTTAAACGCTGCTTTATTCTTGATCTGGCTGAGTGTCATCTTTGATTTTTGTACGTCATCTGAAGAAATCCTGAATTTTAAAATCACTCCATTAATAACATATAGCCCAAGAATTCTTCTTGTTGTAGCCAAATACTCAGCATCAGAAGTTTGTCGTATTGCTTCTCAGTGAAATGTTAACCTGTGGAACCTTTCAATATTGCTCTGTCAAACTTTTTGAAAATCCCATGGAACACAGAGTGCCACAGGAAATGTCTTGAAGGAAATCAACAATGTAGCTCTTTTTTCCAGTTTTTATGATTGTATTGTGTTATGTGGCTGTCTTCAGATCCTGCTTAGAATCACTACTATTTACTTCTATTACATAGTGGTTCATTTGCACAGAGTTCCATTTGGAGCAGGAGTTTCTGTAGTGTCGTGGTTATCACATTTGCCTGTCATGAAAGGTAGTTTGAAACTGGGTGGAAACGCCCTGTTTTGGGGGAGCAAAGTGTTTCTGACTGTAAGAGAAGATCACATTCATGACCACCTGAGGATTGTTCATAAGTCTATAGGACCTGATGAGTTGCATCACAGAGTCCTGAGGGAATTGGCTGGTGTAGTTGCCAAGCCACTCTCCATCATATTTGAGAAATCATGGCAGTCAGATGAAGTTCCTGGTGACTGGAAAATGGGAAACCTTTTAACCCATCTTTAAAAAGGTTAGAAGGGAGGACCCTGTGAACCAGCAACCTGTCAGCCTCCCCTCTGTGCCTGGGAAGGCCATGGAACAGATCCTCCTGCAAGTTGTGCTGAGGCATACAGAGGACAGGGAGGTGATTTGAGACAGCCAGCACGGCTTCACCAAGGGCAAGTTCTGCCGAACCAACCTAGTGGCCTTCTCCAATGAAGTGACTACATCAGGGGACAATGGAAGTGCTATGGATATCATCTGCCTGAACTTTTGTCAAGTTTTGACATGGTCCCCCATGACATCTTTTTCTCTAAATTGGAGAGAGATGGATTTGGTCTCTTGGACTGTGGAGTGGATAAGGAATTGGTTGAAAGGTTACATCGAGAGTGGTCAATGTCTCAGAATCCTGATGGATGTCAGTGCTGTCCCTCAGGGTTCTGTACTGAGGCCAGTGTTATTTAATGTCTTCATTAATGACATAGAACTGTAGAATCATAGAATCATCGAGAGACCTACAAGATCATCCCATCTACCCAGCAGTATCACTGTAACCCCTAAGCCACTAAACCAAATCACCCTGTGCCAGATCCAAATGCCTCTCTTAACACATCCAGGGATGGTGACTCTACCACATACATGGGCAAACTGTTCCTATGCCTGACCGCCCTAAAAGTAAAATATTTTTTCTGTTATCTAATCTGAATCTCCCCTATATTAGTTTGAGGCAATTTCCTCTGGCTCTCTCACTGCAGGCATGGTACAAGAGGCTGGCCCCCACCTCACTACAGCCTCCTCTCAGGCAGTTGTAGAGAGCAGTGAGGTCCTTCCTCGGCCTCCTGTTTCAAGACTAAACAAACCCAGCTCCCTCATCTGGGGATTCTTTATTATATTAAAAGAAAATGCAAAGATGCAATGTAATTCAAATATATGTAAATTCAAGGGTTCCCACTGATTTGAGTGGAGGATGTTTCAAGCAGTCTTCATGTCACTGCAAGTAGAGTAAAATTTCCACAGATTTTCCAGAGAACAGGAGATGGCTTTGAAAAATTTGACTTAGACAAGATAGCAAAGGCAAGGTACAGAAAAACAGGTGGGAGATTTTTTCTACCCTTTCTTCAGCTGGTTTCCATCCCTGTTCTCTTCCCCTGTATGCCAGGTTATAATATTGTCTTGTATCTAACTCTGACGCTTTCTGCTGCTGGTGGTAGTGTGATGTGCAGAGGAAGGTTTTTAGCCCCTTGCTGCTTCCTCAGTCTAGCAAGGTTCAGTAATTACTCTTGACTCCCAAATCCCAAGTTCCTTTGTCTGCGAGCTTGGGAATCACACTGATTTTGGTGTCTGGGAGACCTTGGTGCAACAAGAAACTAAGCTGAATTTTAGGTCAAATGAAATATCAGTTTATAATGTAATTTTGAAAATCTGCTGATAGATGCAGTCTTGGGGCAAATTAAAACCTCAGCAGGAGTAATACCATGCTGTGCAAAAAGATTGCAATTGATGCTTCTATTTTTTACTGTAATTGTCTGACGCCCTCAGGAGAATACATACCAGACTCGGAAGGAAAGTGCATTTGTAAGCTCTATAAACTGGTGTTTTGAATAGCACAGGGATATGAAAAAGAAAAATGACTCTTCATGAGGTTCTGGATGAGAAAAACATATTAGATCCTTCTGCTATAGCTGCTGCTACTCATATACTCACAGTTTTGTTTTTGTTTAAAAATAATCTAAAGTGCTTTTTTATTGTAAAAATAAATTATTGCTCGTAAAAAAATTCAGGAGGTGGATGTTTTATTATCATGGCTGATGCAAGAATAATGTGAAGCACGAGGAGCTTCCTGCTGTGCCAGAATTCAAATGTTAACAAAAATTTAAGTACTCATCTATAGTACAGAACAGATTTTATTGCACTGCCCTGAATGATCAGGTCATTTCCCCATAGGTAAAGTGATACAAATCTGCCTGCAGCTGTGTGTGTTCCTCTGGTCCTGACTACGTCTTGCAAGCATTGCCTCACCTCCCCAAGCCAAACAGAATCGAGCCTCTCTACAGTCAGAGAAGGCAGCGTGCTCTGGGCCCTTTGAGGCCCTTTTCTGTATTTCTCTGCTGTCCTCTCTGGACTAAGGTATCAGACTTGTATGATTCAGGGACAGTTCTATGATGTGGGTTCTTGTCAACAACCAAGGGAAGCAGTCCATCAAATTCCTTTTGAAACCACCACAGAGATGTTGAATTTCAGTAATTTCAATCTAGGTTGCTCCTGGTCCTAACCACCCTGAAAAGATGCAAATAATCTGCCTTGCTGTGCATCTGCTTCCAAGATTAAAATAATCCCATTGCAATATGAATGTTTTGGTGGTGAATACTGGCCATGTTTTAACGGGTCCACTGTTTCATATTTCCTAGAGCAGCCAGTCCTTCTGAAGCGAGAAAGGTAGGAGTCACACAACTGCTGACAGAATGCAGAGGGAGAATTACACTCCATTGCCCGCTGTTTCCATGTATCTGGGGAGCCAGCAGGTCCCTTGTTTAAATCTCAGTGACTACAAATACAATGTGTAGTGCTTATTAAAAATATAACTGTCCTATATGTAATAAATGCTCTGCTAGTGGTGCTAGCAAAGAAAAAGGCTTTCTTCAGGATTTTTATTTTCTTCACTTGAAATCAAATTATAAGTTTTTGTCAGCTCCTACAGGAGATTTTTAACTTTCTGCTCCCATTGCTTAGAGACTTGTTCATGCTGCCCCTGGTTAATTGTAAACAAATATCTGTATTCCTTATCCAAGCTACCTACGTGACTTTTTCACCCTCAAAACCATCTCATCAATCATATGATTAAATGAACATTATAAAAATAAATGTAAGAAACTGTCATGTAAACTCTCAACAGTTAACAGTAAAATCTGGATTACATCAGGAATTCATATTGCTGTTGTATTAGAAAATGCACTGCTCATTGAAAACTATTTAGTAGAAACGTAGAGTTTCCTACTTTTGTATCATCACAGAAGTGTGGCTAGTTTCTAGCCCCCATCAAGGAAGTATTATTCATCAATAAATGAAGCAGAATCATATCTTCCTTATGTACTGCTACACTTTAACTATTTTATGTGGCTTCAACGCTAAAGCAGCTATAACAGCAAAGTCACCTAGAATCTCTGATGCTTCAGTATCTTTAATTTATCATGTAAAATATACAGTAGATAAATGTCATTCCAAGTATACTGTTTAACATCTGTTGAAATACACATTTTTTCCCCTTATTTTTTAACTCTATCACAGTGACATTTAGTAATTCAGGCAAAATTGTCTATGTGCTTGGTCACTCGAGAAACAAAATTGAGCCGTATGTTTTGTACACATCTCCTTTAGCTCCTTGTTTTCATTAGTCATTTGTCAAGTGCTCGAAATTCAGAGATTTGTCTTATAACAAGTTGTTACAATTCCCAAAAGCACCTGATGTTTGAGGTTCTCAGCATACTTTGGAAATGACCCCTAAGTGATCAAAGCCATATGGATGTATCTGAGAATTTTCTTCCAGCTCATTTTTTTTTCAGTTTTGTCACAGAGAAATGACAAAGGAACCACTTCCTTTGAGAGCTGAGCATGTTTGTTTAGGCAATAATAGTCAAACTCTGTAATAAAAAGATTAGTCCCTGTAAGTGTGGCATGTTCATGGACATTCTCCTTTTCCTTATTTCTCATGGCTTTTCAGTTTAAATGGTGAAACTAAATATTAAAAATCTGTTTGTTCCTCTAGTGATAGGTTACCTGCAAACTGTTGGTGGGTTGATATGGCTAAAATAGCATAAATGTGTGACAGTTGTTTTTGTCACCAGATGACATCGTTGTTTGAGGTAACACTGGAACCACAACAAGGCGTTCCAACAAGGGGACTCCCCGCACTTCTCCAGCAGTCCCTCCCATTTGGTGCTGCCAGCCAGGAAGGTCACAATTAGGATCTCGAGTCACAGACCAAAGCTGTCTGTGCACCTTTGAGTAGAGCTGTTGAATAAGGAACATGCTAAAACTGGGGATCTGGGGGCTAAACACTGAAAGTATTTGCTTATTTTGCCTTGATTTTATTGCTTCCTGAAAACGCAAGAAAAGTCAGAGCAGCACGTTTCTGAAAAGGAACATCCACTAAATAATGTTCTCAGCTGGAAATCACCACGCATGTCTTTTCAACTGCTTAGTGATTATTCTTTGCAGTCAAAGAAGTTTTGTGGGTTGATCCAAACTATTTTTCCAGCTCTTCATTTCACAAGAGAGAATCGATTTTCCCTGTTTGTTTGTAACTTGATTCAGGTTTCTGTTTACGTCAGCAAACTGAAAAAAACAGTGATTTGCATAGTTCTGTGACCTTCTGTTAGGAAAAAAATAGCAAACATCTACAAAAGAAGTATATCTGGGTCACAAAGCTGGACCAGGACTGCCCCTACCTCTGCCTGCCAGGGTGCAACCCGAGATGCTTTGGGGTCTGTACAGATTCATGTACCTGTGGGTCAGGGTGCTGGTGCCAGTGCCTGGAGCACAGCAGCCCATGTTCCTGCAGGGAGCTGGGACTTGCATGGATCCAGCAATACAGACACTGAGTATCTGCATTATATCTAATGCTGCTTTAAAAGCTATGATCTGGGAATACAAGTTGGAAAAATCAGCTAGAACAATATACCTTGCTACCCTGTTGACATAATTTCCTTTTCAGCAAGAGAATGATTTTAATAATTATGATTCAAACCCCTTATGTTATTGAAATGCTTTCTACAATTTATTTTAGATACTGAGTCATTTGGGTTTTTTTGCAGACCCACTTCTCCCTATATAACTCTGTGCTCTCCTGCCCCCAACTCTGGGCGCTGCCCTGTAAAAGGGCTGCAGCCCACGAGGTGGCAGAGCTCGCCTTGGAGAGCAGCCTTTGGAGAAAAAACTTTTTTTTTTTTTCCCCTAGCAAAGCTCCCTCCCCCGCTTTCTTCCGTTTTCTCATTAATTGCAAATGTAGCTACCTTTTTGCACATAAATCATAATTTCCTTAGACAAATAAAGGAAATACTCAGCCAAATGTAGACATGGAGATCAGTTTTTTTATTGTTTTTGATTCAAAGGTTCTTCTGTCCACAAACATAGGAATTTTTGTCTAACTTCATTTGCATCTGGGGTTTCAAACTAGTTGAACAAGTTGTAATTTGTTTAACCTCATTAGAATTTAACTCAGTGTCAGTGTTTGTCTCAAAACTTGGAAATGGCAAAACCACATGAAAACTGTTCAAACTTTCAGCTTTTAGAATAGCAAATAAAATGTTAAAAAAAAAGCTTTGAAAATCATTCCCCAACAAGAAATGTCTGTCACTGTTTAGAAATTATTAAATTTTCATCAGATTATCACAGATATTTGACATGAGCCTGCTCAATATAACTTGACCACTGTGAAAAACAAGGTTCACTCTCCTGTGGGAGTTTTAAAGTTTAATAAAGAGACAATAAGAGACATAAAATAAAGCAAAGAGGTAACGGCCGGGTGCCTTGGCACTCTGCCAAGAGCACGCCTGATGTCCGGGGTAGTCCCTTTTTATGCCATTTTTACTGTCTGTCCTTGCTGCATATTCAATATTTTCCGAGAAGTATTCTGCATGGCCACGCCTTGGGTCCGCCTTTTTAGAGCATGCGCATTTCTTGGTCTTGGGGTTTTTATTTGTCTTGATTCCGGGCTTGGTCCTTTTAATTCCCCAGACCGTGATGGTTGATAACAGCGTGGCCTCTTCGTCCTTCACGATTAATGCTGATAATGGCTTCAGGTCTCTCCGTGGAGCCCTGATAGGAGCTCTGGGTCCCTCTGTACTTTACGCAGCGAGTTGATAATAGTCTCTGGGCCTCATTCTCTCGTCCACTTGGAGGTTATCTCACCCGTCCGGGCAGTTGAAACACACTTGCTAAGTTTTGCTAAAAGGAAGAAAACTACATCCACACAGCAAAAAGCATTCCTAACACTATATACTATTTATCTTAATATTTGCGAAAAGCCAACCTTATAATATGCATTTATAACACCACTAAAGAAATTCCAGCATGTTGCTCCATTTGATTTTGTTCCTTTTTCCAACTTCCAGACATGAAGGGAGAGCAGATATTATTAACATAATTCTAAATCAGAGTCAGTGATGTTATTGTAGGAGTTAGTAGCAGTGCAATATTCATAATAAGTGTGCCGATCCCTATAAGAAAGCTGAACAGGAAAGGTATTTAAAGAGATTAAATGATGCAGAATAAAGCTTCCAAAAGCTGTAATTGAAAGTGACAGAAACATTAGCTTTGAAACAAGTAACATTTAATCACACAGATTATACAGAAACATAATTTTTGTATGTTGTTTTCTTCAATAGAATTTAATTTTAATCTGTTGAGACAGCTCATCATTTTCAGCTGCCTACTGCCAGAAGCCTGTCAGAGTATGTAAATGCACAGCTACTGTGAGGAGTGGGACCTGTTCTCTCCAACACTGGCCTCAGTTTATGCATGCCTAAAATTTCAGGTGCTCCTACCTGCACCTGCAGGTTGCACCACTTCTTGCCGTTGTATGTACCATTTGAAAGGTTGAACTTCTGAACTTCTGGACAAGCAGTGTAGTCCCAGTGAAAGCATCATGTTTGTGCAGTCATAAGTAGAAGATTATTAAAGGGCAAAGGCACAAAGGAAAAAAGCATGAAAAAACCTTTAAAAAAAGAAAACAAACACACAGAGTCCAGGAGAAGGGTTCAAATTTTCTCGTAAATAACATTTGATTTTATTCTCCTGCAAATATACAGGAAGTCCAAATGGGATCACAGTAGCTGAAAGCAGAAAAGAATTTGTGCGTGGTTTGATTAGTCAGGACACAGAGAGAGTGAATCTCAATACACTGCTGGAATAATAGCAGCTCCTCTGATGTTGCAGAACATGTACATTTACCAGCGCCCCCACCTTGACCGATATGAAACCGAGCTCCGTATTTGCAGAACGTGTGAGCAGGAGCAAATGTGACCTTCAGGAAGACCGATATGTAGTGCCTTTGCCTCCTGGGGACTCAGAAGGGCAACAGACAGGAGAAACTCACGTTGACACTAACCTGCTGTTTATAGCAGCCAAGAAGTACATGTGAAAGCATGTCAAGAACTCCAAGCACTTTGGATGGTTACCATCAAATTTTTTGAGTTTATTTGCTCTTGTTACGAAAGTGAAGCCAGCTGTCTAAAAAAACTGTTTGAATGACAAGGTTGTAGGGAGGTTTATTTTATTTTTCTCTAATAGTGCTTTTCTAATATGGAAGAATTTTTAATTTTTTAAAAAAACAGGATTCACCTGTGTTTCCCTCTCAGCTCCTTGCAAAGTCTGAATTATTTAGAGATGCCTTTTATTTTAGGTAAGGTCATATCAACAGTTCAGCATGGCCAGATTTTCAGAAAACAAGTATTTTTCATATAGAGCAGTTCCTTTTGGCTTATGGTGAGAATATTAAAACAGAAGCAGTTTCAGTGTGAAATGCAATCAGGGACCAGGATCCTGACCTCTTGAATTTGGAAGACACCAGGGCATTATTGGTAAGTCCCAAGCAGCAATCCTGGCTATCCCCCAGCCCTTGGGGCACTGCAGCAGCCATTTCTGTCCTGTGACATCTTATAGCTGACCCAGGACCTATGGGGACCTATTGAAAACCCTAACAGAGTTCATGCCCCCCCTTGCCTTTGACAGGGAGAACCTGAGCATGGGACCAGGACACAGGAGCCCTAGTTCTGGGCTCACTGTGCCTGGAAAGGTTCGGCACTGCAGCTCCCATCATGAATGAGATGGCCTTAATGGGTAAGGTAAAGGGGGATGGGGGAGAAGACACTTCCACCCTCGCCATGAGAGGCAGGATACTGCTCATCCAAAATGTAAGACCCGGAGGGCCAACACAACATAGAGTGCAGGGGAAAATCGTGGGATTTTGCTTCTCTCACTGCTCAGACCCTTCCCATGGACTGCCCTTCTGATGAAACTATCAGTCCATGGTGCAGGGCTGGAACTGCTGTGATCTCCCCTCCTGCCCCACAGGTCAGGCTGGGGTTTGTTCTCCTCCCATGGCTCAGGTCTGGCACTGATGACTGACCACCAGGGCGGGTAAAGTTTTGATAAAGGAGCCAAAAGTTCTGAATAAACTATTAATTTATCTATATCCAAAGTAAATGATGCTATCTTCAGGGCAGGGACTGTCTTACCGTGTTTGTTTGCAAATGTTTGAGCCTTTCACCCTTTGTCAGTAATAAATGATAACGTAGCGAGGAAGGAAAATGGACTTCAGAAAAGACTGCTGGCTTAAAAAGAGCAACCAAAGGGATTAAGCCTACAGGCGTAGCTTTAATGGTGATACTGTCACTGAGAGAGACACAAGCTCTTGCCAAAGGGATATTATAACACACTGTTTATTACAGTGTTCAGTACAGGACATGTAGTCACCCTAGCACGGAGTAACACTTGCTATATTGTGCTCAGAATGAGTAATGAATATCATGTGAGTACGGAATGTATCGGATCTTTCCAAAACTGTGTCTGGGCAGGCAAGGGGGTCGGCTGTCTCACTCAGCAGGACACTCCAGCTACTTTGTGCTACTTTGACAGCACAATGCTGCTCGGAGGTTTTCATGACTGGCTGCTTAAGAATGCTGCTTGTGCGAGGACAAAAGCCACTGATGGACAGGAAATCCAGCATGATTTAGTCCCAGTGTCCCAGTGTCTCACAGAGTCTTGATTGTCTCTGGGTCAAGAACCTGCAGGGGTTTTGACAAGTTACTGTTGCCCCTTGTGCATCACATTTTTAACTGAGGGTTGTTGGCTGCGACTGTGATCAACAGGTCATAATTTTTGATTTCTCCACAGCTACTGATGACACCAACAGAGGGATTTTGCCAGATTACATAATATTCATTATAATCCAGAAGCAAAATCATTCCTATGTGGTACCTTAAGCTTCCCTTGTTGATGTGGCCCAGGTGATGCCTATGGATCTCTCTTGGCATGACTGGGTCATCAGAAACTTGAAGCCACCGTGAAAAGAATGGAGAGCAGGAGCTTACTGTCTCATGGACTGATGGGCCTCAGGTCTGTGCCTTCCTCCTGTCCCTTCATGGCACCATTATGAGGAAATCAGCAAACCTGGAGCATCTGTGAATGCCAGCTGACTGCCACTTGGTTCATTAATCAGAGTGCTGAAGACCTGTTGTTATCTGGAGCAATAAATCTAAATTGTTTTCATACTGGTGCCTCTTACAAGGCCTCTCATAACTAAAGTCTGTGATTTTGGTGTTGCAAAGACTTCGGCAGCTCTTGCAAGGTGAGCTGGTGACACTGACCAATTACACACATCTCCCAAAGTTACTTTTAGGGTGTGATGTAAAGACAAGAAGTATCTGTAGATTTTGAGGAACAAAAGTGAATTTGGAGGATAAAGGAAATTGGTGACATTTTATTTATCTATGTGGAGTGAACAACCATTTTGTCCAACTTTGGATAAACATCTACTAAAGCTTCTGAACAACAAACTAGACAAGGGGGAGCCGTCATAATAAAATAGAGTGTATTTCTATAAAGAGTCTTATTTATCTGAGGTGATAAAAAAAAAGCTAAGTAGAAAAGCTTAATTCTTTACTATATCAGTTTTATAGCAGAGTAGCTGCCCGCAAATCCAATGGTATTTCACCAGCATTAAAAACACAATGGAAAAAAAGACATTCTGAATTCAAAGAGAAAATGAGATCAAGAATTAGTTTGCTTATTTTGATAATAAAATAAATGCTGTGAGAACATGGAACATATGATTAGGTTAGAAAAATCAGCAAGGCTATTTATACAGAAATGTCATTGATGATAAATTCACTGCTCAGTAAATTTTTCAAAGGCTAGGAGAGTGATAATTTCTACTGTTAGTTCTTCATGTTAACAAACACTGTGCTATAGAATCTGCTCTAAATGTTATCCATACAATAAAGGAAGAACAAATACTTGGCTGTGAAAGGAGGCCTGATTTTCTGAAGTAGCATACTTCTACTGAGTTATATCTGCCTTTTAGTTTATAATCTTTTTTGTTTCCTGATTTAAAATATTGACAAACTTTCCATTCCAACATCTAAACTTCCTTAGTAAAAAAAATACCCTATACAAAAATTAGTCCTTTCCTTTTTTTTTTGTTTCTGTAGAATCACTTTATAAACACTTTCAAAAGCTGCCAATCTAGCAATTTCCCCAGATGTCTTGTTATAACTTAGTAATTAAATTGTAGTCTCTGAGCTGTCTTTTTCATAGCTAAGTTTACAGGAAATGCATCTTCATCCTTGTCTAGCACAGTATAAAAATGTTCTGCTGGGAATACAGTTGTATTTATTGATTTTTCAGAATTTGTAATTCCTTTCAAAAGAAATTTAGTTAGTTCTTTTGAGCTTTCATGAACTGATGAAGGCAGAAAATAATAATGATTTGAAAAGGTACTTCTAGGGAATTTTATGACCATATAAGATTTGGCACAGGATCTGCATTAGAGATGTGTTCTCCTTGGTACCCACATACTCTTTGCAATATCCATTTACAAATAATGGCATTGCTACATTCTTTATTTTAGAAAATGTGTCTGACTGTAAGATCTCACAAACAATACTCTGTGTTTAAAGCAATGTGTATATCACAAGTGCTAATGTGAAGTATCTTTGCTATCCCACATCAAAAAGCCAGAGCAGTAGAGAAGATAATCACCAGAATTGATCTCTTGGGATGTAAGTGAACTAATCCCAGCATTCTGCTGGGAGATGGGCTTCTAGCTCCTTCATGTCCCTGTTTAAGGACTTGATAGTGGAATCTTCCTGGCTGACTTTGGATGTCAGAGCAGCAGGCACAGCAAGGCACCTATGGCTTTTCTGTTCTTGGCGACTATTTACAAGAGCCTTTATCTGCACGTGGCTTTTTGCTTCCCAGCAGATGCCCCTTGCCCAGGCACTGTCTCCGGGCAGGCAGGGAAGTATTCTACCAAGGCCATACCACTGGGAGTGCGCAGCGAGCCTGGCACTGTTCTGTGTCCTTGCAACCATGCCTTCCTAGGGACTAGTGCCAAGGCTTTGTCCACAGCAGAGATCCCAAGGCACCCTCAGTGCCTGGTAGAGCAGCAAAAGGGGCAGCACAGCCCACAGGCCACCCACAAGCTGCCACTGCTCTCCTCTGCCACTATGGCAGCCAGGGCTGGCCTTAGGGACCCACAACCCTACTTTTGCAGGGCAATCCAATAAACCAGCCTTATGGGATGGGAACTGCTCATATCACCTCAGCTGGGCTGAATTTACCCAAAGGTTTCAGGACTTGTTTTCCAGGATCTTGACATACAGCTCATGTTGGATGTGGGGGCCAAGTTAAAGCTTCCCATACTCTGGACTAGTATCTCAGCCAACTGAATGTGGCAAAAGGGAAGGAGAAAGTAGTCTTCCTCTCCTGATGACATGATTTCACATGGAAACATTACTGAGA
This sequence comes from Edolisoma coerulescens, assembly GCA_013397115.1. NCBI lineage: Eukaryota > Metazoa > Chordata > Aves > Passeriformes > Campephagidae > Edolisoma > Edolisoma coerulescens. The sequence goes on from VWZW01000499.1 coordinate 476,737, forward strand.
ACCCCAGGCAGCACATTTCCAAGGGGATATCCAACCCACTGGATCAGAGATGCGTCCTGACACCTGTGCTCATGTTTCCATGTCTGTTTGGATGTGTCATACAAAATCAACTGAGTACCACAAGAAAGACAAAAGTAGTTCCCACGTAAGGATAACCTAGAGGCTTGTAATTAGGTTAGACTACCAGCAAATTTAAAACTTTGATATACTTCTCTTGGAAAGCTTATTTATTCAAGTGAGTTTGTGCTGGGATTTCCCAACAGAATTTTCTCCAATCTGGAGTACGTCATGGTTTCTATTGGTATGCACCAATCCTTCCTGTTGGAGATGCTCCACTTCTGCATTAAGTGTCTATATAATCAAATTAAATGGAAATCAAGAGTCACAATGCCTTTTTACCAAATATATAATGGCTTCCCACCCAAATAAAAACATGTCTCTGCAGCAGTGACCTCCTGAGTCATTTGCCTGAATATTCTTCATTTATGCAGCTGCGTCCTTCCCCAAATGCCTCTTAATCATGCAAAAAAATTCAGTGTCTGCTTTGCATTAAAAAATGCATCCATAGCAGGTCTTAAACTGCGGTACATTCACTGTATTGTTCTTCTCTAATGCAGTGATTGCAGCACTTTTTCTAGTTTTGCTAGTGACATCAGGAGGTCAAAATTTGTATCAGTATTGACTGGGACTTATTTCCATTCAACTCTATGCTTTTCAATATGCATGTTTCTCATATATAAAGACACATGCTTTTCCAGCACCACTGAGAATCTAGCATGGATTGCAACACAATTTGCAACATGATCTCTGTTTACTGCTTTTTGTTGTTGCTACAGACCTTCTTAAATTATTGTGAGATTATTCAGAATGTTGCAGCTTTTCAAAGTTGATTTTCTCTTAAAACACTGCAGCAGTTTTGTTCCATGCTTCTTGTTTTCCATTTGATAATTCAAGGACTTGGATTGAATGAATTAAATATGAGTCATGTACACTATGAACTATTCCATGTATTAGGAACACAGATGTTTACTGCCATTAATTATTGAGATCATTTTGGGATGAACTTTGTTATAACCTTGAAATGAGAAAGCTGATGGAGACTATGAACTAATGTAAAGCTTTTCCATAGCTCTGGAACATCTTTCTCTACGAAAAGCTTCAGAAGTACTTTAAAAACAACTTTAAGCTCAAAATTATCTGAAGAATAAAGCAGAAAGTGTTTTCCATTTATGATAAGAGCTAAATTGGGTTCATCTGTATTTCAAGAACCAGAATTCCAAATAGTTTCTTGCCCTAGTGTGTTTATCAGAAAAGAGAGATGGTCTGAATAGCCTATTGTTAGTAACAAGCTTTGCTTCATCAAGTCAATAAATGGTTGAGTTGTTATATCATGTAGTTTCATTTCATGAATTGTGCATCTGTTCAAGCCTCAACAGACTGAGAGTGCCTGTTTACAGGCTGCAAACTTTTCCTAGTTTGAAATTTCACTTTTAAAAAAAAAATTAAATGCAGCATCAGTCGCTAAAGAAGAGAAATCAGCATGAGAGTTAGGCTAATTAGGGATATTTAGCAGCCGAGTTTGTCTCAAACCTGTGAATGGCAACAAACCCTGCAAGCAAAACTTCCCAAACTCACTGTTTCCTTTAACATAATAACTACCGAAGCTAACTCTTACCAGTGTATTAATTTGAATGGCACAACCAAGCAGATTTAGGGAGATTATCAGCACCTTTGATCTCCTGTTCCACACATGCAAACCTCTTTGATATTGGGTGGAAAGCCAGCATGAATAAAAGACCGCCTATTTTCTGAGCAACAGAGGCTGATCTGGAAAAGGTCAGGCAGAGAAAATGGATACATACATAAGCCAGAATCATGCTAAAAAAATCCCATCCTCCTCTAACTGGCTAAATGAACTTTTCTGAGGCTATTTGCTTTGCTTTGTTATGCTTTAGTGAAAGTGAAATACAATGCATAGAGAATTGTGGGTGTTGCACTTCCTGGCTTTGACATTTCTGGTGGGTTATTACTGCTAAATATTTGTGAGCATTCGTGACCTTCAGAGCTCAAAGAGCTGCCACTGGGAGGTGGATACACACAGAGCCACGATTAGTGCAGCATTTCAGGTACCCGTGGAAGCTGTGTTAGCTGTAATTTTAATTTCAGGCTCAGTCCCTGGGCCTGTGACAGTTCCTTCTCAGGAGGGTGGGGTGGTGCATGAATGTCCCAGGCAGCAGTGGTCAGGACTGTGGGCTTTGTGAGAAAGTGGAAGAGGCTGCTGGACGTCTGCCACTGGGGTGGTTTTGAATTTCTGTGTGCAAGCCCATAGTAGGGAAATACCCCAAAACAAACAGTGGAAAGAATGTGAAGAGGGAACAGCACCATTATAATACGTACCTAAAGAAATAATGGCCTTCATTTTACTGTGTCTTTCTTCTTTCCCTAAACAAAGGAACATTTTCCATATGTTTTGGGGCACAATAATTTTGAAGTGTTTTCATGTAAAGAAAAAATTTTGCCAACTGATGTGAACATATTTATTCACAACATTAAAAGCTGTTTGTTAAGGATGTGCTATTTTTAATCACATTTCTGGTCACGTTCTTCTAGAAGCTGTTATCTTAATTCCGAAAAGGAAAAAATCATCAGTCCTAAGGGGGTCAGATGACAGATGCAAACTGCCCTTTCTTTCCCTCCTTCAGCTGATTTTAACACTCACTGTGGGTCTGCAGAGTGTCAGAGACTGGAACAGTTC